>NC_069404.1:64958052-64968052 GCF_026875155.1 Cherax quadricarinatus
GCCTTGGTATAACGCAAGCTGCGTTCTACAAGGTATGTTCCTCTCTGCCTTGGTATAACGCAGCTGCGTTCTACAAGGTATGTTCCTCTCTGCCTTGGTATTACGCAGCTGCACGATTCTTGAACTTGTCTGTGTTGTTTACAATACAGAGAGAGAGTGTTGTTTACGTGTTGTTTACAATACAGAGAGTGTTGTTTACAATACAGAGAGTGTTGTTTACAATACAGAGAGAGTGTTGTTTACAATTCAGAGAGTGTTGTTTACAATACAGAGAGAGTGTTGTTTACAATACAGAGAGTGTTGTTTACAATACAGAGAGAGTGTTGTTTTACAATACAGGGGAGTGTTGTTTACAATACAGAGGGGAAAAGGAGTGTTGTTTACAATACAGAGAGAGTGTTGTTTACAATACAGAGAGTGTTGTTTACAATACAGAGAGAGTGTTGTTTACAATACAGAGAGTGTTGTTTACAATACAGAGAGTGTTGTTTACAATACAGAGAGAGTGTTGTCTACAATACAGAGAGAGAGTTGTCTACAATACAGAGAGAGTGTTGTCTACAATACAGAGAGAGTGTTGTCTTACAATTACAGAGAGAGTGTTGTCTACAATACAGAGAGAGTGTTGTCTACAATACAGAGAGAGTGTTGTCTACAATACAGAGAGAGAGTTGTCTACAATACAGAGAGAGAGTTGTCTACAATACAGACAACTTGAAGATACGGTGCTCTCTCTCCCTCCAAGTTCAATATTCATGCTGTTACCTCAAGTCTGTTAGAGACTAAACCAAAAAAAAAATAACAGGTTAGTTTTTATTGAGCTGGGATTTGCATAGGTGGGCACAACCTTGATATCAACTCTCCGTCCTTATCTTTACTATCTTGAATTTTACCTTTGCTTTATCTTATATTTATTTGTCATTGTCTTCCCCTTATGTTTCTCTGTTAACTTTTTTTCTCCTTATCGTGCTTTCAGAGATATCTTATCTTAATGCTATTTTGTATCTTACCATCTTATCTATATCTTATATCATGTTATCTTAGTCTTCTTTGATGTTGATTTAATCTTATTATTTAATATTTTTAATTCCTGCCTGTTATCGTTCCATCTTATATCATGCTATCTTACCTATGCTATATTTATCTGTTATTTTCATCTCATGTGTATCTACTATTATTCTTATTTCCCATACGCTATCTTTTTATCCACGTCACTACCCTCTTATTTCCACTATCTTCTTCGTCTTATTTTTGTCTTGTCTGCTTATGCTGTATTATCTTTGTGTTATCACATATGCTATATTGCGTGACTATTCCTATATCTCTGTTTTCATGTTTTCTCTGACCTATTCTGTGTCCACGTTCTTGACCTCCCATGTACCATTATATACATTTTTCTCGCATTTTGCTTTCCCCTCTGTAATTATTTGTACTCTGTTGTATTCGTCTAGATTCTCCCGTTTTATGATCCCTCGGCCAAATT
Source organism: Cherax quadricarinatus (assembly GCF_026875155.1). Lineage (NCBI taxonomy): Eukaryota > Metazoa > Arthropoda > Malacostraca > Decapoda > Parastacidae > Cherax > Cherax quadricarinatus. The sequence goes on from NC_069404.1 coordinate 64,959,536, forward strand.
TTTTTTTCTGTGTATGTTTATATTCTCCATTCTTTCCCCAAGTATTTACAGCTGTTTTTCTTTGCTATTTATCCTACTGCTCTTCCCTTTTATTACCTACGCTTCTTTGTACGAAGAATTAATCTCGGTATTTTCTGTTTTCTTGTTGTTATTTTTGAGTAATTTCCCGACACATGAGATTCAGTTTGTTGTTACTTTTATCCTGTCTCAGCTGCTTACTGCCGTTGTGGGATGAAATTTTTCATTCTAATGTTTATACACGTTTACACGCGTAATGCTTCTATGGTTGTAGCAACAAGGTTTGTAATCGGATATGAGGCACCATTAATTTTAGAGTTTGGAGCCCAGGATTTTCACGATTAACATCGTGAGACAAGGCTGGAGCTCAGGATTTTCATGGTTAACATCGTGAGACAAGCCTGAAGCTCAGGATTTTCATGATTAACATCGTGAGACAAGCCTGGAGCTCAGGATTTTCATGATTAACATCGTGAGACAAGCTGGAGCTCAGGATTTTAAATGATAACATCGTGGAGACAAGCCTGGAGCTCAGGATTTTCACGATTAACATCGTGAGACAAGCCTGGAGCTCAGGATTTTCATGATTAACATCGTGAGACAAGCCTGGAGCTCAGGATTTTCATTATTAACATCGTGAGACAATCCTGGAGCTCAGGATTTTCATGATTAACATCGTGAGACAAGCCTGTACCTCAGGATTTTCATGATTAACATCGTGAGACAAGCCTTGAGCTCAGGATTTTCATGATTAACATCGTGAGACAAGACTGGAGCCCAGGATTTTCATGATTAACATGGAGAGACAAGCCTTGAGCTCAGAATTTTCATGATTAGCATCGTGAGACAAGCCTGGAGCTCAGGATTTTCATGATTAGCATCGTGAGACAAGCCTGGAGCTCAGGATTTTCATGATTAACATCGTGAGACAAGCCTGGAGCCCAGAATTTTCATGATTAACATCGTGAGACAAGACTGGAGCCCAGGATTTTCATGATTAACATCGTGAGACAAACCTGGAGCCCAGGATTTTTATGATTAACATCGTGAGACAAGCCTGGAGCTCACAATTTTCATGATTAGCATCGTGAGACAAGCCTGGAGCTCAGGATTTTCATGATTAACATCGTGAGACAAGACTGCAGCCAGGATTTTCATGATTAACACTCGTTGAGACAAGCCTGGAGCTCAGGATTTTCATGATTAACATCGTGAGACAAGACTGCAGCCCAGGATTTTCATGATTAACATCGTGAGACAAGCCTGGAGCTCAGGATTTTCATGATTAACATCGTGAGACAAGACTGCAGCCCAGGATTTTCATGATTAACATCGTGAGACAAGCCTGGAGCTCAGGATTTTCATGATTAACATCGTGAGACAAACCTGGAGCCCAGGGTTTTCATGATTAACATCGTGAGACAAACCTGGAGCCCAGGATTTTCATGATTAACATCGTGAGACAAGCCTGGAGCTCGGGTCAATCAGCAATAGCCAGTCTGGAATGAGCCGAGACTCGGGATGTAACATGTGTACCCGAGTTGTGAGTCGAAGTACTGGCATCGTGGAGTGAAGGTCGAGCAACGAGGGAGATGCCTCGAATGAGAAGAGGAAATGGAAATGTGAAGGAAATTGGGTGACGTACACTTAAGACTCATTTAACCTGATTTCCTTTAATCGTCATCCTCCGTCTATTACTACCAATTTCCTCTCCTGATTTATTGCTGGATTCCCTTCATTTAACTCGCCTTAACGTTTACTCTGCGTCTAATGTTCTACCTCCCTCTTTGAGAGCTTGTGACTAGTTATGTTTGCTCCTCTAAGCTTCTAAGTACAAAAGCTCACTTAACTGCCACAGCCTTACGTTCACTCATTCGTGATTACTTCCAAGCGCATTCTCACGCTACTGCGGTGTACACTGGCTGCTCTAAATCCTTCGATGGTGGGCAATTTGTAGCTGGTTTCCTTGCAAAAAATTTCAATCATTCCATACCGACCCAAATTATTCACCAAAATGCCACCAATCACATTCTAGTAAGATATAAAATTTTCAAGATTAAGACATTTAAGTTTTCCCTTTGGGGTGGATTGTATATATAATAAAAAATGGCACTCCAAAAAGTCATGCCAAAACCATGCCTAAAACACAAAAAACCCTTATGAGTTTTGAAGCCGATCGGTTAAGCTTTTTCAAGAATACAAGTTTTGTAATTTTTTTGAGGACGGGGAGGGGAATGGTTAATGGCTGGTAGTGGCTGTTTATTGTTGGGACCTTCATATTTTCCGTGATGGTGTTCTACAGAAGACCTAAAACCAACCCCAAAAAAGCCGGGTCCCGCCATTGAGAAAACCGGGCCGAGAAGTACGGGGAAATCCCTAATGAAGAACCAAAAAAATTTATTAACAGGAGTATATTTGGATATAAAATTCTTAATATCTGTGTAAAGAAAATATTTTTTTTGAAATGCTGGTATCATAACACACACACACACACCACACACACACACACACACACACACACACAACACAACACCAAAACACACACAACACACACACACCAACACACACCACAACACACCCAACAGAGTAGGGCAGTAAGTGGAATAGTTTGGGAAGCGATGTAGTGGAGGCAGGATCCATACATAGCTTTAAGCAGAGGTACGATAAAGCTCACGGCTCAGGGAGAGTGACCTAGTAGCGATCAGTGAAGAGGCGGGGCCAGGAGCTCGGACTCGACCCCCGCAACCTCAACTAGGTGAGTACACTCACACACACACACACACTCACACACACACATGTATGTCCTACGAGGAGAGGTTAAGGGAAATCAACCTGACGACACTGATGGACAGGAGAGATAGGGGGGACATGATAACGACATACAAAATACTGAGAGGAATTGACAAGGTGGACAAAGACAGGATGTTCCAGAGACTGGACACAGTAACAAGGGGACACAGTTGGAAGTTGAAAACACAGATGAATCACAGGGATGTTAGGAAGTATTTCTTCAGCCACAGAGTAGTCAGGAAGTGGAATAGTTTGAGAAGCGATGTAGTGGAGGCAGGATCCATACATAGCTTTAAGGAGAGGTATAATAAAGCTCAAGGTTCAGGGAGAGTGACCTGGTAGCGACCAGTGAAGAGGCGGGACCAGGAGCTTGGACTCGATTCCTGCAACCTCAACTAGGTGAGTACACACACACACACACACACACACACACACACACACACACACACACACACACACACACACACACACACACATATATATATATATATATATATATATATATATATATATATATATATATATATATATATATATATATATATATATATATATATATATATATATATATATATATATATTGTTGCGACCCCTGAATGGGTCACAATGTATATAATGTATATTACCTGTTCATATAATTTTATATTGCTTATATTTGCGATAATTGCTAAATTGTAAATATATTGCTTTATATTATTATTTGACTTAGTTATATTATTAGGTAGGATGTAACACGTACGTTGGTTTGCGTGCAGCCAGCAGCAACAGCCTGGTTGATCAGGCTCTGATCCACCAGGAGGCCTGGTCACAGACCGGGCCGCGGGGGCGTTGACCCCCGGAACTCTCTCCAGGTAAACTCCAGGTATATATTATTCAGTGTTCATAGTTCGTGAGTGTTAAGTAGCTGACAACATTGTCTAACTATCGCTTCGCTCGTTACGCTGCCGGCTTCTCTGTGTTGCTGGGCAGCAACAGTCCACGGAGAGTCACGTGATCGGGGGGGGGGTGATCACACCTCACCTGGAGTAGTCGGCCTGGCCTGCGCCTTATTGTCTGTTGGACGTTGCTTCTAACAAGAGGTCCCACACCAGCTCTACCTTGTGGGCCCTTGTTGGAGTCTCGTCTCTGTCGCTTGTTGTTAGTTCTGTGTAACTCTGTTCACAGAACATAGTCTAGACTTAGTGATTTTCGACGTTGTACTGAGGTTGTGTGTCACACAGACACTGAGAAACTCAGGTCCTGAGCTGTAGCTTCTGACCTAATTTGTACTGGTATCTGTGTATTATCACAGTCTGGGATTTTCTAATGCTGAACTTAGTTTCAGTAGTATGGGAGTTTTGTGACTTGTGGAGGATCTGCAGATGGTCCCTACTTAGTGTCATTATATTATCTCCTTGTTCCTGATCCTGTGTCCCTGTTGCTTGTTATATTGCTGTTCGGCTTATCAGTCGTTTCATTGTTCAAGCAAGCTGTTCTGATTGCCAGGTTGGTCAAGAAGTTAGTTTATGTGAGGACTTTTAGTCAGTCACTTGTTTAAGTCTAGTCGAGTCGTGAGACATAGCGAACTACTTAGAGCACTTACACACATACACACAAACTTACTTGTATATATTTGTATTATGTTATCAAATTCTAATAATATACCAGACGGTACTTAAAAGCCATAAAGACATGATATGTACCTTCAGCACAATACTACTGTACACCAGAGAAGTGTACCAACTTGTATCCTATATTATATTCAATTGAATACTATAATTTACTTCCATAACATACGCCTAGACAATTGTTATTAATAAACTTATTAAATTTTAATTTCTTTAGTTAGTTACGTACCAGTTGTAATCCTGAAGCACTATTGAATCTTACTGTTAAATTTTAATGGATAATTGGACCAGGATACTGACTACTTGTTACAAAAACCCAGTAACAGGCTGGAAGCTAGAAGGGCAGTCCTTTCTAGTGTTCACTGGAGATCTCTATCATTATTAGATATCGCATTTGTTTTGTAGCATATAATATATATATATATATATATATATAAAATATATATATATAATATATATATATATATATATATATTATATATATATATATGCAATAAGATCACAGTAAACAGGTGATTTTAAAATGCAAAACAACCACTCTGAAAGAATAGAGAAATTCCAAGCGCTTTCGTGACTACTCACATTATCAAGGAATATGAAAGTAAAGCCCAAAGGAAGCTATATAAGGGGTCTGGCCGGCACCTCCTATCAATCCCAAAACGGACAAGTTTCCCCAATGCTCTATTTATTCATGAAAAAATTTTAACCACCCAAATTGATTTTCAAAAAATTGAGAAGTAGTATCAAACAAGTCCATGGTCGACAGGAATATAATTGAATCTTTTTTCTAAAAAAGCAGTTTTGACAAAAATATGAATTTCCCTTTGGGGTTTTATAAATTAGTCCATTTATAATTTTAATAGAATTTGGGAAGAATTTAATAATACAATGGACAAATAATAATTTTTAAACTTTCTTGGGTAGAATAGCTTGGGGGTGAGTTGTGCAAAGGACCTATCCAAGTTGGGTCGGCGCGCGTCAGGTGTTTAACCGTTGTGGGATCTGATAGTGAGGTGCTGGCCAGACCCCTTATATAGCTTCCTTGGATGCTTTACTTTCATAGTTCCTTGATAATGTGAGTAGAGTAGTCACGAAAGCGCTTGGAATTTCTCTATTCTTTCAGAGTGGTTGTTTTGCATATATATATATATATATATATAATATTATATATATATATATATATATAATATATATATATATATATATATATATATATATATATATATATATATATATATATATATAAACATTCCTAAATGTTTGAAAGTCGCTTCTGACAGGATCTGTCTTCCGGCTCCTCCCCCTTTACTCCTTTTACACTCCACTTTCTCTTTCTGTCTGTTCTACCACGCACACTGGACCTCAGATTCTTGTTCTCTCTCTCTCTCTCTCTCTCATCTCTCTCTCTCTCTCTTCTCTCTCTCTCTCCTCTCTCTTACCTCACTTTCTCTCTCCCTCTCCCTCCTCTTGTCACTCTGAGACATTTCTCATCTGACTGAGGCTAGGACACCCTCATTACCAGTACAAGGAATTCTGCTCCTCTCTGTGCAACTTGTGATGTGCTGTCAACTGTGAATCATGTTAGTAGTCATGTGTGTAGTCATGCACGCGTGTGTGCGTGTGTGTGCGTGTGTGTGCGTGTGTGTGTGTGTGTGTGTGTGTGTGTGTGTGTGTGTGTGTGTGTGTGTGTGTGTGTGTGTGTTATATGAGTGTGTGTGTGTGTGTGTGAGTGTTGTGTGTGTGTGTGTGTGTGTGTGTGTGTGTGTGTGTGTGTGTGTGGTGTGTGCGAGGGCTTCTTGGTCCCAGGGTTCTATGATTTCCAGAACTCTTCCCCCCCATCTCCACCCTGCCTCTTCTCCTTGCCCCCTGCCCTCACCCCTGCCTCCTGCCCTCGCCCCTGCCCACTGCCCTCTCCCCTGCCCCCTGCCCTCGCCCCTGCCCTCGCCCCTGACCTCGCCCCTGCCCCCTGCCCTCCGTCCCCACGTCCGCATGAGCACGCCAGACAGTCATAGGAAGGCTTTATGGCTGTATTTTCCTTGGCTGGATAGACACATGTGAACCTGACACGCCATCCTTATGTATCATCTCCCTCCCTCCCTCCTTCACTCTTTCTTCCGTTCCCTTTCTCTCTCTCTCTCTCTCACTCCCAGAGTCATACTCTCATTCTCACTCTCCCTTTCTCATCCACCTTTGTTTTCATGTATTACCTATTTACTCTTCCTCTTTCACTCTCCATTTCTTCATTCCAAGAACTCTATTCCTTACATTTTCTTCTCTCTCTCTCTCTCTCTCTACTTGCCTTCTTTCCTTCTTACTTTTTCACTTCTATAATTTTCTCCATTGACAGCACTTTTCCTCTCTCCAATACCCTGTTTCATGACCTAAACAACTGATTTCAGCATCTGCTGAAGAGGGCTTCTGGAGGTCGAAATATACATATATTTAGTTGTGTCCCTACAGGAGGGGACACACACACACACAACAGTCAAGGACCAGGTAATCAGGCTGAGGAAAGAAGGTGGGGAGCTCACAAGAAACGACCAGGAGGTATGTGAGGAGCTCAACAAGAGATTTCAGGAAGTATTTACAGTGGAGGCTGAAGGGACAACGGGAAGACAAAACAGTGGCGTACAGCAACAAGGGATATACCAACAAGTGTTGGATGAATTACACACAACTGAGGAGGAGGTGGAGAAGCTACTAAGTGGCCTTGACACTTCAAAGGCGGTGGGACCGGACAACATCTCTCCGTGGATCCTTAGAGAGGGAGCAGAGACACTACGTGTGCCACTAACCAAAATCTTCAACACTTCCCTTGAAACTGAAGTATGGAAGAAGGCAAATGTAGTCCCCATCTTTAAGAAGGGAGACAGAAATGGAGCACTAAATTATAGACCAGTGTCACTGGCGTGTATAGTATGCAAAGTCATGGAGAAGATTATCAGGAGGTGAGTGGTGGAGCACCTGGAGCGGAACAAGATTATAAACGACAGCCAGCACGGATTCATGGAAGGCAAATCCTGTGTCACAAACCTACTAAAGTTTTATGACAAGGTAACTGAAGTAAGAAATGAGAGGGAGGGGTGGGTTGATTGCATTTTCTTGGACTGCAAGAAGGCAAAGGCAACAGCGAGTCATGGTCCGTGATAAGGTATCACAGTGGGCGCCAGTGACGAGCGGGGTCCCACAGGGGTCAGTTCTGGGACCAGTGCTATTCTTGGTATATGTGAACGACATGACGGAAGGGATAGACTCAGAAGTGCCCCTGTTTGCAGATGACGTGAAGTTAATGAGGAGAATTAAATCAGACACGGACCAGACAGGTCTACAAAGAGACCTGGACAGGCTGGATGTGTGGTCCAGAAACTGGCTCCTAGAATTTAACCCCGCCAAATGCAAAGTCATGAAGATCGGAGGAGGGCAAAGAAGACTGCAGACAGGGTATAGGCTAGGTGGCCAAAGGCTGCAAACCTCACTCAAGGAGAAAGACCTAGGAGTGAGTATAATACTGAGTGCATCGCCAGAAGCACACATCAACCAGATAACTGCTGCGGCATATGGGCGCTTGGCATACCTGAGAATAGCGTTCCGGTACCTTAGTAAGTAATCGTTCAAGACTTTATACACTGTGTACGTCAGGCCCATACTGGAGTACGCAACACCAGTTTGGAACCCACACCTGGTCAAACACGTCAAGAAATTAGAGAAAGTGCAAAGGTTTGCAACAAGGCTAGTTCCAGAGCTAAGAGGAATGTCCTATGAAGAAAGGTTAAGGGAAATCGGTCTAACAACACTGGAGGACAGGAGGGTCAGGGGAGACATGATAACGACAAACAAAATACTGCGTGAAATAGACAAGGTGGATAGAGACAGGATGTTCCAGAGATGGGACACAGAAACAAGGGTTCACAATTGGAAGCTGAAGACTCAGATGAGTCAAAGGGATGTTAGGAAGTATTTCTTCAGTCACAGAGTAGTTAGGAAGTGCAGTAGTCTGGCAAGCGATGTAGAGGAGGCAGGAACTATACATAGTTTTAAGACGAGGTATGATAAAGCTCATGGAGCAAGGGGGGAGAGGACCTAGTAGCGGTCGGTGAAGAGG
>NC_069404.1:64973052-64975552 GCF_026875155.1 Cherax quadricarinatus
CACTGCCTCCAAAAACTGTCTCCAAACTGCCCCAACACTTACCCCAACACTGTCCCCAAAAACACTGCTTCCAAAAGAAAAAACCCACTATCCCCAACATATCCCCAAACACGCCTCCAACCTGCCTCCAACGCTGTTTCCAACAGTGTCCCCTTTTCACTGCCCCCAACATGCCCCCAAACACTGCCTCCAACACTGTCTCCTCAATGTTCAACACTACCCAACGCTGCCTCCAACACTGTTTTCCAACACTGTTTCCCAAACACTGTCCCCATCGCTGCCCCAACACTTTTTTCCGAAAACTCCCTCCCAAAAGGGGTTTAAACTCCCAAAAACCCAATTTTTCAAAACTGTCCCCAAACACGCGTCCAAAAATCTTCAATTTTTGTCTCCAAACATTGCCCCCAAAACACTGCCCCCAAACCCTCTTAAACCCACTGCCCCAAACACTGCATCCAACACTCCCTAAAAACACTTTTCAAAAAATGTCTCCAACACTATTTCGAAACTACCCCCAAAACACGGGGTACCAGCTGTCATTTTTCCTAAAATTACCTTTTTTTGGTCGTGTACTCCCCCCCCTTCGTCCCCTTGTTTCCTCCCTGTCTTTCCCTTCTTCTCTTCTCTCCCCTTTTTCTCCTTTTTTTCTCTCCTCTTTCCCCCTCTCTCTCCTTATTCTCTCCCCGTATCTCTATTCTCCATCCTTCTTCCTCTCCCTTCGTCTCTCCCCCCCTCCTCCCCGCAGCGCTACACGGGAGTGGAAAGGGGGGGGGGCACGTAGTGGAGGGGGGACACAGTTGTGGCAGGGGGGGGTACTGTTGAAAACCTCCCCTTTTCACTCCCCAAAATTTTTCAACAATAGCAACTCCGGGGAAATCCCTTTAAAGCGTTTTTGCCCGTCTCTGAGTGGGGGGGGGAAAGGGGGGGTGGGGGCAGAGGTGAGGGAGGGGAGGTTAGGGGGGGGAGGTTTGTTTAGGGGGGAGAGGTAAAAGTGGGGGGTTGAAGGATGATGGTGGGGGTTGGGGGGGGGGAGGTCGCCCCAGAAAGGTAAAGGGAGTTGTTGTGTTGGGGTGAGTGGTGTGTGTGTGTGTGTATAACCTAATTTTTTACTCACCTTTTAAATTTTGGTTTTCAGGGGTCGAGCTCAGCTCCTGGTTTATCACTGATCGTACTAGGGCCCCTTTCCCCCTCTGCTTCCCCAGCTTTGTCATCCCCTTTTTTAAAACTATTTTATGGTTCCTGCCTCCCCTCTTCACTTGCTAGGGGTAATTTTCCCCTTCCTGCGGGCTGTATGACTGAAGAAAACTTCCCAAAGTCCCCGTGACTCGTTTTGATGGGCTTCAGCTTTCCGTTGGACCCCTTGTTTTTGTGTCCCTTTCTGGGAAAATCCTGTCTCTATCCACCTTGTCAATTTTCCCCCCGTATCTTGTATTGTTTTTTTTTGTTATCATGTCCCCCCCTGACCCTTCTGCCCCCAGTGTCGTCAGTCCCTTTCCCTCAAAAACCCTTTTCCCCGAAAAGGGCATTCCCCCGAGCTTGGGGCTAGCCTTGTTGCAAACCTTTGTTTCTTTCTCTAAAATTTTTGACGTGCTTGGGCCAGGGGGTGGGTTCCCGGGCTGGTGCTGCAAAATCCCGTAGGGGCCCTTTCCCAACATACACAGTGTACAGGGGGGGTCTTGAAAGATTCCCTTTTTAAGGTATTGGAACGCTATTCTCAGGTTTGCCCGGCGCCCGTATGCTGCGGGAGTTATTTGGTTGAAGTGTGCCCCCCGGTGGGCGTGCTCGGTGTTATGGGGCCCCCAAGATGTTTCTCCCCGAGTGAGGTCTGTAGTCTTTGTCCAAATGGGCCCATACTTTTGTCTGCGGGGGTTCTTTGCCCCCCCCCAATCTTCATGTTTTTATTTGGCAGGGTTGAAATTTGGGAAGCCCGTTTCTGGAAACCCCAGTCCAAACCTGTCCAAGGGGCTCTTTGCAGGGCCTGGGCCCCATCCTCATCGATTTAATTCTTTCAACAACTTCCATCATCTGCGAATAGGGACACTTCAGAGTCTATTCCTTTTAAACTGGGGTTTGCATATATCAAAAAAGGCAGGTCCCAGAATGACCCCGTGGGACCCCCTGGTCACAGGGGGCCCCACTGTGATACGTCTTCACGTACCATGACTCGTTTTGTGTGTGTGTGTGTGTGTGTGTGTGTGTGTGTGTGTGTGTTAATTAGTTACCATTTGGTCCTAGGCACATGTCGATTAGACACTAGGCCTGTGGTATGTGTGTGTGTGTGTGTGTGTGTGTGTGTGTGTGTGTGTGTGTGGTGTGTGTGTGTTGTGTGTGTGTTGTGTGTGTTGTGTGCGTGTGTTGTGTGTGTGTGTTGTGTGGGTGTGTGTGTGTGTGTGTGTGTGTGTGTGTACTCACCTAGTTGTACTCACCTAGTTGAGGTTGCGGGGTCGAGTCCGAGCTCCTGGCCCCGCCTCTTCACTGATCGCTACTAGGTCACTCTCCC
>NC_069404.1:64980552-65005552 GCF_026875155.1 Cherax quadricarinatus
GTCCCAGTAGTGGACTACCAGGGCGAGGGGGGGGGGCCCTGCCAAACCCCCTGGTTACCCTGTGTTGTGCAAACCAGAGCTTCAGCTTTATTCCCAATCCTTAGTTCCCGTGACAAAATTACAATACCCTGGAAAGATCCCAAAATTTAGCCCTTTCCCATTCCTCAAATTAGAGATACCAGATACCACAATGTACCACACTGATGCTTTTTGTAAATTTTGGGAGAGCCAAAGCAAAATAATTAGTATTACACTATAAATGAAGGGTTTTAAACTTATAGTGTAATACGAAAATTTTCCTTTCCCAAAACTGCAGTCCCCCCAAAACGACCCCCAAGACCCCCAAAATTCCTTTCCAAAACCGCGTCTCCAAAATGCCTCCAAACTCCCCAATATTCCTTCCAAACTGCAGTCTCCCAACACTGACCTCCAAGCCTTTTCCCAAAATTCTTCTAAAACTGCAGTCTCCCCAACACTGACCCCCAAGACCCCCAATATTCCTTCCAACACGCAGTCTCCCCAAAATGACCCCAAGACTCCCAAAATTCCTTCCCAAACCTTTCATCTCCCAACACTGACCTTTCCCAAAACTCCCCAAATTTCCTTCTAAAACCAGTCTCCCAACACTGACCTCCAAGACTCCCCAATATTCCTTCCAAAAAACTGCAGTCTCCCCCCAAAACGACCTCCAAGACTCCCCAAATTCCTTCTAACAAAATGCAGTCTCCCCAAAACTGACCTCCCGATCCCCAAATTTTCCTTTCCAAAAACTGCATCTCCCAAAAACTACCTCCAAGCTCCCCAAAATTCCCTTTTTAAAACTGCAGTCTCCCAACACTGACCTCCCAAAACTCCCCAATATTCCCTTCCAACACTGCAGTCCCCCAACCTGAACCCCCCAAACTCCCCAATTTCCTTTTAAACGCATCTCCCAAAACTGACCTCCAAGACTCCCCAATATTTTCCAACACTGCATCTCCCAACACTGACCTCCAAAATCCCCCAAAATTTCCCCAATTCCATAACACTTCCAACCTTCCCAATACCCCCAACATTTTCAAAAATTCCCCCAAAATTCCCCCATTCCCGCATTCCCAACACGCTCAATACCCCAAAAACTCCCAACACTCCCAACACCCCCCCAACACTCCCCCAAACCCCAAAAACTCCCAAAACTCCCCAACACTCCCAACACTCCCAAACACTCCCAAAATACCCCAACACTCCCCCAAAACCCCAAAATTCCCAACACTCCCCAACCTCCCCAACATCCCCAACACCCCCAAAACTCCCCCCATCCCCAAAATCCCCCAAAACCCCCAAAACCCCCCCTCCCCAACACCCCCAAACACTACCCCCAACACTCCCAACAACCCCAACCTCCCAACATCTCCCCCAACTCCCAAAATCCCTGCAAACTCCCAAAAAATCCCCAACACTCCCCCACCCCCAACACTCCCCAACACTCCCCCAAACACCCCAACAATCCCCACACTCCCCCAAAAATTTCCCCACTCCCAAAACTCCCCAACACTCCCAACAATTTCCCAAAACTCCCAAACTCTGGCCAACCCCCCCAAAAAACCCCCCAAAACTCCCCCCCCAAATTCCCCCAAAACTTTTCCCAAAACCCCCACCCCCAACACTCCCCCCAAACTCCCAACCTCCCCAACACTCCCCCAAAAATTCCCCAACCACTCCCAAAACTCCCCAAACTCCCCAACCCCCCAATCCCCAAAAAACCCCCCACACTTTCAAAACCAATCCCAAAACCTTTCCCCCAAAACCCCAAACACTCCCCACATCCCAAACCCCCAAAAAACTACCCAACAATCAAAAAAAACTCCCAACACTCCCCACTTTCCAAAACTCCAACCTTCCCCCAACACTCCCAAACTCCCCCCCCAAACATCCAAACTTCCAAACTAAAATTCCAACCTCCCCAACACTCCCCAACACTCCCAACACTCCCGACACACCCAAACTCCCCCAACCTCCCCCCCCAACACCCCAACACTCCCCAACACTCCCAAACTCCCCAAAAAACCTCCCAAAAAACTTGTTTTCCCCCCAAAAACCCCCAACACTCCCCCCAACACTCCCCAAAACCCCAAAAACTCCTCAACCCCTCCCCCAAAACCCCCCCCAAAACCCCCACCTCCCCAACACTCCAAACCCAAACACTCCCAACACTCCCCAACACTCCCCAACATTCCCCCAACACTCCCCAACACTCCCCAACACTCCCAAACTGAAAAATCCCAACACTCCCCAACACCCCCAACACTCCCCAACCTAAAACCCCCAAAACTCTCAAAACTCCCAACACTCCTCAACTTCCCCCCCACCCTAACCCCCAACACTCCCCCAAAACTCCCAAAATCCCCAAAACTCCCAACACCCCCAACACTCCAACACTCCCAAAACAAAACCCCAACACTCCCCAACCTCCCCAACACCCCCAACACTGCACAACACTCCCAACATCCCCCAAAACTCCCCAAAACTCCCCAACACTTTCCCCAAACACCCCAACATCCCTCAACACCCCAACACTCCCAACACTCCCCCCCCAAAAATCCCCAACACTTCCAACACCCAACACTCCCCAAAAACCCCCACAACACTCCTCCCCCCAACATCCCCAACACTCCCCCTCCCCAAAACCTGCACAACATCCTCAAAACCCCCCCAAAACCCCCCCAACACTCCCCCAAAACTTCACCCCCAAAACACTCCCCACACTCCCCCAAACTCCCCAAACCTCCCCAACATCCCCCAAAACCCCAACACTCCCAACACTCCCCCAAAACCCCCCAACATCCCCCAAAACTCCCCAACACCCTCCCCAAAACCCCCCTCAACACTCCCCAAAACTCCCAACACTCCCAACTCCCCCCAAAACCTCCCCAAAACTCAAACCCAAAATCCCCCCTCCCAACCTGACACACTTCCCCAAAATGCAAAACATCCCCCAAAACTCCCCAACATCCCAACACTCCCCCAAAAATCCCCAACACTCCCCCCAAAACTCCCACATTTAAACCTTCCAAAAACCTAAATAAATTTTCCCCAAAAAACCGGGAAAAAAAAGAAAAGAAAAAAAAAATAAAAAAAAAGGAAGGAGAGGGAGAAAAAGGAGGAGGGAAGAGAGAAGAGAGAGAGAGGGAGAGAAAGAAAGGGAGAAGAAAAAGGGGGGGGGGGGGGGGGGGGGGGGGGGTGGGTTTTTTTGTGGGTGTGGTGGGGGTGTTGTGTGTGTGCTGTGTGTGGGGTTTTGTGTTGTTCGTTTTTTTTTTGTTTTGTGGTGGTTCTGAATGGTTTTTATTTAAATTTTTAAATTCACCAAAATTTTTTCCCCGAAAAATTTTTTAAAGCTCCAAAAACTTATTTATTTTTAATTTTTTAAAAATTTGGGTTTTAATAAATGAAACCCACCGGGGGGGAATTTCAACCCCTTCCGGGTTTTTTAAAAAAAAACCTTTTTTTTTATAAAATGAATTACCTGGTTTTAAAACTAATTACCCGGGGAATAATAAATTTATGGGGTTTTAAAAATTTTCTTTTGGGTTTAAAAAATAACCCCCCGGGCTTTTAAAAATGAATTTTCCCGGGTTAAAAAACTAAACCCCTTACCTGGGTTTAAAAACTGAAAAACCCTTACCTGGGTTTAAAAAACTGAAACCCCAAAAACCCCTGGGTTTTAAAATAACCCCCTTTCCTGGGGGTTTTAAAATGAAACCCTTACCTGGGTTAATAACTAAACCCCTCCCGGGCTTTAAAAATGAAAACCCTTCCCGGGCTTTTAAAACGAACCCCTACCTGGGCTTTAATAAATGAAACCCCTTACCTGGGTTTTAAAAAACTAAACCTTCACCTGGGTTTAATAATAACCTCTTTCTGGGGTTTAATAATGAACCTCTTTCCCGGCTTTAAAAACTGAACCTATTTCCGGGGTTTTAAAAATGAACCTCTTACCTGGGGTTTAAAAACTGAAACCTCTTACCTGGGGGTTTTAAAAACTAACCCCTTACCTGGGGTTTAATAACGAACCTCTTACCCTGGGCTTTAATAACTGAACCCCTTTTCCGGCTTTTAATAACTGAACCTTTACCTGGGCTTTAATAACTTACCCCTTACCTTGGGGTTTAATAACTGAACCCCTTTTCCTGGGGTTTAATAAAATGACCCCTTTCCGGGCTTTTAAAAACGAACCCTTACCTGGTTTAATAAGAACCTTTACCCGGGCTTTAAAACTGACCCCCTTACCTGGGGTTTAATAAATGAACCTTTAGGGGTTTAATAAATGAACCTCTACCTGGGTTTAATAACTGAACCTCTTTCCGGGCTTTAAAAATGAACCCTTATGGGGTTTTAAAAACTGAACCCCTTACCTGGGCTTTAATAAATAAAACCCTTCCTGGGCTTTAAAACTGAACCTCTTACCTGGCTTTAATAACTGAACCTCTTTCCCGGGTTTTAAAAATGAACCCCTTACCTGGGGTTTAATAAATGTTTTCCTCTTAAAAAATTCCGGGCTTTTAATAACTGAACCTCTTACCTGGGCTTTAATAACTGAACCTCTTACCTGGGCTTTAATAACTGAACCTCTTACCTGGGCTTTAATAACTGAAAACCCCTTTTCCTGGGGGTTTTTATAACGAACCTCTTTTCCCGGCTTTAATAACGAACCCTTACCTGGGCTTTATAATAACCTCTTTTCCTGGGGGGTTTAAAAAACTAACCTTTTTACCTGGGCTTTAATAAAGAACCCTTACCCGGGTTTAATAACTAACCTCTTACCTGGGGTTTAAATTTTCTAACCCTTCCTGGGCTTTAATAACTGAACCTCTTACCTGGGCTTTAATAACTGAACCCCTTACCTGGGCTTTAATAACTGAACCTCTTACCTGGGCTTTAATAACTGAACCTCTTACCTGGGCTTTAATAACTGAACCTCTTACCTGGGCTTTAATAATGAACCCCCACCTGGGGCTTTTAAAAACTGAACCTCTTTCCCGGGCTTTTAAAAACTGAACCTTTACCCGGGCTTTAAAAACTGAACCTCTTACCCGGGTTTAATAACAACCTCTTTTTTTTTTTTAATTTATGGGGTTTAATAACTTAAACCCCTTTACCTGGGTTAAAAACTGAACTCTTCCTGGGCTTTAATAATGAACCTCTTACCGGGGCTTTAAAAAAACTGAAACCTACCTGGGTTTTTAAAATGAACCCTTACCGGGCTTTAATAACGAACCTCTTACCTGGGCTTTTTAATAATGAAAACCCTTACCCCGGGGTTTAATAAACTGAAAAAAACCCTTACCTGGGCTTTAATAACTGAACCTCTTTAACCCCGGGCTTTAAAAACAAAAACCCCCTTTCCTGGCTTTAAAAAAACCGAACCTCTTACCTGGGCTTTAAAACTGAACCCTTACCGGGCTTTAAAAACTGAAACCCTTTCCTGGGCTTTTAAAAAAGAACCTCTTTTCCCGGGCTTTTTAAAACTAACCTCTTACCTGGGCTTTTTAAATTAATTTTTTAACTTTTCTGGGCTTACCAATGAACCCCCTTCCCCCGGCCCCTTAACCCTGACCCCCTTAAACCTCCCCCCTTTAAAACCCCCCGAACCCTTACCCTGTTTTAAAATGAACCCCCTTCCCCTGGCCCCAAAATAACCCTGAACTTTACCCTGGGTAACCCCCGACCCCTTACCTGGCCCCCCTTTCCCCCGAACCCTTACCCCCGGCCCAAAATAACCCCGGAAACCCCTTACCTGCCCCTTAAAAACCCCGAACCCTTAAAACCCGGTATAAACCTTGAACCCCTTACCCTGCCCAATTAACCCCGAAACCTTACCCTGGCCCCCTTTAAAATGGCAATGGGAATTACCATGGACCCCTGGGAAAAAATGACACCCTGGCACACCATGGTCAAAACCCTGAAACCACCCCCCCATTCCCCAACCCATGGTCACCAGGGTACCCATGGCACCCCTGACACTTTGGGCACCCAGATACCCATTTTACCCATGATCACCATGGGTTTTACCCATGATCACCCATGGTACCCATGATCACATGAACCCTTGGGGCCCCATGACACCCTTGGGGACCCATGTAAACCCCTGTCCCCTAAAACCCATGACCCCCCATGGTCACCATGTTTTCCCCCTGTACCATTATCACCATGGTCCCCATGACCCCCCATGTTTACCCATACCCCCCCTGACCCCTTCCCCCTATTCCCCATGGTCAAACCCTGACACCCCTTGTCCCCAAACCCCTTTTTACCCCCCCTCCCCTGCCCCCCAGGTCCCCTGCACCCTGTTTCCCCCCATGGTCCCCCATGTTTACCCATGCCACCCATGGTCACCTTACCACCCCCTGGCAACCCCTGACCCAAACCCATGTTTACCCCCGACTACCCTTTCATGTTCCACCATGCCCCTATGGTCACCCAGACCACCCAGTCAAACCCATGATAAACCCTTGGGCCCCAACTACCCTGGTCACCAAAGTAAATCTGGCCCCAGCACCCAGAAAAAAGGTTGCCCTTTTATCCAAAAACACCATTTTTTGTTTTTTCCAGCCTGCCCAAAAAGTCACCCTTACAAAATTTTTTTTTCCGATGCCCCCCGGGTCAAACCCCATTTTCAACCCAATTTTTTATCTCCCTGGCCCTTCCCCAAAAACCCCAAATTTTTTTTTCACCCCCCGGGCCCCAAAAAAAAACCTACTACAAAATTTCACATGTTTGTTTATCCCCCTGCCCCCGGGAAAAACAAAACCCATTAAACCCTTTTTTTACCCCCCCGCCCCCCAAGTCAAAACCCATACACCCATTTTTTTCACCCCCCTGGCCCGGGCCCATTCAACCCAATTTTTTTCACCCCCATGCCCCCCAAGCAAAACCCATACCCACCCATGGTTTTTTTCCTCCCCCCCCCCAGTCAAAATCCATACTAACCCAAAGGTTTTACCGCCCCCGGCCCCCCAAGACCTCCCCCTTAATTTTTTGGTTTTTTCCCCTGCCCCCAAGTTCAAACCCATTTAAACTAAAAACCCAATTTTTAAAAAAAAAATGGGCGTCCCATGGTCCCAATGAACCGTCATTTTAAAATGAAAAAACCCTGATTTTTAGGAGGGGTGGAAGAGGTGAGGAAAAAACAAAATTTAGGGGTTGTTCTTCAATCATGGGGGAAAAGTCAAACCCCCCCGTTTAAATTTTTTAAATTATCCCCATCCCCTCCTTTGGGGGGAAGAAACCCCAACCCCCCTTTCACACCCTAACCCCCTTCAGTATTTTAATTTTTGGGGGGGGATCCCCAAAACCCCTCCCCGGGGCGGGAAATACCCCCCTCACCACTAAACCCCTCCCTTGGGGGGTTTTCACCCTCCCATCCGGGCGGATAACCCCTCCCTTTCCCTAACAAATTTTCCCCTCTGTGGCCCGGGGCCCCATCCCGCCGGGGGGGTTTCCCCCACTACCCCCCTTTTCGGAGCCCTTTTCCTGGGCCCGGGGCCCCCTCCCCCGGGGGGTACAACAAAACCCCCCTCTACAACTCCCTCCGTGGGGTTCACCCTACCCATCCGGGGGGTTACACATACCTCCTCTTCAAGTTTTTCAAAGTCAAAGGGGCCGGGGGACCCCAAATTATTTTCTAACTTTCAAGGGGTTTTAAAACCGTTCCCATCCCCCCCGGAATTAAAAACAAACCAAACCCAACTTTTTTTTATTGTGGGTCTGGGGTTTTGGCCCATTGGCGGGGTCCCAATATTTTCCTACCTTTATGGGTTTGTTTATCCCGTCCATCCGCCGGCCGGAGTTCAAAATATTTTTTTTTTGCTGGGATGGACTTCACTCACACAAGACAGTTTAGTTATATAATATTATACAACCCCACCTCCTAATCGAGTAATCATACCCTTTGTAATAAGTACAAGCCACCTGGCTGCTCCCTGACCAACTTGGTCGTTATTGGAATAAACATCGCTGCTGTACTTTGGAGGAGGAGTGGAAGAGGTGAAGGAAGAGGAGGCAAGATTCAGGAGGAATCTGTTGCTTGCTAAGTGCAGTGGGAAGAGGGACGTCACTCACACAAGACAGTTTAGTTTAATATAATTATTATACACCCCATCCCCATCCTATGGGCGGTAGTCACCACATACCCATCCTGTGGGCGGTAGTCACCACATACCCATCCTGTGGCGGTAGTCACCACATACCCATCCTGTGGCGGTAGTCACCACATACCCATCCTGTGGGCGGTAGTCACCACATACCCATCCTGTGGGCGGTAGTCACCACATACCCATCCTGTGGACGGTAGTCACCACATACCCATCCTGTGGGCGGTAGTCACCACATACCCGTCCTGTGGGCGGTAGTCACCACATACCCATCCTGTGGGCGGTAGTCACCACAATACCCGTCCTGTGGCGGTAGTACCACATACCCATCTGTGGGCGGTAGTCACTACATACCCATCCTGTGGGCGGTAGTCACCACATACCCGTCCTGTGGCGGTAGTCACCACATACCCATCCTGTGGGCGGTAGTCACCACATACCCGTCCTGTGGGCGGTAGTCACCACATACCCATCCTGTGGGCGGTAGTCACTACATACCCATCCTGTGGGCGGTAGTCAAAAGATTACAAAGGTACATAATGGGTCCAAGGACTGGACCCCAAAGTTATTATAGCTGAACTAGTTACAAGGGTAATGAACTCCAGTTGCCTCCTAGTTACTCTTTCTTACACTCTTGTCAGCCATTATTATAAATTCGTAATTTTACAACAAGATTCCTAACTTTTTTCTGTACTTATGCTGAGGTCAGTGGTGTGAGTTGGACCTTACTAGCTTGTGCTAGTCTGATGCCGTGCTCCTTAAGTGGATGTGACCTGACCTGATTAGGTGGGTCATTAGTTTAAGCCCTGCCTCGCATGGGCCAGTAGGCCTGCTGCAGTGTTCCTTCTTTGTGTTCTTATGTTCTAAATATTGTTTTCTTAATTATAAATTAGGTTGGATTGGGTCAGGAGATGAGAGTTCGCGGAATAATATACAAAAAATGACATGGGAACGTCAGTATTTGCACGCTCATCACTGGCGCTGCCAGAACAGGGGTCACTTCATTTTTGGTCATCTGACCGAGGCCTTCCCCTGGCTAACCCGTTACGAGGTAGACTACCTCTGAAATATTTTCGTTTCGTCTACAAAAGCAGAAAAAAAAGGTTCCTAACTATTGAACGAGAAAAAAGAACCAAGAAAGCTTGACAGGTGAACATAGTGCTCAAGGCTGTCAGCACTCTTGACAGGTGAACATCGTGCTCGAGGCTGTCAGCACTCTTGACAGGTGAACATCGTGCTCAAGGCTGTCAGCACTCTTGACAGGTGAACATCGTGCTCGAGGCTGTCAGCACTCTTGACAGGTGAACATCGTGCTCAGGCTGTCAGCACTCTTGACAGGTGAACATCGTGCTCGAGGCTGTCAGCACTCTTGACAGGTGAACATCGTGCTCAAGGCTGTCAGCACTCTTGACAGGTGAACATCGTGCTCGAGGCTGTCAGCACTCTTGACAGGTGAACATCGTGCTCAGGCTGTCAGCACTCTTGACAGGTGAACATCGTGCTCAAGGCTGTCAGCACTCTTGACAGGTGAACATCGTGCTCGAGGCTGTCAGCACTCTTGACAGGTGAACATCGTGCTCAAGGCTGTCAGCACTCTTGACAGGTGAACATCGTGCTCGAGGCTGTCAGCACTCTTGACAGGTGAACATCGTGCTCGAGGCTGTCAGCACTCTTGACAGGTGAACATCGTGCTCGAGGCTGTCAGCACTCTTGACAGGTGAACATCGTGCTCAAGGCTGTCAGCACTCTTGACAGGTGAACATCGTGCTCGAGGCTGTCAGCACTCTTGACAGGTGAACATCGTGCTCAAGGCTGTCAGCACTCTTGATAGGTGAACATCGTGCTCAAGGCTGTCAGCACTCTTGACAGGTGAACATCGTGCTCAAGGCTGTCAGCACTCTTGACAGGTGAACATCGTGCTCGAGGCTGTCAGCACTCTTGACAGGTGAACATCGTGCTCGAGGCTGTCAGCACTCTTGACAGTGAACATCGTGCTCAAGGCTGTCAGCACTCTTGACAGGTGAACATCGTGCTCGAGGCTGTCTGCACTCTTGACAGGTGAACATCGTGCTCAAGGCTGTCAGCACTCTTGACAGGTGAACATCGTGCTCGAGGCTGTCAGCACTCTTGACAGGTGAACATCGTGCTCAAGGCTGTCAGCACTCTTGACAGGTGAACATCGTGCTCGAGGCTGTCAGCACTCTTGACAGGTGAACATCATGCTCAAGGCTGTCAGCACTCTTGACAGGTGAACATCGTGCTCGAGGCTGTCAGCACTCTTGACAGGTGAACATCGTGCTCAAGGCTGTCAGCACTCTTGATAGGTGAACATCGTGCTCAAGACTGTCAGCACTCTTGACAGGTGAACATCGTGCTCAAGGCTGTCAGCACTCTTGACAGGTGAACATCGTGCTCGAGGCTGTCAGCACTCTTGACAGGTGAACATCGTCCTCAAGGCTGTCAGCACTCTTGACAGGTGAACATCGTGCTCGAGGCTGTCAGCACTCTTGACAGGTGAACATCGTGCTCAAGGCTGTCAGCACTCTTGACAGGTGAACATCGTGCTCAAGACTGTCAGCACTCTTGACAGGTGAACATCGTGCTCGAGGCTGTCAGCACTCTTGACAGGTGAACATCATGCTCAAGACTGTCAGCACTCTTGACAGGTGAACATCGTGCTCGAGGCTGTCAGCACTCTTGACAGGTGAACATCGTGCTCGAGGCTGTCTGCACTCTTGACAGGTGAACATCGTGCTCGAGGCTGTCAGCACTCTTGACAGGTGAACATCGTGCTCGAGGCTGTCAGCACTCTTGACAGGTGAACATCGTGCTCAAGACTGTCAGCACTCTTGACAGGTGAACATCGTGCTCGAGGCTGTCAGCACTCTTGACATGTGAACATCATGCTTAAGGCTGTCAGCACTCTTGACAGGTGAACATCGTGCTCGAGGCTGTCAGCACTCTTGACAGGTGAACATGGTGCTCAAGGCTGTCAGCACTCTTGACAGGTGAACATCGTGCTCGAGGCTGTCAGCACTCTTGACAGGTGAACATCGTGCTCGAGGCTGTCAGCACTCTTGACAGGTGAACATCGTGCTCGAGGCTGTCAGCACTCTTGGCAGGTGAACATCGTGCTCGAGGCTGTCAGCACTCTTGACAGGTGAACATCGTGCTCAAGGCTGTCAGCACTCTTGACAGGTGAACATCGTGCTCAAGGCTGTCAGCACTCTTGACAGGTGAACATCGTGCTCGAGGCTGTCTGCACTCTTGACAGGTGAACATAGTGCTCAAGGCTGTCAGGACTCTTGACAGGTGAACATCGTGCTCGAGGCTGCCAGCACTCTTGACAGGTGAACATCGTGCTCGAGGCTGTCAGCACTCTTGACAGGTGAACATCCTGCTCGAGGCTGTCAGCACTCTTGACAGGTGAGCATCGTGCTCGAGGCTGTCAGCAGTCTTGACAGGTGAACATCGTGCTCAAGACTGTCAGCACTCTTGACAGGAGAACATCGTGCTCAAGGCTGTCAGCACTCTTGACAGGAGAACGTCGTCCTCAAGGCTGTCAGCACTCTTGACAGGAGAACATCGTGCTCAAGGCTGTCAGCACTCTTGACAGGAGAACATCGTGCTCAAGGCTGTCAGCACTCTTGACAGGAGAACATCGTGCTCAAGGCTGTCAGCACTCTTGACAGGAGAACATCGTGCTCAAGGCTGTCAGCACTCTTGACAGGAGAACATCGTGCTCAAGGCTGTCAGCACTCTTGACAGCGGTTGCCAGCAACATTGGGTCCAGGGACGAGAGTCTGACCTGACACTGACGTGATTTTTCATGTCACTTTTGCTCTGTTGTTCTGAGTACTGTACGGTGATCATGTCATGTTTTGTTAAGTAAAAGGACACAAGTGCAACTAATGTGACAGTTTATTGTGGCAACGTTTCGCTCTCCAGGAGATGTACATGGTAGTACATGGAGGAGACAGATAGCTGAAGACTCTTCAGCCTTTTCTCTCACTTTCTCCTCTCAACTCCTCCCCGTCTCTCACTTCTCTAAACATCTCACCTTTTTCGCACATCTCCACTTTTTTCACTTCCTTCTGCTGTATTTCACCTCTCTCCTTCTCTCTCCTCCCGTGTTCTCCCACATACATGGGTTAAGCGTTTTTCGATAACGTGGCCCACTGGTGTTGTCGCAGCCTGGGAAGGTTGAGTGGTGATGACTGGGGAGGTTAAGTGGTGATGACTGGGGAGGTTAAGTGGTGATGACTGAGGAGGTTAAGTGGTGATGACTGGGAAGGTTAAGTGGTGATGACTAGGGAGGTTAAGTGGTGATGACTGGGAAGGTTGGGTGGTGATGACTGAGGAGGTTGGGTGGTGATGACTGGGAAGGTTGGTGGTGATGACTGGGAAGGTTGGGTGGTGATGACTGAGGAGGTTGGGTGGTGATGACTGGGAAGGTTGGGTGGTGATGACTGGGAAGGTTGGGTGGTGATGACTGAGGAGGTTGGGTGGTGATGACTGGGAAGGTTGGGTGGTGATGACTGGGAAAGGTTGGGTGGTGATGACTGGGAAGGTTGGGTGGTGATGACTGAGGAGGTTGGGTGGTGATGACTGGGAAGGTTGGGTGGTGATGACTGGGAAGGTTGGGTGGTGATGACGGGGAAGGTTGGGTGGTGATGACTGGGAAGGTTGGGGGGTGATGACTGGGAAGGTTGGGTGGTGATGACTGGGAAGGTTGGGTGGGGGATGACTGGGAAGGTTGGGTGGTGATGACTGAGGAGGTTGGGTGGTGATGACTGAGGAGGTTGGGTGGTGATGACTGGGAAGGTTGGGTGGTGATGACTGAGGAGGTTGGGTGGTGATGACTGGGAAGGTTGGGTGGAGTTGGCAGGCAGATTAGTAGGGTGATCAAAGCTTATTGCTTGAGTAACATTGAAAATGGGTGGGGCAGATATTTTTTTAGTGGGTTTGGGTTTAAGAAGGACCTGCCTAGCATTGACCAGTAGGCCTGCTGCAGTGTTCCTCCGTTTTTATATTCTTATGTGTCCCAAACCAGAGTATTTTTCAAAACTCCTAAACTATCCGGCTTTCCTATGAACCAGTGTTTGGTGTAATCAGAGTGCAATAAAAACGATTAATAATGATACATATAAGAATAATATTGGTTTAATATATATACTCCCACCCCCAGAATATCTGTACAATCCTGTATACAACTATGTAAGTGTGTTCAGGAACAAGTTAGTGAATAGTTTTGCAGGGAGAGAGAGAAAGAGAACACTCTCGCTGCTATAGAAGCAGGAAACTTACATGATGTGAGTCAGCCAGAGGGATGAGATGGTCTGGTGGGTCTGAGGTGTTCCTAGAAGCAAGGCAACTCTCATAAGATTGCCAACCCTCCCTCTGACACAACAGAAGGCCGTAAGACCTAGTTCGCCAGCCCGTACTAGGATGGTCGGTTTATTTTAGAAGGCAACAACTAACCGTACCTCTGAATGGCTAAGATAACATGTAACAAATTCGTAAAGCTCTCAAAAACATTGATGAGAAAACAGACAGTTTGACTCTATCTTGATGCGAGGAATAATAGTGGACATAGGAACAGTTATTTGTAGGTTTTCTGTAAATTTTAAATTTGAATTCATTATTACCCTTAATAATTAAAACATCTAGAAAAGGCAATGAGTTATTTTCTTCAAACTCAACAGTAAAGTTTATAGAATGGGCTAAGCTATTTAATTTTCCAAGGAAATGGTGTATATCTACATTTTTGGGCATAAGACACAAAATATCATCAACAGAAAACCTACAAATAACTGTTCCTATGTCCACTATTATTCCTCGCATCAAGATAGAGTCAAACTGTCTGTTTTCTCATCAATGTTTTTGAGAGCTTTACGAATTTGTAGTCCTGAGTTCATAGATGAGGAAATATCCAAAATTTATCAAATAGGTAATGATTTAAAATACCCAAGAAATGTAATTGATAAATCTTTTAAAGTTGCTAGAAATACTTTTTACAATCCAAAAAGGGACAACCAGCCTTATTCAACTAAAAATATGTTGGTTCTCCCTTACCATGAAAACTTGGTTGATATGCCTTCTCTTCTTAAGACTTTTAATATTAAAGTTGTATTCAAAAATCTTGATACAGTAAAAAAAACTTTGATAAAGAATTCCCCCCAAAATGCTGATGGATGTGTCTATAATATTCCTTGTAAAATTTGCGATAAAGTTTATTACGGTCAAACTGATAAAAATCTCGAACTAAGATTAAAACAACATAAATATAGCATTAGAACTGGACAAGATTCCAATGCTCTATTTATTCATGTAAGAGATTTTAACCATCCAATTGATTTTCAAAAAGTTGAGAAAGTAGTATCAAGCAAGTCCATGGTCGACAGGAATATAATTGAATCTTGTTTCATAAAAAGCAGTTTTGACAATAATATGAATATTTCCTTTGGTTTATATAAATTAGATCCATTTATAATTAATAGAATTTGGGAAGAATTTAATAATACACTGGACAAATAATAATTTTTAAATTTTCTTGGGTAGAATAGTTTGTGGGTGAGTTGTGCAAAGGACCATCCAGTTGGGTCGGCGCGCGTCAGGTGTTTAACCGTTGTGGGATCTGATAGTGAGGTGCTGGCCAGACCCCTTATATAGCTTCCTTGGATGCTTTACTTTCATAGTTCCTTGATAATGTGAGTAGTCACGAAAGCGCTTGGAATTTCTCTATTCTTTCAGAGTGGTTGTTTTGCATATATTATATATAATATATATATATATATATATATATATATATATAATATAATATATATATATATATATATATAAATATATATAAATATATTAATAAATAATATATATATATATATATATATATATATATATATATATGTATATATATATATATGTATATAATATATATATATATATATATATATATATATATATATAATATATATATATATATAAATATATATATATATATATATATATAATATATATATATATATGATATTGTTAATGTGCGTGCAAATTGTTATTTCTCTGGTATATACATTGTGAGAGAGAAAGAGAGAGAGAGAGTAAGAGAGAAAATCAAGGCTGTGCACTAACGAGAGCAGACAGCTGTCTGCTGGTGCTGCTGCTGCCACAATTCACACTGACCAATAGAACCACATCTCAGAGTGAGCTGTAGAACCACAACTTACACTGACCAGTAGAACCACAACTGACACTGACCAGTAGAACCACAACTGACACTGACCAGTAGAACCACAACTGACACTGACCAGTAGAACCACAACTGACACTGACCAGTAGAACCACAACTGTCACTGACCATAGAACCACAACTGTCACTGACCAGTAGAAACCACAACTGTCACTGACCATAAACCACAACTTACACTGACCAGTAGAACCACAACTGTCACTGACCAGTAGAACCACAACTTACACTGACCAGTAGAACCACAACTGTCACTGACCAGTAGAACCACAACTGACGCTGACCAGTAGAACCACAACTCTCACTAACCAGTAGAACCACAAATGACCAGTAGAACTACAACTGTCACTGACCAGTAGTATCACAACTGACCAGTAGAACCGCAACTGACACTGACCAGTAAACCACAACTGACACTGACCAGTAGAACCACAAATGACCAGTAGAACTACAACTGTCACTGATCAGTAGAACCATAACTGACCAGTAGAACCGCAACTGACACTGACCAGTAGAACCACAACTGACACTAACCAGTAGAACCACAATTGTCACTGACCAGTAGAACTACAACTGACGCTGACCAGTAGAACCACAACTCTCACTGACCAGTAGAACCACAGCTGTCACTGACCAGTAGAACCACAGCTGTCACTGACCAGTAGAACCACAACTCTCACTGACCAGTAGAACCACAACTGTCACTGACCAGTAGAACCACAACTGACGCTGACCAGTAAGAACCACAGTTGCCACTGATCAGTAGAACCACAGCTGTCACTGACCAGTAGAACCACAACTGACGCTGACCGGTAAGAACCAAAACTGTCACTGACCAGTAGAACCACAACTGTCACTGACCAGTAAGAACCACAACTGTCACTGACCAGTAGAACCACAACTGACGCTGACCAGTAAGAACCACAGCTCTCACTGACCAGTAAGAACCACAGCTGACACTGACCATTAGAACCACAAGTGACACTGACCAGTAGAACCACAAATGACACTGACCAGTAAGAACCACAGCTGTCACTGACCAGTAGAACCACAATTGACGCTGACCAGTAAGAACCACAGCTGTCACTGACCAGTAAGAACCACAGGTGACACTGACCAGTAGAACCACAACTGACACTGACCAGTAGAACCACAACTGACACTGACCAGTAAGAACCACAACTGTCACTGACCAGTAGAACCACAACTGACACTGACCAGTAGAACCACAACTGACACTGACCAGTAAGAACCACAACTGTCACTGACCAGTAGAACCACAACTGACACTGACCAGTAGAACCACAACTGACACTGACCAGTAAGAACCACAACTGTCACTGACCATAAACCACAACTAAACACTGACCAGTAGAACCACAACTGACACGACCATAAGAACCACAACTGTCACTGACCAGTAGAACCACAACTGACACTGACCAGTAGAACCACAACTGTCACTGACCAGTAAGAACCACAACTGTCACTGACCAGTAGAACCACAACTGACACTGACCAGTAGAACCACAACTGACACTGACCAGTAAGAACCACAACTGTCACTGACCATAGAACCACAACTGACACTGACCATAGAACCACAACTGACACTGACCAGTAAAACCACAACTGTCACTGACCAGTAAAAACCACAACTGACACTGACCAGTAAGAACCACAACTGTCACTGACCAGTAGAACCACAACTGTCACTGACCAGTAAGAACCACAACTGTCACTGACCAGTAGAACCACAACTGTCACTGACCAGTAAGAACCACAACTGTCACTGACCAGTAGAACCACAACTGACACTGACCAGTAAGAACCACAACTGTCACTGACCAGTAGAACCACAACTGACACTGACCAGTAGAACCACAACTGTCACTGACCAGTAAGAACCACAACTGTCACTGACCAGTAGAACCACAACTGACACTGACCAGTAGAACCACAACTGACACTGACCATAAGAACCACAACTGCCCACTGACCAGTAGAACCACAACTGACACTGACCAGTAGAACCACAACTGACACTGACCAGTAAGAACCACAACTGTCACTGACCAGTAGAACCACAACTGACACTGACCAGTAAGAACCACAACTGTCACTGACCAGTAGAACCACAACTGTCACTGACCAGTAAGAACCACAACTGTCACTGACCAGTAGAACCACAACTGTCACTGACCAGTAAGAACCACAACTGTCACTGACCAGTAGAACCACAACTGACACTGACCAGTAGAACCACAACTGTCACTGACCAGTAGAACCACAACTGTCACTGACCAGTAAGAACCACAACTGACACTGACCAGTAGAACCACAACTGTCACTGACCAGAAGAACCACAACTGACACTGACCAGTAGAACCACAACTGTCACTGACCAGTAGAACCACAACTGTCACTGACCAGTAAGAACCACAACTGTCACTGACCAGTAAGAACCACAACTGTCACTGACCAGTAGAACCACAACTGACACTGACCAGTAAGAACCACAACTGACACTGACCATAAACCACAACTGTCACTGACCATAAAACCACAACTGACACTGACCAGTAGAACCACAACTGTCACTGACCAGTAAACCACAACTGACACTGACCAGTAGAACCACAACTGTCACGACCATAAGAACCAACAACTGACACTGACCATAAAAACCACAACTTACACTGACCATAGAACCACAACTGTCACTGACCAGTAGAACCACAACTGACACTGACCAGTAAGAACCACAACTGTCACTGACCAGTAAGAACCACAACTGACACTGACCAGTAGAACCACAACTTACACTGACCAGTAGAACCACAACTGTCACTGACCAGTAGAACCACAACTGACACTGACCAGTAAGAACCACAACTGTCACTGACCAGTAAAAACCACAACTGTCACTGACCAGTAAGAACCACAACTGACACTGACCAGTAAAACCACAACTGACACTGCCAGTAAGAACCACAACTGACACTGACCAGTAAGAACCACAACTGACACTGACCAGTAAGAACCACAACTGTCACTGACCAGTAGAACCACAACTGACACTGACCAGTAAGAACCACAACTGACACTGACCAGTAAGAACCACAACTGACACTGACCAGTAAGAACCACAACTGACACTGACCAGTAAGAACCACAACTGTCACTGACCAGTAAGAACCACAACTGTCACTGACCAGTAGAACCACAACTGTCACTGACCAGTAGAACCACAACTGTCACTGACCAGTAAGAACCACAACTGACACTGACCAGTAAGAACCACAACTGACACTGACCAGTAAGAACCACAACTGTCACTGACCAGTAAGAACCACAACTGACACTGACCAGTAGAACCACAACTTACACTGACCAGTAGAACCACAACTGTCACTGACCAGTAGAACCACAACTGACACGACCAGTAAGAACCACAACTGTCACTGACCAGTAGAACCACAACGTCACTGACCAGTAAGAACCACAACTGACACGGGACCAGTAAGAACCACAACTGACACTGACCAGTAAGAACCACAACTGACACTGACCAGTAAAACCACAACTGACACGACCATTAAAACCACAACTGTCACTGACCATAAGAACCACAACTGTCACTGACCAGTAAAGAACCACAACTGACACTGACCGTAGAACCCACAACTGTCACTGACCATAGAACCACAACGTCACTGACCAGTAAACCACAACTGCACTGACCAGTAGAACCACAACTGACACTGACCAGTAGAACCACAACTGACACTGACCAGTAAACCACAACTGTCACTGACCAGTAAAACCACAACTGACACTACCAGTAAACCACAACTGTCACTGACCAGTAGAACCACAACTGCCCACTGACCAGTAAGAACCACAACTGTCACTGACCATAGAACCAAAAACTGTCACTGACCAGTAGAACCACCAATGTCACTGACCAGTAAAACCCACAACTAAACACTGACCAGTAGAACCACAACTGGTCACTGACCATAGAACCACAACTGCCCACTGACCAGTAGAACCACAACTGTCACTGACCATAGAACCACAACGTCACTGACCATAAGAACCACAACTGCCCACTGACCAGTAGAACCACAACTGTCACTGACCAGTAGAACCACAACTGTCACTGACCAGTAAGAACCACAACTGACACTGACCAGTAGAACCACAACTGACACTGACCAGAAGAACCACAACTGACACTGACCAGTAGAACCACAACTGACACTGACCAGTAAGAACCACAACTGACACTGACCAGTAAGAAACCACAACTGACTCTGACCATTTAAGAACCACAACTGACACTGACCAGTAAGAACCACAACTGACACTGACCAGTAAGAACCACAACTGACACTGACCAGTAAGAACCACAACTGACACTGACCAGTAGAACCACAACTGACACTGACCAGTAAGAACCACAACTGACACTGACCAGTAAGAACCACAACTGACACTGACCAGTAAGAACCACAACTGTCACTGACCAGTAGAACCACAACTGACACTGACCAGTAAGAACCACAACTGACACTGACCAGAAGAACCACAACTGACACTGACCAGTAGAACCACAACTGACACTGACCAGAAGAACCACAACTGACACTGACCAGTAAGAACCACAACTGACACTGACCAGTAGAACCACAACTGACATTTGACCAGAAAACCACAACTGACACTGACCAGTAGAACCACAACTGACACTGACCATAAGAACCAAAACCCTGACACTGACCAGTAAGAACCACAACTGACACTGACCAGTAAGAACCACAACTGACACTGACCAGTAAGAACCACAACTGACACTGACCAGTAAGAACCACAACTGACACTGACCAGTAGAACCACAACTGACACTGACCAGTAAGAACCACAACTGACACTGACCAGTAGAACCAAAAACTGTCACTGACCATAAAAACCCAAAAACTGACACTGACCAGTAAGAACCACAACTCACACTTTAAGTTTCCCACTTAAGTGCGTCCAAATTCTGCAGCTTTATAGAGCTTTGCATTAGAGCCACAGGCTCTCTCAGCTTAGAATTAGAGCTAGCATTATCTTAGAGATAACAGGCTCTCTCTTTGAAGTCTAAGTTATTATCTTGTTCGTTTCTGGCTGGTTCAGCTACACTGATTATTATTAATTTATTATTATTATTATTATTATATTATTATTATTATTTATTATTAAAATTTTTAAATTTTTTATTATTATTATTTATTATTATTTTTATTATTATATTATTATTATTATTATTATTATTATTATTTATTATTATTATTATTATTATTATTATTATTATTATTATTATTATTATTATTTTTTATTATTATTATTATTATCATATTATTTTTAAATTATTATTATTATTATTATATTATTATTATTTTATTATTATTTATTATTATTATTATTATTATTATTATTATTATTATATTATTATTATTATTTTTATTATTATTAATATTATTATTATTATTATTATTTATTATTATTATTATTATTATTATTATATTAATAATTATATTATTATTATTATTATTATTTTTAAATTTTATTCCCCTCTTTAGCCTCCTAGACAAAGGTTTTCTTTGTCTCTACAGACTCCATAAGTATGCACCACTTACCCTTTTCCCCCTCATCAAATCTAGATTATACATCATCTTCTCAATAAGAACCCATCCGCTGACACGTCCACTCCAAATATCTTGAATGCAATACACCCACCTTCCCATACTCCTCCCTCCAATCTGAAATCCAATCTATTCAATCACCTAAACTTTTGTTTAATCCTCATTACCTTACGTCTTCTGTATTTCACCTTTAATTTTCTTCTTGCATACCATACCAAATTCATCCACCAATTTTTAAATATAATTTAATTGCAAAAAAATGAGCATTGAAAGATTTTGTTGTTTTGGTGTTTTTAACTTTGAGAAATTAAGAAGAAATTTAAAAAATAATTTGCCAGATCTTAATATACAAAATATAAAAAAAAATGGTGGTTTTTGTCTTCTAACTTGTTCAAGACTATGTGAGTGTTGCTGCAAGACATTAACCAGTCAGTTTCCTCTGCTCGATTTGATTTAGACTGTTCTTAAAAGTAATTTCCATGAAATATGTTTAGAAAGCTTCCTCTGATTGTCTTTGTAACTTCAACAGTCATGTATCCTACAGTGGCTTACTAAAAATATATATTTTTTCTGGTGTGTCTTACACCCGGATAGTCATCCTCCGAACCGTGAACCATGTGGCTGAGTGGTTTAACAAGCAGTGGTTCCATCGTTATAACAATACCGTTTGGTTCAACCTCAATCAACAAGGAACCCCACCAAAGGTTTTGTGAAGCGATGTGTGGTACACACGTGAATCATTCTGGGCAACTTACATTCAAGCATGGTCGCTAATGGTTCTCACCGGTGTTTTGTGTTTGCCATTTCCCCTAATTGATATATAGCTGTAATACTGTACAATAGATTGCGAGTATATTGTAACATTCTAAATTATTTGTTTTTGGACTGAAAGGATAGTGCCAACAGTTTTACACAACTAACAAGTTTTGCTCGATCCTGAATTGTTTATCACAAGTTAGCAGCCAGTAATGCAGAGACCTAGATGGTACGAAAATACCTACATAGTAAACGATGTGTAATTATTGCATTTTTTTATTATACACAGTGGCATATGTGTCCTATGGCTTTCCTCAGGTCAATTGGGGTCAAGGTATGTCATCAAGTTTTTCCAACAGTGACAGTTTTGATTTCGTTATATTAAATCTTTCTAGGCTGGACTATTGCTGCAGCACTAACACACCTTTCAAGGCAGGGAAAGTGCCGAACCTAAAAAGTACATAGAACTTTCACGCGCGCAAACGGAAATAAACACCTCAAATTATTGGGATCGCTGTGAGGTTCCATAAACCTGATAATTCCTGGAACGACAATGAGGAGGAGAGATACATGATTAAATACACCTGAAAATCCTAGAGGACCTAGCGTACCGACTTGAGCACATCGAAAATCACCTCCACTACAAAGTCAAAAGACTTGGCAGACGATGCACCATACCCCCCAATGCGACAAGCAGGGGTGACACTAGCGACGTTAAGAGAACCAGACAATAAGTGTCAGGGGCCCGAGACTGTTCAACTGCCTCCCACACGACATAAGGGGGATTACCACCGACACCCCTGGACATCATCAAGCTGCACTGGACCAGCACCTAAAGTCAGTTCCGATGCATTCCGTGCTTGGCTCGTATGTTGGTTTGCGTGGCAGCCAGCAGCAACAGCCTGTGATCAGTCCCTGATCCACCAGGAGGCCTGGTCTCAGACCGGGGGGGCAGGGGGCGGGCGTTGACCCCCGGAACTCTCTTCCAGGAAACAACGCCAGGCGTTAAAACCGCCAGGTCCCTTTCAACCTGAAACGTTTTATTTAAACAATGACTGACCTGAACACAATGATTGAGCATACTTCAGTATTTGATATATTTTTATAATGTAATATGCCCCCAAAATTAAATTATATACTCTGGCCAGTCTTAGATAGAAAAGTGTGGGAGCATTTAATCTCGTGCAAAATTTGGTATTGGGGGCATTTTTTGAGGCCGGATCCTTAATGGCCTCTCCTGGGCTCGTTACTGCTAGCTTGTTATATCTGTCTCACGACCACTGCTGTTTATCTATGTATTGCCCCTCTGAGCAGTATTATTGTCATACTGTAAAAGATCCCTACTAATCGTACCTGTTACTCACCACACAGAAAATCATTGTCTTTGTCGTTTCATTTATTAATACACACCCTGAATGTCCTCCCGTCATTTTGCTGCCTCCCACGACAAACGTGATACTTTTTCCCCATCAAGATATTTTTTTTTAGAACATTCAGCTATGTACGTAAGACTATCAAGAAGAGCAAGAACATACAACCCGAGCCCCAGCACACCAAAAGAAAAAATTTCACCTTGTCTGACCTTCTTCAAGGCTATCCTAAGGAAAGTTACACAGTATACATGAAAATTGGACTTATGTGTACCTGTCTACCTAAAGAAAACCTACAATCAACCTTCACTATCACATCACGACACAACAGTGCAACGAAATGACCATTATTTTAAGGCGTTATGTCAAAGAATTGTGATTGACAATTCGCTAGGTCTTTCGACGAAGTAGCAAAAATTTACGTGGAGTATTTTGCGGGAATCAGCGCATAGATTTTTCAGGGTTGGCGGCGGTATCCGCAAATTTGAATTCCGACCTTCCGAGAGATGACTGAGTTCTCTCCTGACAGTAAACCCGTGAAGCAAAGGGCGCAACAACGGCTGCCGTATGTATTTATAATCTTAACCTCAGAGCAGCTGCCTTCTTCCAGGCGTATTAAATATTGTCCCAGAACAGCTTCTGCAGAGTTTGAGCACCGCTGCTGCAGCCCTTCTGATGCTGCAGCTTACATGATGCTGTAGCTCATGATGCTGTAGCCCCCCCCTTATTATGTCTGATGCTGCACTTCTGATGCTGCAGCTTCTGATGCTGCAGCTCTGAGCTGAGATAGCTTCTGATGCTGTCAGCTTCTGATGCTAGCATCTTCTGATGCTGCCATCTACTGAAGCTTGCAAGACTTCCTGATGTCTGCAGGCTTCTCAGATGCTGGCAGACTTACTGATGCTGTAACACTCTGTCGGCCTATCATCATTATTTTTACATTATTATTTTCTCTTACTTTCTAGGTATATCTGATCTCCTCCTCTCTTAACAACTTTTCTCATGACTGAAGTCGCTCCTCTTTAGCTAAGATTAATCACAGCTGCTTCAGCTTCTAATATTAAGCTCAGCAGCTTCAAGCAGCACATTGCAATGCCCAACACGGCAGAGTGATCCTCAAAGGAAGATATTGCGAAGCGACATTCTCTGTTTCTGGTGTCGGTGCTCAACAGCGTTCTTCTTTTCGTCTTCAGGAAGTTCTTACTCTCCAGCCTGCCAACACAGGGACCTCACCTCATGTCAGCCACACTCTGATCCCGCCAAAGCTGCTGAGATCCAAGCGTTGCATGATCAAAAACGTATCTTGTTTTAAAGGAGGTGTAGTGTAAGCAGGAAAAGACCTTTCGTTCAGAATTGAACAAAATTCCCGTAGTGCGGGTACGTTATATATGATTACTCGAAGACCAGCGTCAGTAACACTTGACAATTTTCCAGACTAATCTTAACTAACCTACCATATTCTTCACCGTGTACAAAAGTCCTTTTTACTTGCACCTGCAGTTTAAAATCCTCGCTGTGGAGCATCACTGTGTAAATCTGTACTGGTGGTACTTGCAGTGGGTGGCCTCTTCTCACAACCCATCAGAGTGAAAATAACTTTTCCAAAATATACGTTAATAAAAATTACCTTCTAGAATGCTCAAAAAGAAATACTCAGAACCTAACATACAAGTATGAATGTACATACATGATATAAAGAAGTATGAATACATCTGAGTTCGCTCCAAGCCTCCCACACGGCGGTGATGTGAGACTAGTTAATGCTCCAAGTCGATCGGCACGTGTCGTTTGTTGCGGGTTATCTGTGTAGTG
>NC_069404.1:65010552-65023052 GCF_026875155.1 Cherax quadricarinatus
CAACACACAGCATCATACAGCAACAGCAGCAGCTACAGAGCAGCAGCACAACAACAACAGCAGCAACAGCAACAGCAACAGCAACAGAATCAGCAGCAGACAGCAGCAACAGCAGCACAGTGCCGCAGCTTTAGAATCAATTCTCCCCTTTTCCTCAACAATGCAATGTTGATGTCTGTGTCCTTAGTACAGTTCGGAGGCGGCAGCGGCGGGGGCGGCGGATGGGAGGCAGCGTGAGCGGGGGACAGCGGCGGGGGTCGGCGGCGGAGGGTCGGCGGCGGGGACGCGGAGGTCGGGGTGGCGGGAGGCGGTGGGGCGTGCGGCGGGGGCGGAGGATGCGCAAGACAAGGACCGACCGTGCAAGATGGGACACTGAAGGCCGCAGAAGAACCAAAAGAAAACACGAGTACGAAAGATTCCACACAACAAAATGATAACAGAGAAAGAAACAGTGTAGAAAGAGTAGGCGGAGCGAAGGATAAGGAAGGAGGAGGAGGAAAAGGAGGAGTGAGGAGAGAGTATGGAGGAGGAGGAGGACGAGAGGAAAATGACGGTGAGCGAGTATGTAGGATGGAGGTAGGAAGGAGAAGGAGTAGAGGAGAAGGAGGAGATGTAGAATCAAGGAGGAGGAGGAAAACAACTGGAATGCTGCCAAGAAACATAACAAAATGCATAAAGACTCAACGAGTTAGTAAGCTCCTCCTCCCTCCTCCACCACCGACCTACCATCCACCTCCTTCCACCGACCGGAAGTATAGAGGTTACCCAAACCACCACCTCCTCCCACCACCTTTCCTCCCACCACCACCTCCACAGCCACCGTCCTTCCACCACCTCCTCCACACTCCTCCACCAACTCACCACCACCACCTCCACCACCACCATCCTCCTCCACCTCTCCTCCACCAACCAACCACCTCCTCCTCCACCTCCTCCTCCCACCACCTCCTCCTCCACCACCTACCGCCGCCACCCAACCTGCCTCCACCACTACCCTCCACCGTCCTCCTCCACCACCTTCCCTCCACCACCATCCTCCGTCCGCACCTCCTCCATCCCCTCCACCTTTCCTCCGACCACCCTCCTCCAACCACCAGCCACCATCCTCCTCCACCTCCACCACCTATCCTCCACAAACCTCCTCCTCCACCACCAAACCACCTCCTTCCACCACCTCCACCATCACCACCGTCTCTCCTCCACCTCCACCACACCTCCACCTCCATCTCCTCCTCCACCACCTCCTCCTCCAACTCCACCACCTTTCCTCCACCACCATCCTCCACCCCTTCACACCTCCACCACCTCCTCCACCACCTCCTCCACCTCCACCTCCTTCCTCCTCCACCACCTCCCTCCTCCATCCCACCAGACCTGACCACCACCGTCCACCACCTTCCTCCTCACTCTACCACCACTCCTCCACCACATCCTCCTCCAACCACACTCTATCCACCTCCTCCCCTCCGCGCACCAGATCATACTCACCACCAGTCCACCACCAACCATCCTCCTCCACCACCATCACTCTCCTCCTCCACCACCTCCTCCTCCACCACCTCCACGCACCCTCCACCAACCATCCTTTCCTCCACCCCCTCCACCCCATCCTCCCCTCCCCCTCATATACCACCGTCCTCCACCTCCTCCACCTCCCTCCTCCCTTCCCCGGGTGGCCCCTCCCTCCACCACCTCCTCCTCCACCACCTCCCCACCTCCTTCTCTCTCTACCTAAACCTCCTCCTCTACTACCTCGCTCCACCACCTCCTCCCTCCACCACCTTCTCTCTCCCTCCTCCTCTCCTCCTCCTCTACAAGATAGAGGGGGTTTATCATCCTACTCTAACTACTCCTCCAACACCTCATCCCCTCATTCACTCATCCTCCTCCACCTCCTGCCTTTCGCCTCCACCTCCTCCTCCTCCACATAATCCTTCTCTTTACTCCTCCTCCCTCTTCCTCCTCCTATTCCGTCCACCTCTTTCCTTCTCTTCCTCCACTTCCTCGCTCTTCTTCTCCCTCTACTCCTCCTCCACAACCTCTTCTTCTCCTCCTCCTCCCTCCTCTCTCCACCTCCTCCTCCACCTCCTCTTTCCACTACCATACTCAAGGGAGAGAGTATTCAAACCTCATGTCAATATCCATTGCTGGCCTGAGCCAGCTGAGAGTACCTATTCAGAACATCAAGTCAATCCAGCGCGTTCTATAACATGTGACAATCCAACTTGGAGTACGCAGCACCAGTGTGGAGCCTCACTAAAACCTGAAGAAACATGTGAGAAACTGTAATAAGTGCAGAAGTACAACAGCTAGACGCATTCCAGAGTTAAGAAGAACTTAAGAAACTAATCTAACTGAACCCTAGAAGGCAGAAGGACAGGGGAAACACATGATAACAGCATATAAAATACCCAGATGACATTGATAATGCTGTTTTCATAAGAGGGAAACAGACGTATTCAGGGGCACAGCAGGAGAGATAAACACACAGATGAGTCACAGGGAGGAGAGGAAGAGAGTGAGGGAGAGAAAGAGAGAGAGAGGGAGAGAGAGAGGGTAGAGCAGAGAGGGAGAGAAGAGAGGAGATGAGAGGAGGAGAGAAAGAGAGAGGGAGAGAAGGGAGAGAGAAAGTGGGGAAGGCGAGGAGAGAGAGAGAGGGGAGGGGGAAGAGAGCGGGAGAGAGAGAGGAGGGGAAGAAGGGAGAAGGGCGGAAGATAGGGAAAAAGAAGAAGAGGGGGACAGAGAGGGAGAGAAGAGAGGGAGAGAGGGGGAGAGAGCGACGCCGAGAAGAAGAGGAGAGAGAGGGAGACGACAAGAGGGAGAGAGAGAGAGAGGGAGAGTAGAAGGGAGAGAGAGAGAGGGAAGAGTGATGGAGAGAGCAAGAGGGAAGAGAAGGAGGCGAAAAGAGAAGAGAGGGAAGGAGGGAGAAGAGAGAGGGAAGAGAGAGAGAGGGGAGAGAGAGGGAGAGAGAGAAGAGAAGGGAGCAGAGAGAAGGTGAGAGAGAGAGGGAGAGAGAGAGGGAGAGAAAGGATGGAGAGAAGAGAAAGGAAGAAGGGCAGAGGATAGAGAGAGAGAGGAAGGGAGAGTGGGAAGAGTAAGAAGAGGGAAGAGAGGGAGAAGAGAGAGGAGAGAATGAGAGAAGAGAGAGAGGCGGAGAGAAGAGAGGGAAGAGACAGAAGGGAGGAGAAGAGGCGGAGAGAGAGAGTAGGGAGATAGAGAAGACAGAAGGGAGAGAGAGAGGGGAGAGAGAGAGAGGGAGAGATGAGCGAGGGAGTAGAGAGGGAGAAGAAGAGAGAGAGGGAGAGAGCGAGCAGAGGGAGAGGGGAGGGAGAGAAGAGAAGAGAGCGATAGTAGAGAGAGAGAAGAGAGACGCAAGGAAGGAGAGAGAGCGCGGGAAGAGAGAGAGAGAGAGGGGCAGAGAGAGAGAGGAGAGAGACAGAGAGAGAGAAGAGAGAGAGAAAAAGCGTGGAGAGAGAGAGGGAGAGAGAAGAGACAGAAAGAGGGAGCGAGAGAGAGAGAGAGAGAAGAGAGGGAAGAGGGAAGAGGGGGAGAGATGGAGATAGAGGGGAGAGAGCGGTGAAGAGAGAGGGAAGAGAGAGAGAGAGTAGAGGGAGAATGAGAGAGAAGTAGCTATTAGGAGATGAGAGAGAGAGAGATCAGGAGAGAGAGAAAGAGAGCAGGAGAGAGTAGAGATGAGAGGGAGCGAGAGAGAGAGAGAGAGAGGGAGATAGGATAGAGGGAGAGAGAGGGAGAGAGAGGGAGAGGAGAGGGAGAGAGAGGGAAGAGAGGGGAAGGTAGAAGGGAGAGAGAGGGAGAGAGAGGAGAGAGGGGGAGAGAAGCTTGCCTCTCTCCGCGCCGCTCGGAGCGCTGCTCTCTGTGGAGCGCGGCGCGCTTGCTCGCGGCTCGCTTATTTCCGCTCCGCTAGCCTCTGGCTCTGCTGGGCTCTCTCTGCGCTCTACTGCTTGCCTCTACTTCCTCTCTCGCTATGCTCTCTCTCTCTCGCTCTCGCGCTCGAGCACGCGGAAGAGCGCGAGCGCTCGCGCCTGAGCTCGCGCGCGCGCGCTCGCGCGCCTCTATAGGGGGGGGGGCAGCTCTCTTCTCTCTCGCCTGCGTGCTCTCTCCTCTTTCTCGCGCTCGCAGCTCTCGATCTCGCTCTTATCTCATACGCTTCGCTCTTTCTCTCGCCTGTCATCTCTCTCTCTCGGTGTCTCGCTGCTCCTCTTCTCTCTCTCATTCTCTCGTCTCCCTCTCTTGTCTCTCTTCTCTGCTTCCATCTCTCGCTCTCGCACTCTCCTCTTCCTCTCCTCTCTCATCTCTCTCTCTCTCTCGCTCTGCTCACTCCTCGTTGTCTTCGCTCTTCGCTCTCTCGCTGCTCTCTCTCTATTGCTATGCGAATCGAGCTAGCACGCTACTTGTCGTTGCTTTCTTTCTCTCTTTCCATCCCCCTACTTTCTAGACGCGACGAGATGTTGGTCAGAGGGTGGGCGCTGTGACCGCTACCATGATCCGCTATGTGACCACGCCACCATTACACAGAGGAAGACCCGGTCGCACCCAAGTCACCCGGCCCGCCTATAGACTGTGTGAGCGCGCGAACGTAGATTGATAGTATAGCACGACCAAAAATGATACACATTCCCCGCACTACCACACACATACAGTTTGACCCCGACCACCTCTCATCAGAGAAACCCAAAACCCAGCGAGACGATACCTACACAATCAAATACCACCGTGTGAAAACAATTCCACTCTTATCACAACGAATTTCACAACACAAATGTGTACCCACTACTTGCTTCTCAGAATGAGAGTACAGTCATATGTAATCC
Organism: Cherax quadricarinatus; assembly: GCF_026875155.1. Taxonomy (NCBI): domain Eukaryota; kingdom Metazoa; phylum Arthropoda; class Malacostraca; order Decapoda; family Parastacidae; genus Cherax; species Cherax quadricarinatus. Next base: position 65,015,385 of record NC_069404.1, read on the forward strand.
TAACCGACATTCACTCAACGAAACCTGTATGACAGGGCTGTAGTCCATTAAGTTCCATGCTCCTACAAAATTTTATCTTTCCTACTAAACTGCTAGTTGATTTGTGAGTATGAAAATCGCCCAGGAAGCAGGGTAAAGGATAGCACTACCTGTGGCCGCCGGCCGGTTCTAACCCAGACTTCCCGCCACCACAAACAAGTGATATTTTGTATCGATTACTGAGAAGGGACGACGCGTCCAGTATGTCCTGGATGTACGATGCTTGTGTCGTGTTGAGTGTGAGTGTGTGTGTGTGTGTGAGTGTGTGTATGTAGAGCTGGTGTTGCTGTGTGTGTGTGTGTGTGTGGTTGGAATGTTTTGTGTGTGTGTGGTGTGGTGTGGTGTTCTTTGTGTGTGTGATGTGAGTGTGTGTGTATTGAGTGTGATGAGTGTGTGCGTGTGTTTGTGTGTGTGTGTTGTGTTTATGAGTGTTGTTTGATGTGTTGTGATAATTGTGGTATGTGTCTGTAAAATATAGTAAAATACAATAAACTAATGATAAGATATCATACCAACAATAGATCCTATTAACATTAGATGTGCGGCCATATTTGACACGTACTAATCTGCTATGTGAGGATTTTGCAATCGTAATCCGTGCGACAGCTGGAGAATGGCCTCTTCAGATCGCAACAGAATTTTTTCAGAAAAAGAAGGTTCCACGGTGTACATTGGTCGGACAATAAACTCCCAAATTGCAAACTTTATTCGAGTTATAACAAACCGACATCTCTCGATAACTAAAGAATGCCTCATCCTATCGGCTTGAAATCGTTGGCCTCTGATGGTCCCTTTAAGAAGAAAAGACGACCAAGTAGTTTGAAATATCCAGTGAAAAATTTAAATTTTGACGAAATTATCTAACTGGAGAAGCCTTTCCAGATAGGTTTTTATTGAAACTTCTTAAATGTTGATTTTGCTTCATTAACGAAAACCTTAATTCCCCTATAAAACCAAGAGTAAACTTTATGCTGTCACTTTCAAGGAAAATTGTTACCATGTGATAACTAGAGAAAGAGTACTTCTAAACGAGTGAAACCCTTAACTCGCATTCCTACAGTATTATTATTATTATTAATTATTATTATATTATTAATAATTAATTATTAATAGTATTGTAATTATTATTATTTAATATTATTATTATTATTAATATATTATTATTCTATTATTGTAATTATTATATTATTATTATAATTATTCTATTATATATTATTATTATTATTATTATTAATTATTATTTAAATATTATTATTATTAATATTTATATACTATATTATTATTATTGTAATTATATATTACTATTATTATTATTATTATTATTATTTATTGTTATTATTATTATTATTATTATTATTATTAATTTAATTATTATTATTATACAAGGAGAAGCGCTAAAACCCGTGAAATTATACAGCGCCACTTTGGGAGAGGGGAATGGAAGGTATCAAGGAATAATTCCATGGAACTGAAGCCCAATCCCAGTCCCAAAGAGTCAAGAGCCCCTCCACCAGCGACAAGGAGCCTCCCTGCGGTGATGGGTTGCTACAACTTAACTAAAAGTAATTAAAATCGGGCTTTTTTACTTCCCAATTTGCCAATTTATAATTTTTATCAATTTAATTTTTCTTGTAAAACTAAAGTTTTATTCATAGGGAATTTGTAAATGAATTTTAATATTATTATATTTAATATACACTGGCCGATTTCCCCCCAGGCAGGGTGGCTCACCAGGCAGGGTGGCCCACCAGTGCAGGTGACCCACCAGGGCAGGGGTGGCCCACCCAGGGCAAGGGTGAGCGAGCCCACCAAGGGCAGGGAGGCCCAAAAAGAAAAACTTTCAATATCACCATCATTCCCCTTTCCATCACTGTCTGCCAGAAGCGGTGTTTTAACACTACAGTATTTTAAAACTGCAAACAAACTACCCCTCCTTCAGAGGCAGGCACTGTACTTCCCATCTCCAGAACTCAATCCGGCCTGCCGGTTTCCTCCCCTGAACCCCTTCATAATTTTACTTTAGCTCACACACCAACAGCACGTCAATATAAAAACCATTATGTCTCCATATCACTCCTATCAAAAACAGACACGCTCTCTCATGCCTGGCCAAGGAAGGTCCAAGCCCCTCGCACACCAAACCTCCTTAACCCCCCTCCACTCCTAACCTTTACTAAGGCCCGACCCCTAACCCCGCCGTTCCTTCCACTACAGACTGATAACACTCCTTGAAGGTCTTTCTGCCTCGCTCCTTCTCTCTACAGTCCGAACCACCTCAACATCCCTTCTCAGCCCTCTGGACAATCAGTTTTGGTAAATTCCGCACCTCCTCCTAACTCCCAATCGACGAATTCTCTGCATTATATTCACACCACACCATTGCCCACAGATACATTGACATCTCCACTGCCTCCAGCCTTCTCACCCGCTGCAAAATTCATACCCACCTCGCTATCACACCCATATAAGGGCGTTGTTAAAACTATACACATCAACTTCCCCTCTTTAGCCTCCTAGACAAAGGTTTTCTTTGTCTCTACAGACTCCATAAGTATGCACCACTTACCCTTTTCCCCCTCATCAAATCTAGATTATACATCATCTTCTCAATAAGAACCCATCCGCTGACACGTCCACTCCAAATATCTTGAATGCAATACACCCACCTTCCCATACTCCTCCCTCCAATCTGAAATCCAATCTATTCAATCACCTAAACTTTTGTTTAATCCTCATTACCTTACGTCTTCTGTATTTCACCTTTAATTTTCTTCTTGCATACCATACCAAATTCATCAACCAATTTTTAAAATATAATTTAATTGCAAAAAAATGGAAAGCATTGAAAGATTTTGTTGTTTTGGTGTTTTTAATTTGAGAAATTAAGAAGAAACATTTAAAAAATAATTTGCCAGATCTTAATATACAAAATATAAAAAAAAATGGTGGTTTTTGTCTTCTAACTTGTTCAAGACTATGTGAGTGTTGCTGCAAGACATTAACCAGTCAGTTTCCTCTGCTCGATTTGAACTATAAGACTGTTCTAAAGTAATTTCCATGAAATATGTTTAGAAAGCTTCCTCTGATTGTCTTTGTAACTTCAACAGTCATGTATCCTACATGGCTTACTAAAAAATATATTTTTTCTGGTGTGTCTTACACCCGGATAGTCATCCTCCGAACCGTGAACCATGTGGCTGAGTGGTTTAACAAGCAGTGGTTCCATCGTTATAACAATACCGTTTGGTTCAACCTCAATCAACAAGGAACCCCACCAAAGGTTTTGTGAAGCGATGTGTGGTACACACGTGAATCATTCTGGGCAACTTACATTCAAGCATGGTCGCTAATGGTTCTCACCGGTGTTTTGTGTTTGCCATTTCCCCTAATTGATATATAGCTGTAATACTGTACAATAGATTGCGAGTATATTGTAACATTCTAAATTATTTGTTTTTGGACTGAAAGGATAGTGCCAACAGTTTTACACAACTAACAAGTTTTGCTCGATCCTGAATTGTTTATCACAAGTTAGCAGCCAGTAATGCAGAGACCTAGATGGTACGAAAATACCTACATAGTAAACGATGTGTAATTATTGCATTTTTTTATTATACACAGTGGCATATGTGTCCTATGGCTTTCCTCAGGTCAATTGGGGTCAAGGTATGTCATCAAGTTTTTCCAACAGTGACAGTTTTGATTTCGTTATATTAAATCTTTCTAGGCTGGACTATTGCTGCAGCACTAACACACCTTTCAAGGCAGGGAAAGTGCCGAACCTAAAAAGTACATAGAACTTTCACGCGCGCAAACGGAAATAAACACCTCAAATTATTGGGATCGCTGTGAGGTTCCATAAACCTGATAATTCCTGGAACGACAATGAGGAGGAGAGATACATGATTAAATACACCTGAAAATCCTAGAGGACCTAGCGTACCGACTTGAGCACATCGAAAATCACCTCCACTACAAAGTCAAAAGACTTGGCAGACGATGCACCATACCCCCCAATGCGACAAGCAGGGGTGACACTAGCGACGTTAAGAGAACCAGACAATAAGTGTCAGGGGCCCGAGACTGTTCAACTGCCTCCCACACGACATAAGGGGGATTACCACCGACACCCCTGGACATCATCAAGCTGCACTGGACCAGCACCTAAAGTCAGTTCCGATGCATTCCGTGCTTGGCTCGTATGTTGGTTTGCGTGGCAGCCAGCAGCAACAGCCTGTGATCAGTCCCTGATCCACCAGGAGGCCTGGTCTCAGACCGGGGGGGCAGGGGGCGGGCGTTGACCCCCGGAACTCTCTTCCAGGAAACAACGCCAGGCGTTAAAACCGCCAGGTCCCTTTCAACCTGAAACGTTTTATTTAAACAATGACTGACCTGAACACAATGATTGAGCATACTTCAGTATTTGATATATTTTTATAATGTAATATGCCCCCAAAATTAAATTATATACTCTGGCCAGTCTTAGATAGAAAAGTGTGGGAGCATTTAATCTCGTGCAAAATTTGGTATTGGGGGCATTTTTTGAGGCCGGATCCTTAATGGCCTCTCCTGGGCTCGTTACTGCTAGCTTGTTATATCTGTCTCACGACCACTGCTGTTTATCTATGTATTGCCCCTCTGAGCAGTATTATTGTCATACTGTAAAAGATCCCTACTAATCGTACCTGTTACTCACCACACAGAAAATCATTGTCTTTGTCGTTTCATTTATTAATACACACCCTGAATGTCCTCCCGTCATTTTGCTGCCTCCCACGACAAACGTGATACTTTTTCCCCATCAAGATATTTTTTTTTAGAACATTCAGCTATGTACGTAAGACTATCAAGAAGAGCAAGAACATACAACCCGAGCCCCAGCACACCAAAAGAAAAAATTTCACCTTGTCTGACCTTCTTCAAGGCTATCCTAAGGAAAGTTACACAGTATACATGAAAATTGGACTTATGTGTACCTGTCTACCTAAAGAAAACCTACAATCAACCTTCACTATCACATCACGACACAACAGTGCAACGAAATGACCATTATTTTAAGGCGTTATGTCAAAGAATTGTGATTGACAATTCGCTAGGTCTTTCGACGAAGTAGCAAAAATTTACGTGGAGTATTTTGCGGGAATCAGCGCATAGATTTTTCAGGGTTGGCGGCGGTATCCGCAAATTTGAATTCCGACCTTCCGAGAGATGACTGAGTTCTCTCCTGACAGTAAACCCGTGAAGCAAAGGGCGCAACAACGGCTGCCGTATGTATTTATAATCTTAACCTCAGAGCAGCTGCCTTCTTCCAGGCGTATTAAATATTGTCCCAGAACAGCTTCTGCAGAGTTTGAGCACCGCTGCTGCAGCCCTTCTGATGCTGCAGCTTACATGATGCTGTAGCTCATGATGCTGTAGCCCCCCCCTTATTATGTCTGATGCTGCACTTCTGATGCTGCAGCTTCTGATGCTGCAGCTCTGAGCTGAGATAGCTTCTGATGCTGTCAGCTTCTGATGCTAGCATCTTCTGATGCTGCCATCTACTGAAGCTTGCAAGACTTCCTGATGTCTGCAGGCTTCTCAGATGCTGGCAGACTTACTGATGCTGTAACACTCTGTCGGCCTATCATCATTATTTTTACATTATTATTTTCTCTTACTTTCTAGGTATATCTGATCTCCTCCTCTCTTAACAACTTTTCTCATGACTGAAGTCGCTCCTCTTTAGCTAAGATTAATCACAGCTGCTTCAGCTTCTAATATTAAGCTCAGCAGCTTCAAGCAGCACATTGCAATGCCCAACACGGCAGAGTGATCCTCAAAGGAAGATATTGCGAAGCGACATTCTCTGTTTCTGGTGTCGGTGCTCAACAGCGTTCTTCTTTTCGTCTTCAGGAAGTTCTTACTCTCCAGCCTGCCAACACAGGGACCTCACCTCATGTCAGCCACACTCTGATCCCGCCAAAGCTGCTGAGATCCAAGCGTTGCATGATCAAAAACGTATCTTGTTTTAAAGGAGGTGTAGTGTAAGCAGGAAAAGACCTTTCGTTCAGAATTGAACAAAATTCCCGTAGTGCGGGTACGTTATATATGATTACTCGAAGACCAGCGTCAGTAACACTTGACAATTTTCCAGACTAATCTTAACTAACCTACCATATTCTTCACCGTGTACAAAAGTCCTTTTTACTTGCACCTGCAGTTTAAAATCCTCGCTGTGGAGCATCACTGTGTAAATCTGTACTGGTGGTACTTGCAGTGGGTGGCCTCTTCTCACAACCCATCAGAGTGAAAATAACTTTTCCAAAATATACGTTAATAAAAATTACCTTCTAGAATGCTCAAAAAGAAATACTCAGAACCTAACATACAAGTATGAATGTACATACATGATATAAAGAAGTATGAATACATCTGAGTTCGCTCCAAGCCTCCCACACGGCGGTGATGTGAGACTAGTTAATGCTCCAAGTCGATCGGCACGTGTCGTTTGTTGCGGGTTATCTGTGTAGTGTATAAATTCTGGCTTTCTTCCAATTATGTCCTGGAATATGTATTGATAAATCCACTTGGATGGCAAAACGTCTACTATAAAGCGACAGCAGACTAGCATGTGTCTATTTTACACACAGCAGTTTACACACAAGGTTATGATTACCTTTAGATAAAATATAACATTCAACAAAATGGTGTATGTAAAGTTGTATAGGATATTATGATAAAACAATATGCCCCCCTCTCTCGTCTTCTCTCTCTCACTCTCTCTCTCCTCCATCTCTCTCTCGTCATCTCTCTCTCTCATCTCCTCTCTCCTCTCTCCCCTCCCCTCCCCTCCTCCTACTACTTCCCCTCCCGTCCTTCCCCTCTTCATAATATGAAGTATAAGCACAACAATAGAGGAAGACGGGAAGGCAGAGTCAGCACAGCAACAGCAGCAACAGCAGCAACAGCACCAGCAGCCAGCAGCAGCAGCATGACAACAACAACAACACAGCAGCAGCAGCATGCAGCAACAGCAAGGCAACAGCAGCAAACAGCAGCAACAGGCAAGCAGCAGCAGCAGCAGCAGCAGCAACAACAACAACAACACAAACAGCAGCAACAGCGAGCTACAACACAACAGCAGCTAGCAACAGCAGCAGCAGCAGGCAGCACAGCCAGCAGCACAGTCAGCAGGCAGCACAACAACCAACAACAGCAGTAGCAGACAGCAACAACACAACAACAGCATCAGCAGTCAAAACCAGCAAGCCAGCAACAACAGCAGCACACAGCAGCAGCACAACAACAACAACAATCGTCGCACAGAGCGATCAGTGTGGGCATGCTAGCATAGGGGGGGGGGGTTGGGGGGGGGGGGGGGGGGGGGGGTGGGGGGGGGGGGGGGGGTTAGCAGACACAAATAATCTAACAACTAAACAACATGGCAAGATCAATAAGCAACAGTCAGCAAAAGCAGCACCAAACAAATAGAACAGCAATCAAGCAAAGAGGAGTCAGCAGCAAACAACAAGTCATCCAGCAGTGCAGCACAGCAAGAGCACAGCACCAACAGCAGCAGCAGCAGCAGCAGCAGAGAGCAACAGCAGCAGCACAGCAGCAGCAGCACAAGCAGCAACAACAACAACA
>NC_069404.1:65028052-65030552 GCF_026875155.1 Cherax quadricarinatus
TCCACCACCTATCCTCCACAAACCTCCTCCTCCACCACCAAACCACCTCCTTCCACCACCTCCACCATCACCACCGTCTCTCCTCCACCTCCACCACACCTCCACCTCCATCTCCTCCTCCACCACCTCCTCCTCCAACTCCACCACCTTTCCTCCACCACCATCCTCCACCCCTTCACACCTCCACCACCTCCTCCACCACCTCCTCCACCTCCACCTCCTTCCTCCTCCACCACCTCCCTCCTCCATCCCACCAGACCTGACCACCACCGTCCACCACCTTCCTCCTCACTCTACCACCACTCCTCCACCACATCCTCCTCCAACCACACTCTATCCACCTCCTCCCCTCCGCGCACCAGATCATACTCACCACCAGTCCACCACCAACCATCCTCCTCCACCACCATCACTCTCCTCCTCCACCACCTCCTCCTCCACCACCTCCACGCACCCTCCACCAACCATCCTTTCCTCCACCCCCTCCACCCCATCCTCCCCTCCCCCTCATATACCACCGTCCTCCACCTCCTCCACCTCCCTCCTCCCTTCCCCGGGTGGCCCCTCCCTCCACCACCTCCTCCTCCACCACCTCCCCACCTCCTTCTCTCTCTACCTAAACCTCCTCCTCTACTACCTCGCTCCACCACCTCCTCCCTCCACCACCTTCTCTCTCCCTCCTCCTCTCCTCCTCCTCTACAAGATAGAGGGGGTTTATCATCCTACTCTAACTACTCCTCCAACACCTCATCCCCTCATTCACTCATCCTCCTCCACCTCCTGCCTTTCGCCTCCACCTCCTCCTCCTCCACATAATCCTTCTCTTTACTCCTCCTCCCTCTTCCTCCTCCTATTCCGTCCACCTCTTTCCTTCTCTTCCTCCACTTCCTCGCTCTTCTTCTCCCTCTACTCCTCCTCCACAACCTCTTCTTCTCCTCCTCCTCCCTCCTCTCTCCACCTCCTCCTCCACCTCCTCTTTCCACTACCATACTCAAGGGAGAGAGTATTCAAACCTCATGTCAATATCCATTGCTGGCCTGAGCCAGCTGAGAGTACCTATTCAGAACATCAAGTCAATCCAGCGCGTTCTATAACATGTGACAATCCAACTTGGAGTACGCAGCACCAGTGTGGAGCCTCACTAAAACCTGAAGAAACATGTGAGAAACTGTAATAAGTGCAGAAGTACAACAGCTAGACGCATTCCAGAGTTAAGAAGAACTTAAGAAACTAATCTAACTGAACCCTAGAAGGCAGAAGGACAGGGGAAACACATGATAACAGCATATAAAATACCCAGATGACATTGATAATGCTGTTTTCATAAGAGGGAAACAGACGTATTCAGGGGCACAGCAGGAGAGATAAACACACAGATGAGTCACAGGTTTACACTGTATATGATAATTGGACTTATGTGTACCTGTACCTAAAGAAACCTACAGTCAACCTTCACTTCACATCACGACACAACAGTGCAAAAAATTACCATTTTTTAAGCTGTTGTCAAAATTGTGATTGATTCGCTGGTCTTTCGACGAAGGTAGCAAAAATTTACGTTGGTATTTTTGCGGGAACCAGCGCATAGATTTTTCAGGTTGGCGGCGTTCGCAAATTTGTAATTCCGATCCTTCCGAGAGATGACTGAGGTTCTCTCCTGACAGTACCCGTGAAGCAAGGTGCGCAACAGCGCTGCCTAGTAGTTTATAATCTACCTCAGTGCAGCTGCCTGCTTCTCAGGCGTATTAAATATTTGTCCAGAACAGCTTGGCAGAGTTTGAGCACCGCTGCTGCAGCTTCTGATGCTGCAGCTTATGATGCTGTAGCTTCTGATGCTGTAGCTTCTGATGCTGCAGTTTCTGATGCTGCAGCTTCTGATGCTGCAGCTTCTGATGCTGTAGCTTCTGATGCTGCAGCTTCTGATGCTGCAGCTTCTGATGTTGCAGCTTCTGATGCTGCAGCTTCTGATGCTGTAGCTTCTGATGCTGCAGCTTCTAATGCTGTAACACTCAGTTAGCCTATCATCATTATTTACATTATTATTTTCTCTACTTTCTTGGTATCTGATCTCCTCCCTCTCTTACTTCTCATGACTGAAGTCGCTCTCTTTAGCTAAGATTAATCACAGCTGCTTCAGCTTCTAATATTAAGCTCAGCTGCTTCAGCAGCTCATTGCCACGGCAGTGTCTCAAAGAAGAAATTGGAAGCGACTTCTCTGGTTTCTGGTGTCGGTGCTCACAGCGTTCTTCTTCGTCTTCAGGAAGTTCTTACTCTCCTGCCTGCCAACACAGGGACCTTCCCCATGTCAGCCAGCACTCTGATCTCCGCAAAGCTGCTGAGATCAGAGCGTTGCATGATCAATAAACGTACTTTTTTAAAGGGGTGTTGGGGTAAGCCGGAAAAAGACTTCGTTCAGATGAACAAAAGTTCCCGTAGCGGGTCGTTATATATGATTAAGACCAGCGTCAGGAAACACTTGACTTGTTTCCAGACGAATCTT
>NC_069404.1:65033052-65088052 GCF_026875155.1 Cherax quadricarinatus
CAGCAACAGCAGCAGCAGCAGCAGCAGCAGCAGAAACCCAACAACAACACACAGGCAGCAGAAAGCGCAGCACAGCAGCAACACAGCGCACCCAGCAGCAGCAGCAGCAGCAACAGCAGCAGCAGCACCCAGCGCAGCAGCAACAACAACAACAACAGCAGCAGCAGCAGCAGCAGCAGCGCAGAACAGCAGCAGCAGCAGCGGGCAGCAGCAGCAACAGCAGCAGCAGCAGCAGCAGCAGCAGCAGCAGCAAAAGCAGCAGCAGCAACAACAACAACAACGCAGCACACAGCAGCAGCAGCAGCAGCAGCAAGCAGCAGCAGCAACAGCAACAGCAGCAGCAGCAGCAGAAAAACAGCGCAGCAGTGTCGCAGCTTTTAAGAATAAATTCTTCCTTTTTTTCAACTTGCAATGTTGATGTCTGTGTCTTGTACTGCGGAGGCGGCAGCGGCGGGGGGGGCGGCGGTAGGAGGCAGCGGCGGGGGACAGCGGCGGGGGCCCGGCGGCGCGGGGGGTCGGGCGGCAGGGGGCGGGGGCGGGGGGGCGGAGGGGGGGGCGGAGGGGGGGGGGAGGGGCGCAAGAAGGACAGAAAGTCCCAAGAGGGACATATAGCGCAGATGGAACATAAGAAGAAAGGAACGATTGTGCACACAACAAAAGAAACAGGAGAAAGAAAAGGAGAAAGAGTAGGAGGCGAAGGGAAGAGGAGGAGGAGGAAGGAGGAGGAGGAAGGAGGAGGAGGAGGGAAGGTAGGAGGAGGAAGGAGGGGAAGGATAAGGGGAGGAGGAGGAGAAAGGATAAGGGGGGAGGAATTACGACTGGAATGTGGCAAGAAACACAAAATGGAATAATTACTCAAACAGTTGTAAGCTCCTCTCCCCCCCACCACCTCCTCACCACCTCCTCCACCACCTCCTCCTCAGCACCTCCTCCACCACCTCCTCCACCACCCTCCACCACTCTCCAAAACCCCTCCTCTCCACCACCTCTCCCCACCTACCAACCACCTCTCCACCCCTCCAACACCACCTCCTCCTCCTCCACCTCCACATCCTCACCTCCACCCACCTCCACCACCTCCTCACCCCCCCCTCCTCCACCACCTCTCCTCCACCACTCCCCTCCACACTCCTCCCTCCACCTCCTACACCTCCCCTCCACCACCTCCTCCTCCACCACCCCTCTCCACCCTCTCCACCTCCACCTCCTCACCACTCTCCTCCTACACCCCTCCTCCTCCCCCCACACTCCTCCAACCTCCTTCCCCCCACCACTCCCTCCTCCACCACCTCCTCCTCACCACCTCCCCCTCCTCCTCCCCCTCTCACCACCTCCTCCACCTCCATCCTTTCCCCCTCCACCACCCTCCTCCTCCACCACTTTTTTTCCCCCACCACCTCCTCCACCACCTCCTCCACCCCCACCTCCTCCCCTCCTGCCCTCCCCCCCTCCTCCACCTCCTCCTCCCCACCTCCTCCACCTCCTCCTCCTCCACCCCTCCTCCACCACATCCTCCTCCACCACCTCATCCACCTCCTCCTCCTCCACCACCTCCTCCACCACCTCCCTCCACTCCTACTCACCTCCTACTCCACCACCTCCTCCTCCTCCTCCACCACCTCCTCTCTCACCACCTCCACCACCTCCACCACCTCCTCCTCCACCCCCTCCACCCCCTCCTCCCCCTCTTACCACCTCCTCCACCTCCTCCACCTCCTCCTCCTCTTCCACCTCCTCCACCACCTCCTCCTCCACCACCTCCTCCACCTCCTTCTCCTCTACCAACCTCCTCCTCTACCACCTCCTCCACCACCTCCTCCTCCACCACCTTCTCCACCTCCTCCTCCTCTACCACCTCCTCCTCTACCACCTCCTCCACCACCTCCTCCTCCTCCTTCACCTCCTCCTCCTCCACCTCCTCCTCCTCCACATCCTCCTCCTCCACATCCTCCTTCTCTTCCTCCTCCTCCTCTTCCTCCTCCTCTTCCTCCCCCTCTTCCTTCTTCTCCTCCACTTCCTCCTCTTCTTCTCCCTCTACCTCCTCCTCCACCACCTCCTCCTCCTCCACCTCCTCCTCCACCTCCTCTGTCCACTACATACTCAAGGGAGAGAGTATACAAACCTCATTCAAGTCATTGCTGGCCTGGCCAGGCTGAGAGTAGCCTTCAGGAACCTCAGAGTCAATCCAGGCGCTTTCTATAACATGTGTCAGATCCATCTTGGAGTACGCAGCACCAGTGTGGAGCCCACACCTGAAGAAACATGTTGAGAAACTGTAATAAGTGCAGAAGTACACAGCGAGACCAGTTCCAGAGTTAAGAAGAACTAAAGGAACTAAATCTAACGACCCTGGAGGACAGAAGGACCAGGGGAAACATGATAACAGCATATAAAATACCCAGATGCATTGATAATGCTGTTTCAGAAGAGGGAAACAGACGTTCAGGGGCACAGCTGGAAGATAAACACACAGATGAGTCACAGGGATGTCAGGAAGTATTTCTTCAGTCTCAGGGTGTAAGGAGGTGAAATGACTTAGATGAAGTCATTTCACTTCCACTTCTTCCATGAAGAATATGTGGAGGCAGATTCCAGACATAGGTTTGAAGAATAGGTACGATATGGCCCATGAGGCTAGGAGAGTGTACCTTACCAGCAGCAAGTTGAGAGGCAAGGCCAGGAGCTACGGCTTGACCCTTGCAACCACATATAGGTGAGTTTATAGGTGAACACACACACACACACACACACACAGATTATGATGTATCTTTCTCGCCTACGTCCTAAGGAGTACAGTTCAAGAGACTTGAAGTGCTCCCGGTAATTAAGGTGCTTGACTGAGTTTATACAAGCTGTGAAGGTTCTCTGTATATTCTCCAGCTCGGCAATTTCGTCTGCTTGAAGAGGGAGGCTAGCACACTGCAGTACTCCAGCTTAGAGAGAACGAGTGACTTGAAGAGTCTTCAGCTCTGTCTCAGTCAGAGTCTATCCACAGGATCTGCCTGATTCCTAACTCCTCCAGCATATGAGTCAGACTGACACTTCCTCTAGTTCAGACTTTCTCGTAGTAACTTCACCAGATTCACTAAATCGTAATGACACGATTGCAACAAACCATACCACGGGCGGGGATAGAACCCGCGATCAGATTTCGTGAGTCATGTTAAAGGCTTTTAGGGGACTTTAGCTAGAGTTCGTCACGGTCACGCTAGCTGGAGATGCGTCTGTAAAAACTTGCATTTGTGGTCACAGTGGTGCCTATGCTAACTTTCCTATTGTGTAGAAATATACCTCGTTGGACGAATCTTATTGTGGCTAGCTGGTCTAGTGGCTAACGCGACGGTCTGGAGTTTCGAGACTCTCTGATCGCAGGTTCTATCCCCACCCGTGGTATGGTTTCTTCACCAGATGTTTGCTCATAGAGATGACAATGTTGTTCCCGGGACGGTGTGAGATTAGTCCTTCTGGATGCTACTGTCACGCACTAGTCTCACGTTACCATCTCTCCTACCACTCCATTATCCCTTCCACCATCCTCCCACCATCCCTCCAACCATCCCCCCAACCATCCTCCCACCATCCCTCCAACCATCCTTCCCAACATGGTCTGAAACGAAAAGATTCCATACCACAGAGCTGAACTCTTCTCCAGACTGAGAGACTGATCACCTCAGATACTTTTTCTCCAAGGTTGATGGACTGATTACATCATCTTAAGTTCACTACTACACCTGCTGCCTCTGTATTTGACTGAAGAAGTCTACTGTGTAGACGCAGCGGTTCAACAATAAAGATATCTAACTGTTGCACACCACACACACACACACACACACACACACACACTTGTCGACATTTTATACCATTTTCACCAATATTTATTTGTAGACGTTTCGCCATCCAGTGACTTAATCAATACAAGGACATAATATAAAGACTGTTAAACTACATGCAAAACATCACGTAATGAGTCCCTCAGAGTTGGAGTTAGGTGACGAGCATCTCAGTGTTGAAGAATCTGAAGCACAGGCAGGAAGATTGTTCCTTACGTACGTACATACGTACGTACGTGGAAGGAAAGGAAAAGAAGAAAAAAAGGACGCTTTCATATTTTAATTTCTAATGGAAGAGTTTGCAGTTTTTGGCGCCCTTTTACGCGACGCCTCATTGGTCCGTTTCAATGTTTATGGCGGGCAAGCCCAGTCATCCCATTGGTCGGAAAAAAAAAAAAAGGCGCACACGTTGGCGAGTTGCCTGATCTTCCCCGAGGCATTTTTATATATAAATTCTCCTCCTTTTCAGGAGTTGGCAATTTATATAATGGGTCGAGTGAAGGTGTATTTTTGCTCCCTCATCCACGACAGTCTCAAAGAAAATGTAACTTTATATTTCTTGACTCTGATATTAATGGGATAAATTAGATTTTTATTTATTAGGTTTTGGGTTGAGGAAATATCTGGTATCTGGATGTTTTTCATGACGTCAGTATGAACGTCTACCTGGAGGCCTATCTACCTGGAGGTCTACCTGCCTGGCTGTATAGCCCTTGTGTCTTAGCGCTTCTTTTTAATTATAATAATAATAATCTACCTGCCTGGAGGCCTACCTACCTGGAGGGTATTCCGGGGATCAACGCCCCTGCGGCCCGGTTCATGACCAGGCCTCCTGGTGGATCAGGATCTGATGGGCGAGGATCTTACTACTGGCCGCACGTAGTCCAACGTACGCATCACAGACCGGCTGATACGACACTGACTTTAGGTATCTGTCCAGCTCCCTCTTGAAGACATCCATGGGTCTATTTGGTAATTCCTGTTAACGTAATAGAAGTGCCAGGAAGACTGATTAAGTTCTCAAATTGTATTAATCTTATCTTAAAGTCTTACTGAAGCTGGACTCTGGTAGTACAGTGACAGAGTAGGAGTACAAAGACACGACTCACGAAATCGTAATGACACTATTGCAAACAAATCATACGACGGGCGGGGTTAGAACCCGCGATCAGTCTGGAAACTCCAGACCGTCGCGTTAGCCACTGGGCTAACGCGACGGTCTGGAGTTTTGAGACTCTGATCGCAGGTTCTAACCCCGCCCGTGGTATTTTTTTTTTAAAAAAGACACAACAGGAGTACAAAGAGTGGTGCAAAAACACTCCGAACAACGTTTCGCTCAAGCGTGAGCTTTCTCAAGTCAACCTGGAATCATAGTAGTATTAAGACAATTCAAAAGGGATTTAAAGATTAGTAAACAAAAGGCACAATACCGTGACTGGAACGATACATAAATAACCCGCACACACGAGAATCTAACTTATTCCCGTCGTCATAAGTTTCATTCTCTCATGTGCTGGTTATTCGTAAGTTTAAAGTCTAAAATTGTGTGCAGAAGTCTTGGATTAAGAGGTTTAACAAGACTTGATCTCAAAGTCTTAGAGTCTTTGACGAGTCTTTCTAAAATATCACAAAGTCTGACGTCCTAGTTTTTGTCTAAGGCGGATACGTGCATAGATTTCTAAGCTGGCAGCAAAATATCTAAGCTGGAACCATAATGGAAGAGTGTATAAAGGTTTTAGAACGCACTTATCTTTTCTGAAACGTTTTTAAGTTGAGACTTACAGAGCTAATTTAGGGTTATGAAAGTTTATTCCTTGGGTAACACTGAACGTGGGTTGAGGAAATATTTTTGTTAGTGGGTTTGGGTTTGAGAAGAACCTGCCTTGCATGGGCCAGTAGGTCTGCTACAGTGTTCCTCCTTTCTTATGTTCTTATGTCATGGTTTATGTAAAAAAAATTTTATATAGAAATCTGGTGGACTGGAGCAAACCAGCTGCTGAAATTGTGCGCTGGAGAGGCAGTACAGAGGCTTAAGAACCAGCTGTTCAGGCACTGTGCGAGTGAACGCTGTGAACAACAGATTCCTGATGTTTGTTCAGTAAGTGCATCAGGACGACCAGCTGGCAACGAGGCGACAAAGTCAAGGGTAGTCGTAGTGGTGGAAGTAGACGGTCGTGATAGCCGCTACGATAGTGTGCGTCTACCTTCACCAGTGATCGGAAGTAGCACTAATGGTGATAAGTAGAACCACTGGTACTCATAGTTCTGTCATTGGCGGTGGAGTTACCTGAGTAGTTATGATAGAAAGTACCAATTAAGGCAGTGGTAGCTGTACCTCCTGTCTTCCATCTCTCCTGTATATTCAATTCCTTTTGGGCAATTTATTTCTTTTTCCACCTGTTTTTCATGCAGGGTGTGACCTGAGGGAGTGGAGAGTGGGAAGAGAGTCTTCAGCTTGACTATTCTTTCCCCATACGTCCATATAATACACGATAGTCTTAAAAGTAGACAGAAGTAGGTAGTTCTCAGCAGACAGTCCCTGTGTTGACCTCCAGGCCCTCTGCTATCTGTATTTCCCATGCACTTTTGAGCATTGTATAAAGAGGAGGAGGAAGAGGTGTTGGAGATAAAAGCAGACAATGAAGGGGAGGAGGGCGAGGAAGCAGTATAGAAGAGTTTCAATACACAAGGGAAATTGCCTCACTCTCTTGCGTCGTTTCCCCTCTACCCCAACTCCCATCCCCTTCCCTCACAACACCCCTCACTTTCCCCCCCTCTCCCTCACAACCCCCTCCCCAAGCCCAGTTTCCAATAAATAAACTTAGCATTTATTGGTTAACTCTGTCGGACGGATGAGCTTACTAAGTAGGAAAATGTTCCAGAACCTGGTGAGTATAATCAGGGTTAACACGACACACGAGAGAGAACAAGTTGTTATCCCTTACAATGTGTATGGCGGCTCGCTGGCTCTGGTAGCATTGTTAAAATGTGTCAATAGCGATATTTTCTCCTGTCTGTTAATAGAACTCCAACTCTTACGGGCAGGTTGTCTTTATTTTTTTTTCTTCTGTTGTTTTTTCTTTTTAGCTGCTTTCTTGAACCTCTGGTACCTGTCCCCCGAGGGGTTAGTGGAGTGCGTCAGGAGGCTTGCTTCTGCTTAACTAGCTGGCTTGTTCCTGCCTGACTAGCTGGCTTGTTCCTGCCTGAATAGTTGGCTTGTTCCTGCCTGACTAGCTGGCTTGTTCCTGCCTGAATAGTTGGCTTGTTCCTGCCTGACTAGCTGGCTTGTTCCTGCCTGACTAGCTGGCTTGTTCCTGCCTGACTAGTTGGCTTGTTCCTGCCTGACTAGCTGGCTTGTTCCTGCCTGACTAGTTGGCTTATTCCTGCCTGACTAGTTGGCTTGTTCCTGCCTGACTAGCTGGCTTGTTCCTGCCTGACTAGCTGGCTTGTTCCTGCCTGACTAGTTGGCTTGCTCCTGCCTGACTAGCTGGCTTGTTCCTGCTTGACTAGTTGGCTTGTTCCTGCCTGACTAGTTGGCGTGTTCCTGCCTGACTAACTGAGTTGTTCCTGCCTGACTAGTTGGCTTGTTCCTGCCTGACTAGTTGGCTTGTTCCTGCCTGACTAGTTGGCGTGTTCCTGCCTGACTAACTGAGTTGTTCCTGCCTGACTAGTTGGCTTGTTCCTGCCTGACTAGCTGGCTTGTTCCTGCCTGACTAACTGAGTTGTTCCTGCCTGACTAGTTGGCTTGTTCCTGCCTGACTAGTTGGCTTGTTCCTGCCTGACTAGTTGGCGTGTTCCTGCCTGACTAACTGAGTTGTTCCTGCCTGACTAGTTGGCTTGTTCCTGCCTGACTAGTTGGCTTGTTCCTGCCTGACTAGTTGGCGAGTTCCTGCCTGACTAACTGAGTTGTTCCTGCCTGACTAGTTGGCTTGTTCCTGCCTGACTAGCTGGCTTGTTCCTGCCTGACTAGCTGGTTTGTTCCTGCCTGACTAGCTGGCTTGTTCCTGCCTGACTAGCTGGTTTGTTCCTGCCTGACTAGCTGGTTTGTTCCTGCCTAACTAGCAGGCTTGTTTCTACCTGACTGGCTGGCTTGTTCCTGCCTGACTAGCTGGTTTGTTCCTGCCTGACTAGCTGGCTTGTTCCTGCCTGACTAGCTGGCTTGTTCCTGCCTGACTAGCTGGCTTGTTGCTGCCTGACTAGTTGGCCTGTTCGTATCTGACTAACTGGCTTGTTCCTGCCTGACTAGCTGGTTTGTTCCTGCCTGACTAATTGGCTTGTTTCTGCCTGACTAGCTGGCTTGTTGCTGCCTGACTAGTTGGCTTGTTCCTGCCTGACTAACTGGCTTGTTCCTGCCTGACTAGCTGGCTTGTTCCTGCCTTACTAGTTGGCTTGTTCCTGCCTGACTAGCTGGCTTGTTCCTACCTGACTAGTTGGCTTGTTCCTGCCTGACTAGTTGGCTTGTTCCTGCCTGACTAACTGACTTGTTCTTGCCTGACTAGTTGGCTTGTTCCTGCCTGACTAGTTGGCTTGTTCCTGCCTGACTAACTGGCTTGTTCCTGCCTGACTAGCTGGCTTGTTCCTGCCTGACTAGCTGGCTTGTTCCTGCCTGACTAGCTGGCTTGTTCCTATCTGACTAACTGGCTTGCTCCTGCCTGACTAGCTGGCTTGTTCCTGTCTGACTAACTGGCTTGTTCCTGCCTGACTAGCTGGCTTGTTCCTGTCTGACTAACTGGCTTGTTCCTGCCTAACTAGCTGGCTTGTTCCTGTCTGACTAGCTGGCTTGTTCCTGCCTAACTAGCTGGCTTGTTCCTACCTGACTAGCTGGCTTGTTTCTGCCTAACTAGCTGGCTTGTTCCTGTCTGACTAGCTGGCTTGTCCCTGCCTAACTAGCTGGCTTGTTCCTGTCTGACTAGCTGGCTTGTTCCAGCCTGACTAGCTGGCTTGCTTCTAGGAGACATCCTGTCATGGCTGATCTACCTTGCCGATTTCCTATCACTCAGCACTGATTTACATCTGTCATCACTCAGTCGTGATTATTGCAAATATATATTGTTCAATATATTTATAAATGGAGTTGTAAGAGAAGTGAATGATCGGGTGTTGGCAAAAGGTGTGGGGTTAAAAGATAAAGAATCTAACACAAAGTGGGAGTTGTCACAGTTGATCTTTGCTGATGACACTGTGCTTTTGGGATATTCTGAAGAGAAGTTACAGAGGTTGGTTGATGACTTTGGTAAGGTATGTAAAAGAAGAAAATTAAAAGTGAATATAGGAAAGAGTAAGGTGATGAGGATAACAAAAGAAATTGGTGACGAAAGATTGAATATCAAATTGGAGGGAGAGAGTATGGAGGAGGTGAATGTATTCAGACATTTATGAGTGGACGTGTCAGCAGATGGGTGTATAAAAGGTGAGGTGAACCATAGAACTGATGAGGGGAAAAAGGTGAGTGGTGTACTTAGGAGTCTGTGGAGACAAATAACTTTGTCCATGGAAGCAAAGAGGGGGAATGTATGAGAGTATAGTTATACCAACGCTCCTGTATGGGTGTGAAACATGGGTGGTTAATGTTGCAACAAGAAAAAGGCTGGAAGCATTGATGTCTTGTCTGAGGGCAATGTGTAGAGTGAATATAATGCAGAGAATTCGTAGACTGGAAATTAGGAGGAGGTGCAGGAATACCAAAACGATTATCCAGAGGGCTGGGAAGGGATTGTTGAGGTAGTTCGGACAGGTTGGAGGGAGGAGGTAAAAAAAGGTTTTGTGTGCGATGGGCTTGGACTTCCAGCAAGCATGCATGAGTATGTTAAATAGGAGTGAATGGAGAAAAAGGTTTTTAGGATTTGACGTGCTGTTGGAGTGTAAACAAGGTAACACTTATCAAGGGATTCATCGAAACCGGCAGGCTGGAGTCCGGGAGATAGGAAGTACAGTGTCTGCACTCTGAAGGAGGGATGTTAATGTTTCAGTTTTATAACTAGTGTAAGTGTGCCTCTGGGAAGACACTGGATGATGATGAAAGTTTTTCTTTTTCGGGCCACCCTGCCTTGGTGGGAAACGGACGTTGTGTTAATTATATATATATATATATATATATATATATAATATATATATATATATATATATATATTATAATATATATATATATATATATTATATATATATATACATATGGACAGAAGACTGTCAATTTATGGACCACAGTTAGCTCCTCCCTTCCAAACTTCTGTTTATTCGTGTGTGTGTGTACTTACCTAACTGTGCTCACCTAATTGTGGTTGCAGGGGTCGAGACTCAGCTCCTGGCCTCGCCTCGTCACTGAGTGCTACTAGATCCTCTCTCTCCCTGCTCCATGAGCTTTATCATACCTCATCTTAAAGCTATGTATGGTTCCTGCCTCCACTACCTCACTTGCTAGGCTATTCCCTTTTTGCCAACTCTATGACTGAAGAAATACTTCCTAACATCCCTTTGACTCATCTGGGATTTGAACTTCCAATTGTGACCCCTTGTTTCTGTGTCCCATCTTTGGAACATATGTCTCTGTCCCCATTTTCTATTCCACGCAGTATTTTGTATATTGTTATCATGTCTCCCCTAACCCTCCTGTTCTCCACTGTCGTCAGGCCGATTTCCCTTAGTCTTTCTTCATAGGACATTCCCCTTAGCTCTGGAACTAACCTTGTCGCAAACCTTTGCACTTTCTCTAATTTCTTGACGTGCTTGGTCAAAGGTGGGTTCCAAACTGGTGCTGCATACTCCAGTATGAGCCTGATGTACACAGTGTACAGTGTCTTGAACGATTCCTTACTTAGGTATCGGAACGCCATTTTCAGTTTTGCCAGGCGCTCATATGCTGCACCAGTTATTTGGTTGATTTGTTCTTCCGGAGACGTGCTCGGTGTTATATTCACCCCAAGGTCTTTCTCATTGAGCGAGGTTTGCAGTCTTTGTCTACCTAGCCTATACTCTGCCTACGGTCTTCTTTGCCCTTCCCGATCTTTATGACTGCATTTGGCGGGGTTAAATTCGAGAAGACAGTTGCTGGACCAGGTGTCCAGCCATTCCAGGTTTCTTTGAAGTCCTACCTGATCCTCATCTCATTCAGTTCTCCTCATTAACTTCACATCATCTGCGAACAGGGACACTTATGAGTCTAACCCTTCGATCATGTCATTCACATATACCTGAAATACCACTGGTCCTAGGACCGAGCCCTGTGGGACCCCGCTCGTCACAAGTGCCCACTGTGATACCTTATCACGTACCATGATTCGTTGTTGCCTCCCTGTCAGGTATTCTCTGATCCATTACAGCGCCCTTCCTGTTATACGTGCCTGATCCTCTAGCTTCTACACCAATCTCCTGTGAGGAACTGTGTCGAAGGCCTTCTTGCAGTCCAAGAAGATGCAATCAACCCACTTCTGTTACTTTATCATAAAACTCCAGTAAGTTTGTGACACAGGATTTGCCATCCATAAATCCGTGCTGGTTGACGTATATATTCTTGTTCCGTTCCAGACGCTCCACCACTCTCCTCCTGATAATCTCCCTTACTTTGCATACTATACACGTCAGTGACACAGGTCTATGGTTTAGTGCCTCTTTTCTGTCTCCTTTTTTAAATATGGGAACTACATTTGCCGTGGTGTGTGTGTGTGTGTGTGTGTGTGTACTCACCTAGTTCTCACC
The DNA here is from genome assembly GCF_026875155.1 of Cherax quadricarinatus. Taxonomy (NCBI): domain Eukaryota; kingdom Metazoa; phylum Arthropoda; class Malacostraca; order Decapoda; family Parastacidae; genus Cherax; species Cherax quadricarinatus. The sequence continues at coordinate 65,044,575 of NC_069404.1, forward strand.
TACTCGTGGTTGAAAGGGTTGAGTCACAGCTCCTGGCCCCACCTCTTCACTGGTCGCTACTAGGTCACTCTTCCTGCTCCATGAGCTTTATCATACCTCTTCTTAAAGCTATATATGGATCTTGCCTCCACTACATCATTTCCCAGACTATTCCACTTCTTGATAACTCTGTGACTGAAGAAATACTTCCTAACATCCCTGTGATTCATCTGTGTCTTCAACTTCCAACTGTGTCCCCTTGTTACTGTGTCCAATCTCTGGAACATCCTGTCTTTGTCCACCTTGTCAATTCCTCTCAGTATTTTATATGTCGTTATCATATTCCCCCTATCTCTCCTGTCCTCCAGTGTCGTCAGGTCGATTTCCCTTAACCTCTTCTCGTAGGACATGCCCCTTAGCTCCGGGACTAGTCTTGTTGTAAACCTTTGCACTTTCTCTAGTTTCTTTACGTGCTTGGCTAGGTGTGGGTTCCAAACTGGTGCCACATACTCCAATATGGGCCTAACGTACACGGTGTACAGAGTCCTGAACGATTCCATATTAAGATGTCGGAATGCTGTTCTGAGGTTTGCTAGGCGCCCATATGCTGCAGCAGTTATTTGGTTGATGTGGGCTTCAGGAGATGTGCCTGGTGTTATACTCACCCCAAGATCTTTTTCCTTGAGTGAGGTTTGTAGTCTCTGGCACCCTAGACTGTACTCCGTTTGCGGTCTTATCTGCCCTTACCCAATCTTCATGACTTTGCACTTGATGGGGTTGAACTCAAGGAGCCAATTGCTGGACCAGGTCTAAAGCCTGGTCCACGTGTGTGTGTGTGAGTGTGTGTGAGTGTGTGGGTGTCTGTGTACTCACCTAGTTGTACTCACCTAGTCGAGGTTGCAGGGGTCGAGTGCAAGCTCCTGGCCCCGCCTCTTCACTGGTCGCTACTAGGTCACTCTCCCTGAACCTTGTACTCACCTGTGTGTGTGTGCACTCACCTAGTACTCACCTAGTTGAGGTTGCGGGGGTCGAGTCCGAGCCCCTGTGTGTGTGTGTCTCCCTGAGCCGTGAGCTTTATCATACCTCTGCTTAAAGCTATGTATGGATCCTGCCTCCACTACATCGCTTCCCAAACTATTCCACTTACTGACTACTCTGTGGCTGAAGAAATACTTCCTAACATCCCTGTGATTCATCTGTGTCTTCAGCTTCCAACTGTGTCCCCTTGTTACTGTGTCCAATCTCTGGAACATCCTGTCTTTGTCCACCTTGTCAATTCCTCTCAGTATTTTGTATGTCGTTATCATGTCCCCCCTATCTCTCCTGTCCTCCAGTGTCGTCAGGTTGATTTCCCTTAACCTCTCCTCGTAGGACATACCTCTTAGCTCTGGGACTAGTCTTGTTGCAAACCTTTGCACTTTCTCTAGTTTCTTCACGTGCTTGGCTAGGTGTGGGTTCCAAACTGGTGCCGCATACTCCAATATGGGCCTAACAAACACGGTGTACAGGGTCCTAAAATGATTCCTTATTAAGATGTCGGAATGCTGTTCTGAGGTTTGCTAGGCGCCCATATGCTGCAGCAGTTATTTGGTTGATGTGCGCTCAGGAGATGTGCCTGGTGTTATACTCACCCCAAGATCTTTTTCCTTGAGTGAGTTTTGTAGTCTCTGACCCGTAGACTGTACTCCGTCTGCGGCCTTCTTTGCCCTTCCCCAATCTTCATGACTTTGCACTTGGTGGGATTGAACTCCAGGAGCCAATTGCTGGACCAGGTCTGCAGCCTGTCCAGATCCCTTTGTAGTTCTGCCTGGTCTTCGATCGAGTTGAATTCTTCTCATCAAATTCACGTCATCTGCAAACAGGGACACCTCAGAGTCTATTCCTTCCGTCATGTCGTTCACAAATACCAGAAACAGCATTGGTCCTAGGACTGACCCCTGCGGGACCCCGCTGGTCACAGGTGCCCACTCTGACACCTCGCCACGTACCATGACTCGCTGCTGTCTTCCTGACAAGTATTCCCTGTGTGTGTGTGTGTGTGTGTGTGTGTGTGTGTGTGTGTGTGTGGTGTGTGTGTGTGTGTGTGTGTGTACTCACCTATTTGTACTCACCTATTTGTGGTTGCAGGGGTCAAGTCATAGCTCCTGGCCCCGCCTCTTCGCTGATTGCTACTAGGTCCTCTCTCTCTCTGCCCCGTGAGCTCTATCATACCTCGCCTTAAAACTATGTATGGTTCCTGCCTCCACTACGTCATTTTCTAGGCTATTCCACTGCCTTACAACTCTATGACTGAAGAAATACTTCCTACTATCTCTCTGACTCATTTGTGTCTTCAACTTCCAATTGTGGCCTCTTGTTTCTGTGTCCCCTCCCTGGAACATCCTGTCTTTGTCCACCTTGTCTATTCCACGCAGTATTTTATATGTCGTTATCATGTCTCCCCTGACCCTCCTGTCCTCCAGTGTCGTCAGGCCGATTTCCCTTAATCTTTCTTCATAGGACATTCCCCTTAGCTCTGGAACTAACCTTGTCGCAAACCTTTGTACTTTCTCTAGTTTCTTGACGTGCTTTATCAAGTGCGGGTTCCAAACAGGTGCTGCATGTATGTGTGTGTGTGTACTCACCTATTTGTACTCACCTATTTGTGGTTGCAGGGGTCGAGTCACAGCTCCTGGCCCCGCCTCTTCGCTGATTGCTACTAGGTCCTCTCTCTCCCTGCCCCATGAGCTCTATCATACCTCGCCTTAAAACTATGTATGGTTCCTGCCTCCACCACATCACTTTCTAGGCTATTCCATGGCCTGACTACTCTATGACTGAAGAAATACTTCCTAACATCCCTTTGATTCATCTGAGTCTTCAACTTCCAATTGTGACCTCTTGTGTCTGTGTCCCATCTCTGGAACATCCCGTCTTTGTCCACCTCGTCTATTCCGCGCAGTATTTTATATGTCGTTATCATGTCTCCCCTGACCCTCCTGGCCTCCAGTGTCGTCAGGCCGATTTCCCTCAACCTTTCTTCATAGGACAATCCCCGTAGCTCTGGGAAATAGTCTTGTTGCAAACCTTTGCACTTTCTCTAATTTCTTGACGTGCTTGACTAGGTGTGGATTCCAAACTGGTGCTGCATACTCCAGTATGGGCCTGACGTAGATGGTGTACAGAGTCTTAAACGAATCCTTACTGAGGTATCGGAACGCTATCCGTAGGTTTGCCAGGCGCCCGTATGCTGCAGCAGTTATCTGATTGATGTACGCCTCAGGAGATATGCTCGGTGTTATACTCACCCCCAGATCTTTTTCCTTGAGTGAGGTTTGCAGTCTTTGGCCATCTAAACTATATTGTGTCTGCGGTCTTCTTTGCCTTCCCCAATCTTCATGACTTTGCATTTGGCAGGGTTAAATTCAAGGAGCCAGTTGCTGGACCAGGCTTGTACCCTGTCCAGATCTCTTTGTAGTCCTGCCTGATCCTCGTCCGATTCGATTCTTCTCATTAACTTCACATCGTCTGCAAACAAGGACACTTCTGAGTCTATCCCTTCCGTTATGTCGTTCACGTAATACCCAAGAACAGCACAGGTCCTAGGACTGACCCCTGTGGAACCCCGCTTGTCCACAGGCGCCCACTCTGACACCTCGTCGCGTACCATGACTCGTTGTTGCCTCCCTGTCAGATATTCTCTGATCCATTGCAGTGGCTTTCCTGTTATGTGTGCCTGGTCCTCTAGCTTTGCAGTAACCTCTTGTGAGGAACTGTGTCGAAAGCCTTCTTGCAGTCCAAAATACGCAATCGATCCACCCCTCTCTCTCTTGTCTTACTTCTGTCACCTTGTCATAAAACTCTAGTAGGTTTGTGACACAGGATTTTCCTTCCCTGAAACCGTGCTGGTTGTCAATTATACACTTGTTTCTTTCCAGGTGCCCCACCACTCTCCTCCTGATGATCTTCTCCATGAACTTGCATACTATACACGTTAGTGATACAGGTCTGTAGTTTAGTGCCTCATGTCTGTCTCCCTTTTTAAAAATTGGGACTACATTTGCCATTTTCCATATCTCAGGGAGTTGCCCAGTTTCAAATGATGTGTTGAAGATCTTTGTTAATGGCTCAACACAATATCTCTGCTCCCTCTTTAAGGACCCATGGAGAGATGTTGTCTGGTCCCACCGCCTTTGAGGTGTCAAGTTCGCATAGCAGCTTCTTCACCTCCTCCTTGGTTATATGTACCTCATCCAGCACTTGCTGGTGTGCCCCCCTGTTCTGATTTCTTGGAGTCCTACTGGTTTCCACTGTAAATACCTCTTTAAAATCTTGTGTTGAGCTCCTGACATACCTCTCTGTGTGTGTGTGTGTGTGTGTGTGTGTGTGTGTGTGTGTGTGTGTGTGTGTGTGTGTGTGTGTGTTGTGTGTGTGTGGATGTGTGTGTGTGTGTGGATGTGTGTGTGTGTGTGTGCGTGTGTGTGTGTGTGTGTGTGTGTGTGTGTGTGTGTGTGTGGTGTGTGTGGATGTGTGTGTGTGTGTTGGATGTGTGTGTGTGTGTGTGCGTGTGTGTGTGTGTGTGTGTGTGTGTGTGTGTGTGTGTGTGATTTGTGTGTGTGTGTGGATGTGTGTGTGTGTGGATGTGTGTGTGTGTGTGTGCGTGTGTGTGTTGTGTGTTGTGTGTGTGTGTGTGTGTGTGTGTGGTGTGTGTGTGTGCGTGGGTGTGTGTGTGTGTGTGTGTGTGTGTGTGGATGGTGTCACTGGAGTAAGAGGATGAACACTGATGAGTTTTGAAGATTATTTTTTTTCCTTGTTAGCTCTAAAATTAGTTCTCTCTCTCTCTCTCTCTCTCTCTCTCTCTCTCTCTCTCTCTCTCTCTCTCTCTCTCTCTCTCTCTCTCTCTCTCTCTCTCTCTCTCTCTCTCCTCTCTCTCTCTCTCTCTCTCTCTTTTTTTTTTTTTTACACAGGGTTTGACAAGGTTAAGGATCCCTAACTTTATTGACAGCTATTTACAGGTTAAGGATTCATAACTTTATTGGCAAGCTAAGAGCTGTTACCTACATCAGCTCATTTGAAAGCATTTGTATTGTTATGAGACATACAAGTAGGGAACAGGATGAAGTTGGAGCCATCTGTGGGCCAGCATTTTCATTTGATCAACTGACGTTATCTCGTTGACATCATTATGCTGTACGAATGTGTTCCATACTCGAGTCATCCTGGGTATGTATGATCTCAGATGGAGTGATGTTCTGGAGAAGGGTACAGCCAGAGTGAAGTTGCTGCTTTCTGCCCGTCTTGTGGCATAAAAGCTTGTTTCACGCTGTCCTCGAAGTGGATCCAAGTGTGATATTTTGACAATATTGGCCTTGTACATAACAGTAAGGCCACCCACATCCCTCCTGTGTTGAAGGCTCTGCTGAAATGACAGATCTATCCAGGATGGGTCCAGGCGAGAGATGAGACGTCTTGCTCTGTTCTCTACTCTGTCAAGCAGTCGCAGATGAGAGGGGGGGCAGGCAAACCAAGAAAGTGGAGCATACTCAAGGTGTGAGTGTTGCGGCCCCTGCCAAACTAGCGGTTAAATAGTTAACCTGCCGGCCGGCAGTACCACTGGGTGCGTCATCAAACCCAATGTGGGGGCTGCTGAGCCGGCCTTAGAGCAGTAAGAGCCTGAGTGCCCCACGGTACACACCTAAGGTAGGTACCTGACCACCCAAGGGTACGTCTACTGGCTTTAGTAAAAAGAATGTCCAGAGCGCCTCGCTGTACACATAAGCAGTTGGTACCGGGCCACCAAGGGTCACGTTACGGCTTTTGTAACATATGTACCAGAGGCCTCGGTACACACCTAACAGTAGACCTGACCACCGAAGGGACACGTCTACTGGCTTTTGTAACATAGTACCAGAGCGCCTCGCTGTACACACCCAAGCGTAGGTACCTGACCACCGGGGTACCTCTACGGCTTTTTAAATTTATGTACGAGGGCCCCGCTGTACCACCTAACTAGGTACCTGGCCACCCAAAGGGGACACGCTACTGGCTCCCAAAAATTAAGTACCCGAACTCCCAGGGTACAATTATGCAGTTTGGACCTGACCACCGAAACGTACCTTTTTCTTTTGGCAAAAAACCGCTCACCCCACTCATGAGTCTGTTGGCCTCAGTTACTTGACGGCCGCATTCAGTGAGCTTGCAGCATGGTGTTCGGCTAGCGGTGTGTCAACCGCCTTTGGAGAGGATTTACTGGACTACCGGTGATGTCTGTGGACTCACCGTCTACGTTGATCAACTGTGGGCCGGAGTCGTCAGATGCTGTTTAGTGGGACATTACATGAAGAAAAGGTTGGAGTGTTACACTGAACTGGGCCAGGACCGTAGTGTGACACTGAGGGACGTACGATGGAGTGGAACACTGAGATATGCACAGGACCGTAGTGGAACACTGAGATGAAAAGGGTGTCGTGGGACACTGAAGATGGCCTGGTTGTAGTGTACACTGAACAGTGTCGTGTGACTGACTTCGTGTCGTGAGAGGCAGTTGATTGTAATTTATTATTATAAAAATGTTATTTATAATTTATTGTTTTAGCATAGAGATATATATATATATAGTGACACAGTAGTGTCAAGAGTTGTACCCTGTGTAGGGTTATTAATTATATTTTAGTAAAATGCTGATTATAATTTATTATAGTAACATGTACATATTATTATTATTATATCATAGTTCAAATACCTCTAGACCAAAGATAGTTGATTAAAGATTAATTTATTAATGTGTGTATTTATGTATCCCGAACTCTTTATTACAAAAGAAGTAAATCTTAATACCATCGTCTTTTAAAAAATTACTTTTTTTGTAATAGTGAGCGTACTTGTGCCTCGTACAGGATCTTGCAACCCCTACTGTCAAGCAGATGCGAGATACGGCGAAGTGCTGTAAGCTTCCTGGCTGCCTTGTTTGCAAGATTTACAACATGGTTCTTCATGGTTAGTTTGGAGTCAAATTTCACCCCAAGGATATCAACTTCTTCTCCAGGTGCCAACATCCTCCCATTCATCCTTACTACTGCATCAGCATTACCATCATGGTGCCTAGAGACGATCATCATTTGCGTTTTCTCAGGTGCAAATGTTACTTGCCATCTATTTCCCCAAGCTGATATAGCTATCAGCTGGTGATTGATGTAGCTTAGAGCAGCTGGCATTTCTTCTCTTGGATAAGTGAATGTCAGTGTACAGTCGTCTGCATATGCATGTGATTCTGGGATGAGATGAAGAAGGTCGTTGAAGTAGACATTCCATAACAATGGACCCAGCACGCTTCCTTGTGGAACGCTTGCCCCAATAGGATGTCTTGCTGATTCCGTTCCATTGAGAACTACACTTAGAGATCTACCATGAAGGTAATCACTGAGGAGACATAGCGTAGAGCCTGCAATTCCCAGTGCTTGAAGTTTTGCTAAGAGGCCCTGGTGCCACACTCTCTCTCACTCTCTCTCTCTCTCTCACTCTCTCTCTCACTCTCTCTCTCTCTCTCTCTCTCTCTCTCTCTCTCTCTCTCTCTCTCTCTCTCTCTCTCCTCACACACACACACACACACACACACACACACACACACTATGCATAGTTTTAAGAAGAGGTATGACAAAGCTCAGGAAGCAGAGAGGGAGAGGACCTAGTAGCGATTAGTGAAGAGGCGGAGCCAGGAGCTGAGTCTCGACCCCTGCAACCACAATTAGGTGAGTACAAACACACACACACACACACACACACACACACACTATGGATGTCAATATTGCAATTACACTGTGACTGAAAAGTGTTGGTGGCTGTACTGCCTTAGTGGTGGTAGTGGTGGTAGTGGTGGTGGTGGTAGTGGTGGTGGTAGTGGTGGTAGTGGTGGTAGTGGTGGTAGTGGTGGTAGTGGTGGTAGTGGTGGTGGGGGTAGTGGTGGGGGTAGTGGTGGTAGTGGTGGTAGTGGTGGTAGTGGTGGTAGTGGTGGTCGTTGTGGTAGTGGTGGTAGTGGTGGTAGGGGGTGGTAGTGGTGGTGGTGGTGGTGGTGGGTAGTGGTGGTAGTGGTGGTAGTGGTGGTGGTAGTGGTGGTAGTGGGTGGGTGGGGGATGGTGGTAGTGGTGGTATGGTGGTGGTGGGGTGGTGGTAGGGTGGTATGGTGGGTGGTAGTGGTGGTAGTGGTGGTAGTGGTGGTAGTGGTGGTAGTGGGGTTAGTGGTGGTAGGGTGGTGTGGGTAGTGGTGGTAGTGGTGGTATGTGGTAGTGGTGGTATGGTGGGTGGTTAGGGGGTGGTAGTGGTGGTAGTGGTGGTAGTGGTGGTGGTGGTGTGGTGGTAGTGGTGGTTGGGTGAGGTGGTGGTAGTGGTGGTAGTGGTGGTAGTGGTTAGTGGTGGTAGTGGTGGTAGTGGTGGATGGTAGTGGTGGTAGTGGTGGTAGTGGTGGTAGTGGTGGTAGTGGTGGTAGTGGTGGTGTGGGGTGGTGGTGGTTGGTGGTAGTGGTGGTAGTGTGGTGGTTAGTGGTGGTAGTGGTGGTGGTGGGTGTAGTGGTGGGTAGTGGTGGTTAGTGGTGGTAGTGGTGGTGGTGGTGGTTGGTGTGGTGGTAGTGGTGGTGGTGGTAGTGGTGGTAGTGGGGTGTGGAGTGGTGGTGGGAGTGGTGGTAGTGGTTGGTGGTGGTGTGGTGGTGGTGGGTAGTGGTGGTGTGGTGGTGGTAGTGGTGTGGTGGTAGTGGTGGTGGTGGTATGGGTGGTGGTAGGTGTGTGTGGTGGTAGTGGTGGTGGTGGTAGTGGTTGTGGTGGTAGTGGTGGTGGTGGTAGTGGTGGTGGTGTGTTGGGGGTGGTGGTATGGTGTGGTGGTGGTGGTAGTGGTTGTGGGGGTGGTAGTGGTGGTGGTGGTGGTGGTAGTGGTTGTGGTGGTAGTGGTGGTGGTGGTAGTGGTGGTGGGGTGGTGGTGGTGGTTGTGGTTGTGGTAGTGGTGGTGGGGTAGTGGTGGGTGGTAGTGGGGGGTGGTGGTAGTGTGGTGGTGGTAGGGTGGTGGGTTGGTGGTGGTAGGTTGGTGGTAGTGAGGTTGTGGTGGTGTGGTGGTGTGGTAGTGGTGGTGGCGGTAGTGGTGGTGGTGGGAGTGGTGGTGGTGGTAGTGGTGGTGGTGGTAGTGGTTGTGGTGGTAGTGGTGGTGGTGGTATGTGGTGGTGGGTGGTTAGTGGTGGGTGGTGGTGTGGTGGTGTGGTAGTGGTGGTGGTGGTAGTGGTGGTGGTGGTAGTGGTGGTGGTGGTAGTGGTGGTGGTGGTAGTGGTGGTGTGGTAGTGGTGGTGGTGGTAGTGGTGGGGGGTGGTGTAGTGGTGGGTGGTTGGTAGTGGGGTGGTGGTGGTAGTGGTTGGTGGTGGTAGTGGTTGTGGTGGTAGTGGGTGGTGGTGGTGGTGGTATGGTGGTGGTGTGGTTGGTGGTGGTGGTAGTGGTGTGGTGGTAGTGGTGGTGGTGGTAGTGGTGGTGGGTGTGGTAGTGGTGGGTGTGGTAGTGGTGGTGGTGGTAGTGTTTGGGGGTAGTGTAGTGGTTGTGGTGTGGTAGTGGTTGGTGTGGGTGGTGGTGGTGGTGTTTGGGGTGGTGGTGGTTAGTGGGGGTAGTGGTGGTGGTGGTAGTGGTGTGGTGGTAGGGTGGTGGTGTGTTAGTGGTGGTGTGGGTGGTGTAGTGGTGGTGGTAGTGGTGTGGTTGGTGGTAGTGGTGGTGGTGGTGAGTGGTGGTGGTGGTTTGGGGGGTAGTGGTAGGGGGTGGGGTGGTGTGGTGGTGGTGGTGGTGGTAGTGGGTGTGGTGGTGGTAGTGGTGGTGTAGGGGTGGTGGTGGGGGTGGTAGTGGTGTGGTGGTGGTGGGGGGTGGTGGGGTAGTGGTGGTGGTGGTGGTAGTGGTGGTGTGGTGGTGGGGGTGGGTATGGTGGTGGTGGTGGTTTGGGGGTATGGTAGTGGTGGTGGTGGTTGTGTGGTGTGGTAGTGGTGGTGGTGGTAGTGGTGGTGGTGGTAGTGGTAGTGGTGGTGTGGTAGTGGTGGTGGTGGTATGGTGGTGGTGGTAGTGGTGGTGTGTAGTGGTAGTGGAAGTGGTGTGTGGTGGTAGTGTGGTGGTGAGGTTGTGGTTGGTAGTGGTAGTGTGGTGGTGGTTAGTGGGGTGGTGTAGTGGTATGTGTAGTGGTATGGTGGTGGTGGTAGTGGTAGTGGTCGTGGGGGTAGTGGTGGTGGCTGTATAGTGTGTAGTGGTTGTTGTGGTATTAGGTGGTGGTAGTGGTGTGGTGGTAGTGATGGTTGGTGTACTGGTTGACGTTAGCTGTGGTGGTTTTTGGTGGCTTGTTACGTGGTCACTGTAATGACGTGGTGGTCGTATCATGTTTGTCACTGTATCCTGTGGCACTTGATGGTGTGGTGGTATGTTGTGTACTGTATGCAGTGTTTAGTACTGTATCACCGGTGTCCGGTCTATGGTGGGGTCTCGAAGTGTTCAGTGCGGTGGTACCGTGTGTGGCACCTATGTCAGTGGCACTTTCATTGCGCCAGCTCTATAGTGGTGGTACCATAGTACCGTGTGTCTTATCACTGAGTGACTTGTACAGGTCACTAGTGTATGTGTATTCACCGGTATGTGTTCGCTCAGCTGCCGGCTGGTACAATAACAGTTGAAGACCTGAGCGAAGGAGAGGAATGCCCTTTTCTAAACTGGGGGGCCACGATTGACTGAACAAACTTTCTTTACTGTCAAGCTGCCAGCTCATAGGGTTACTGTCACTGTATCTCTTGCTGTCTTAAGTAATCATACTGTCTAAAGTCATTCTGACTCACCGCTTGTTGCCAGTACTATCACTTGCTGTACTCTAACACCGTTATCACCTCTATCCTCCGTTGTGGTTTTTACTGTCCCCGTGACTCCCAAATCTCCAGTGGTCAACCTATCTTCCGTACGGAGAATCAAGACATAGCTCCTGACCCCGCCTCTTCACTGAGCGGTACTAGGTCCTTTCTCTCCCTGCTCCATTAGCTTTATCATATCTCGTCTTAAAACTGTATGGTTCCTGCCTCCCCTATGTCACTTGCCAGACTATTCCACTTCCTGACAACTCTATGTCCCATCTCTGGAACATCCTGTCTCTATCCACCTTATCTATTCCTCTCAGTATTTTGTATGTTGTTATCATGTCTCCCCTGACCCTCCTGTCCTCCAGTGTCGTCAGGCCGATTACCCTTAACCTTTCGCCGTAGGACATACCTCTTAGCTCTGGAACTAGCCTTGTCGCAAACCTTCGCATTTTCTCTAATTTCTTGACGTGCTTGACCAGGTGTGGGTTCCAAACTGGTGCTGCATACTCCAGCATGAGCCTGACGTACACGGTGTACACAAAGTTGAACGATTCTTTACTGAAGTATCGGAACGCTATTCTCCGGTTTGCCAGGCGTCCATATGCTGCAGCAGTTATTTGGTTGATGTGTGCTTCATGAGATGTGCTCGGTGTTATACTCACCCCAAGATCTTTTTTCTTGAGCGAGGTTTGCAGTCTTTGGCCGCCTAGCCTATACTCCGTCTGCAGTCTTCTCTTCCCTTCCCCAATCTTCATGACCTTGCATTTGACGGAGTTAAATTCGAGAAGACAGTTGCTGGACCAGGTGTCCAGCCTGTCCAGGTCTCTATGTAGTCCTGCCTGATCCTCATCAGATTTAATTCTCCTCATTAACTTCACTATCATTGTGTCACTGTGTATCACTGCATCACTGTGTGTCACTGTATCACTTTGTGTCACTATCACTGTGTCACTGTATCACTGTGTCACTGACACTGACTGACATTGAGGTACACTGAGTGACACTTGTTCTCTGGCACTGACTACCGACAGTGACTTCATAAGAGCCGTGACAGCGTAGTTAAAGCCGCAGCCGCCTGGCTTCACAGCCAGCTGTCTGGCTTCACAGCCAGCTATCTGGCTTCACAGCCAGTTGTCTGGCTTCACAGCCAATTGTCTAGCTTCACACCCAGCTGTCTGGTTTCACAGCCAACTGTCTGGCTTCACAGCCAGCTGTCTGGCTTCACAGCCAACTGTCTGACTTCACACCCAGCTGTCTGGTTTCACAGCCAACTGTCTGGCTTCACAGCCAGCTGTCTGGCTTCACAGATTACTATCTGGCTTCACAGCCAGCTGTCTGGCTTCACAGCCAACTGTCTGGCTTCACAGTCAACTGTCTGGCTTCACAGCCAGCTGTCTGGCTTCACAGCCAACTGTCTGGCTTCACAGCCAGCTGTCTGGCTTCACAGTCAACTGTCTGGCTTCACAGCCAACTGTCTGGCTTCACAGCCAATTGTCTGGATTCACAGCCAACTGTCTGGCTTCACAGCCAACTGTCTGGTTTCACAGCCAACTGACTGGCTTCACAGCCAGCTGTTTGGCTTCACAACCAGCTGTCTGGCTTCACAGCCAGATGTCTGCCTTCACAGCCAGCTGTCTGGCTTCACAGCCAACTGTCTGGCTTCACAGCCAGTTGTCTGGCTTCTCAGCCAACTGTCTGGCTTCACAGCCAACTGTCTGGCTTCACAGCCAGCTGTCTGGCTTCACAGCCAACTGTCTGGCTTCACAGCCAGCTCTCTGGCTTCACAGCCAACTGTCTGGCTTCACAGCCAACTGCCTGACTTCACAGCCAACTGTCTGGCTTCACAGCCAACTGTCTGGCTTTACAGCCAGCTGTCTGGCTTCACAGTCAACTGCCTGGCTTCACAGCTAACTGTCTGGCTTCACAGCCAACTGTCTGGCTTCACAGCCAACTGTCTGGCTTCACAGCCAACTGTCTGGCTTCACAGCCAAATGTCTGGCTTCATAGCCAGCTGTCTGGCTTCACAGCCAGCTGCCTGGCTTCACAGCCAGCTGTCTGGCTTCACAGCCAACTGTCTGGCTTCACAGCCAGCTGTCTGGCTTCACTGCCAACTGTCTGGCTTCACAGCCAACTGTCTGGCTTCACAGCCAACTGTCTGGCTTCACAGACAGCTGTCTGGCTTCACAGCCAACTGTCTGGCTTCACAGCTAGTTGTCTGGCTTCACAGCCAACTGTCTGGCTTCACAGCTAACTGTCTGGCTTCACAGCTAACTGTCTGGCTTCACAGTCAACTGCCTGGCTTCACAGCTAACTGTCTGGCTTCACAGCCAACTGTCTGGCTTCACAGCCAAATGTCTGGCTTCACAGCCAACTGTCTGGCTTCACAGCCAACTGTCTGGCTTCACAGCCAGCTGTCTGGCTTCACAGCCAACTGTCTGGCTTCACAGCTAGTTGTCTGGCTTCACAGCCAACTGTCTGGCTTCACAGCTAACTGTCTGGCTTCACAGTCAACTGCCTGGCTTCACAGCCAACTGTCTGGCTTCACAGCTAACTGTCTGGCTTCACAGCTAACTGTCTGGCTTCACAGCCAACTGTCTGGCATCACAGCCAACTGTCTGGCTTCACAGCCAACTGTCTGGCTTCACAGCCAACTGTCTGGCTTCACATCCAGCTGTCTGGCTTCACAGCCAGCTGTCTGGCTTCACAGCCAGCTGTCTGGCTTCACAGCCAGCTGTCTGGCTTCACAGCCAGCTGTCTGGCTTCACAGCCAGCTGTCTGGCTTCACAGCCAACTGTCTGGCTCCACAGCCAATGTCTGGCTTCACAGCCAGCTGTCTGGCTTCACACCCAGCTGTCTGGCTTCACAGCCAGCTGTCTGGCTTCACAGCCAGCTGTCTGGCTTCACAGCCAGCTGTCTGGCTTCACAGCCAGCTGTCTGGCTTCACAGCCAACTGTCTGGCTCCACAGCCAACTGTCTGGCTTCACAGCCAGCTGTCTGGCTTCACAGCCAGCTGTCTGGCTTCACAGCCAGCTGTCTGGCTTCACAGCCAACTGTCTGGCTTCACAGCCAGCTGTCTGGCTTCACAGCCAGCTGTCTGGCTTCACAGCCAGCTGTCTGGCTTCACAGCCAGCTGTCTGGCTTCACAGCCAACTGTCTGGCTTCACAGCCAGCTGTCTGGCTTCACAGCCAGCTGTCTGGCTTCACAGCCAGCTGTCTGGCTTCACAGCCAACTGTCTGGCTTCACAGCCAACTGTCTGGCTTCACAGCCAGCTGTCTGGCTTCACAGCCAACTGTCTGGCTTCACAGCCAACTGTCTGGCTTCACAGCCAGCTGTCTGGCTTCACAGCCAACTGCCTGGCTTCACAGCCAACTGTCTGGCTTCACAGCCAGCTGTCTGGCTTCACAGCCAGCTGTCTGGCTTCACAGCCAGCTGTCTGGCTTCACAGCCAGCTGTCTGGCTTCACAGCCAGCTGTCTGGCTTCACAGCCAACTGTCTGGCTTCACAGCCAGCTGTCTGGCTGTGTTGAGAGTAACTATAGCAACAGCCTTGATTGCAATACCTTTGTTTAAAGGAATGTGTCTTTGTTATTGATAACCTGCCTTTGTTTCTACTGTCGTTGTTAGTACAACAACACATCGTACTCTTGTTAGACTTACTTTCGTTAGTCTTTAACTAATGTTGTTAGAGCACATTTTGTATTTTCTTTGTTACTCTTGTGCTTTCTTTGTTTCTCTTGTACTGTCCTTGTTACTCTTGTTCTGTCCTTATTACTCTTGTTCTGTCCTTATTACTCTTGTACTGTCCTTATTACTCTTGTACTGTCCTTATTACTCTTGTACTGCCCTTGTTACTCTGGTACTGTCCTTGTTACTCTTGTTCTGTCCTTATTACTCTTGTACTGTCCTTGTTACTCTTGTACTGTCCTTGTTACTCTTGTACTGCCCTTGTTACTCTGGTACTGTCCTTGTTACTCTTGTTCTGTCCTTATTACTCTTGTACTGTCCTTATTACTCTTGTACTGTCCTTGTTACTCTTGTACTGCCCTTGTTACTCTGGTACTGTCCTTGTTACTCTTGTTCTGTCCTTATTACTCTTGTACTGTCCTTGTTACTCTTGTACTGCCCTTGTTACTCTGGTACTGTCCTTGTTTACTCTTGTTCTGTCCTTATTACTCTTGTACTGTCCTTGTTACTCTTGTACTGTCCTTGTTACTCTTGTACTGCCCTTGTTACTCTGGTACTGTCCTTGTTACTCTTGTTCTGTCCTTATTACTCTTGTACTGTCCTTGTTACTCTTATACTGCCCTTGTTACTATGGTACTGTCCTTGTTAATCTTGTTCTGTCCTTATTACTCTTGTACTGTCCTTGTTACTCTTGTACTATCCTTGTTACTCTTGTACTGTCCTTGTTACTCTTGTACTGTCCTTGTTACTCTTGTACTGCCCTTGTTACTCTTGTTCTGTCCTTGTTACTCTTGTACTGCTCTTGTTACTCTGGTACTGTCCTTGTTACTCTGGTACTGTCCTTGTTACTCTTGTTCTGTCCTTATTACTCTTGTACTGTCCTTGTTACTCTTATACTGCCCTTGTTACTCTGGTACTGTCCTTGTTAATCTTGTTCTGTCCTTATTACTCTTGTACTGTCCTTGTTACTCTTGTACTGTCCTTGTTACTCTTGTACTGTCCTTGTTACTCTTGTACTGTCCTTGTTACTCTTGTACTGCCCTTGTTACTCTTGTTCTGTCCTTGTTACTCTTGTACTGCCCTTGTTACTCTGGTACTGTCCTTGTTACTCTGGTACTGTCCTTGTTACTCTTGTTCTGTCCTTATTACTCTTGTACTGTCCTTGTTACTCTTGTACTGCCCTTGTTACTCTGGTACTGTCCTTGTTACTCTTGTTCTGTCCTTTTTACTCTTGTACTGTCCTTGTTACTCCTGTACTGTCCTTGTTACTCTTGTACTGCCCTTGTTACTCTTGTACTGCCCTTGTTACTCTTGTTCTGTCCTTGTTACTCTTGTACTGCCCTTGTTACTCTGGTACTGCCTTTGTTACTCTGGTACTGTCCTTGTTACTCTTGTTCTGTCCTTATTACTCTTGTACTGTCCTTGTTACTCTTGTACTGTCCTTGTTACTCTTGTACTGCCCTTGTTACTCTTGTACTGCCCTTGTTACTCTTGTTCTGTCCTTGTTACTCTTGTCCTGTCCTTGTTACTCTGGTACTATCCTTGTTACTCATGTTCTGTCCTTGTTACTCTGGTACTGTCCTTGTTATTCTTGTCCTGTCCTTGTTACTCTTGTACTGTCCTTGTTACTCTTGTACTGTCCTTGTTACTCTTGTCCTGTCCTTCTTACTCTTGTCCTGTCCTTATTACTCTGGTACTGTCCTTGTTACTCTTGTCCTGTCCTTGTTACTCTGGTACTGTCCTTGTTACTCTTGTCCTGTCCTTGTTACTCTGGTACTGTCCTTGTTACTCTTGTCCTGTCCTTGTACTTGTTCTACTAAAGTACATAAACGTACAGTGGTGTTGTTCCAGGTAATAATGTTGGTACAACTATTGACATTATCTTGGTTAAGATGACACTAATACAACTAATGTGACTTTTATCGTGACAACGTTTCGCTCTCTAGGAGTGAAACGTTGCCGCAATAAATGTCACGTTAGCTGTACATGTGACTTTTTTCTAGTAATGTGTTGTGTACATTCGTAGTAATGTGTTGTGTACATTCGTAGCAATGTGTTGTGTACATTCGTAGTAATGTGTTGTGTACATTCGTAGTAATGTGTTGTGTACATTCGTAGTAATGTGTTGTGTACATTCGTAGTAATGTGGTGTGTACATTCGTAGTAATGTGTTGTGTACATTCGTAGTAATGTGTTGTGTACATTCGTAGTAATGTGTTGTGTACATTCGTAGTAATGTGTTGTGTACATTCGTAGTAATGTGCTGTGTACATTCGTAGTAATGTGGTGTGTACATTCGTAGTAATGTGTTGTGTACATTCGTAGTAATGTGTTGTGTACATTCGTAGTAATGTGCTGTGTACATTCGTAGTAATGTGGTGTGTACATTCGTAGTAATGTGCTGTGTACATTCGTAGTAATGTGCTGTGTACATTCGTAGTAATGTGTTGTGTACATTCGTAGTAATGTGTTGTGTACATTCGTAGTAATGTGTTGTGTACATTCGTAGTAATGTGTTGTGTACATTCGTAGTAATGTGTTGTGTACATTCGTAGTAATGTGGTGTGTACATTCGTAGTAATGTGTTGTGTACATTCGTAGTAATGTGTTGTGTACATTCGTAGTAATGTGTTGTGTACATTCGTAGCAATGTGTTGTGTACATTCGTAGTAATGTGTTGTGTACATTCGTATCATGGTCGATGTAGTCAGTCAGTCTTGAGAACAGATTAACATACTGATGTACAATACATTCTGTACATTCCTGAAGACTGATAGACTGAATACATCGACTCCGGGCTGAGGGACTAATTATCTCAAACTCCTCCTGATCTTTAATCATTCTTCTCTGCACTGGACTGAGGAAGTCTGATAAAGAACCGAAACGTCTCCACAATAAAGTTCCCCAAGTGTTGCACACGTTTCTTATTCTCCAAGAAGGGTTAAATTAGGCTGGTTTGTCTACCCTCCCCCCCCCCATCACCACCTCCACACACAGTCTCAAATGCAGGATTGTTTGTATGGTGGCTTCGTGCACTCTGTTTTTAGTAGTAATATTCAGTGTGCACTCTCTTGCGTGTTTGTTCTTGGTAACACTGTTGATTTTACCTCTGAGAGGGAGGGCGTCAACTGTGTCGTTCATAGTATCCATAACACACACTCTCTCTCTCTCTCTCTCTCTCTCTCTCTCTCTCTCTCTCTCTCTCTCTCTCTCTCTCTCTCTCTCTCTCTCTCTCTCTCTCTCTCTCTCTCTCTCTCTCTCTCTCTTTTTTTTTTTTTTTTTTTTTTTTTTTTTTTTTTTTTTTTTTTTTTTTTTACACAGGGTTTGACAAGGTTAAGGATCCCTAGCTTTATTGACAGCTATATTACAGGTTAAGGATTCCTAACTTTATTGGCAAGCTAAGAGCTGTTACCTACATCAGCTCATTTGAAAGCATTTTTATTGTTATGAGACATACAAGTAGGGAACAGGATGAAGTTGGAGCCATCTGTGGGCCAGCATTTTCATTTGATCAACTGACTTTATCTCGTTGACATCATTATGCTGTACGAATGTGTTCCATACTCTCTCTCTCTCTCTCTCTCTCTCTCTCTCTCTCTCTCTCTCTCTCTCTCCCCATAGCTTGTCAAGTGTCCACTCTACCGTCCACCCTTCTTTCCCTATCCAACCACTCCATCATCCCTTCCCCTATACATTGTCTACATGCTTCACCATCACCGCCATTTCCTCACACACTATCCACCCGCTTCACCGCTCCCATTATGTCTCCCTGATTACACTTAGTCCGTCCATCTATCTGTCAGTCCTCATCTCACCTAATCTGTTCGTCTGTCTATCCTCATCCCAGCCTTCCTTCCCCCTTTCTCACATACCTATCTGCATCCCACCATTCTCTCCCCCCCCATCCCTTTACATACCCCAAGCCCTCCCATCCCTTCTTCCCTCCCACTCATTTCCCGATACAAAAAAAGGAGGGGAGGAAGGGAGAGAAGGAGGGAGAGAAGGAGGGGAGTCTCTGGTCATCCCTGGGGAGTCATGAGGAGGGAGGAAATTTAAATGTCACCATGTTTTGTAAGCAGTGAGGAGTGGTGGGGAGGGAGCGAGTGGTGGTGGGGAGGGTGGGGTTGTGGGGAGGGAGGGGGGTGTTGTGGGAGAAGGAAAGGGAAAGTGTAGGGGAGGAAATGTAGGACAAGGATGTTGTGAGAAGTACTGTTGTGTGCTCTCTCTCTCTCCCTCTCCCTCTCTCTCTCTCTCTCTCTCTCTCTCTCTCTCTCTCTCTCTCTCCTCTCTCTCTCTCTCTTCTCTCTCTCTCTCTCTCTCTCTCTCTCTCTCTCTCTCTCTCTCTCTCTCAGACTACCACAGCTCCATCATGCTGTCTAGAGACCATCATCATTTATGTTTTCTCAGAAGCAAATGTAACCTGCCCTGTTGTGTCCCAGGTTGATGTAGTTGTATGTTGGTAATTAATATTCCTGAGAGTAGCTGGCATTTCCTCTCTTGCATAAGTAAATATTAAATTACAGTCATCTACATAGGTATAAGATTCTGAGATGAGGGGAAGTAGGTCATTGAAGTAGACATTCCATATGAACCCAGCACATTTACCCTTGGAACACTGGCACCAATAGAATGTCAACAAGACACTCTATTATTTTGCTGATAACTGCTCTTAAAAATATACCTGATAGGTAATCACTAAGGAGGCATAGTACAAAGCCAGAGACTCCAAGTGCTTGCAATTAAGCCAAGAGTCCCTGGCGCCATACTCGATCGAAAACACCATCAATGTCCAGTGCTGCTACACAGTTGACCTTGTATTCATCCAGTGACTGGTGCCACATAGTGGAGAGGTTTAACAGATCAGCTGCAGAGTGGTCTTTACTTAAGCCGTATTGACGGTCACAAAAAAGTGAGTGATAGTCAAAAGATCTTGTCATATGCCCGTGAGATTATTGTCTCAAGAATTTTGCTAGTGATTTACAGGAATGACACTGGTGTATGGTTGTTGTTTATCACACGGTTCTCCCTTATTCCACAATGAATGTCGTTTACTTGTGCTAGGCAGTGTTGATAGAAGCGAGTTAGAGGTGATGCTAACTGGTCAGCATATTTACTCAGTAATCTTATGTAAGCCTTGTTTTTTTTCGCTCCAAGGATTTAGGGAGACGTACCTGATACTGTGGCAACTTTGACACAGTTCTTGCGGCTAGAAAAAGAGACTTTCTAACTGGCTCACGGATTTGCATCTTGGCAGCAAAATTTTCAACCAACTGATGACTACTGTCAGTTTAGAGGTGGAATGATTTCATCAGATGGGTATCTTTGACCATCCTTGACCAGATTTTTGAGCCCAGTCTTCCTAATGCCAGTTGTCTTTTTGTGTCAGGTTTGGACCACTTCCATTCGTCAATAGGCTTGCCTCTGGAGGCTCCTGCTGTAAGTAGCGGGATACCTCTTGTACCCTCTGCAAACCTTGTACTTAGCACTAGCCACCTCTCGACAAACCTAATTTGATCTGAAGGCTTCGTTTCATACTGTCGATGAATGATGTATTTGTGTTGGAGGATAAGGTTATGTTCAGTGAAGGAGTTCACTTGGCTATCAATTTCACCTTTGAGAAAAGCATTCCAGTCTGGGGAGCCAAGCTATGAACACAGCGCTAGCCAGTTTTCTTTCTCTCACAACCATGTTGTGTCGTAAAGACAGCCTTGTGGTGAGATGAACCAACATGGTCAAGAGGCTTGCAAGCGACTATCCTTTCAAATAAACAACATTACCGTGTCGAGGAAGGAGCCAGAGATATGAGTGGGGAAAGCTGCGAAGTATTTCTTGTCGAACGCTGCAAGAAGTTCATCAAAATCCCTCTGTATAAAATGCTGGTTGAAATCCCCAGCAATTCCAACATTTTTGACACTGAGAGTGAAGCAGAATCAAATATACATTATCCATCAGGAAGTTAGTTGGGTCTGCTCGCTGCCATTGAGATCTGTAGACAAATGGTTCAGATTGAGATCTGTACGTTGCGGGGGAGTTGTTGACGTTCAGGAATGTCTCTCATATTCCTGGGATGAGCTTCCTGGCGGCACCAAAGGTCACCTTCCCTCACGCCTCTTGCGTTGCCACCTACCAACCAACAGATTTTCGGATAATAACCAGAGAGAGAATTTAATCTGACGATTTCCAAGTGCAAATTCATTATAAAATAGATTCATGAGATTATGAGAAAATTATGAGAGAGAGAGAGAGTGAAAGTATTTCGAGGGAGGACGTGTGTGAGTTCCACAAACTATATTAGTTATGTGTTAATTACGAAGTTAGGTCACAAATTCACCGAGAAGCCTCACTGGGGACAGGAACCTTCTCATAACGACGTTTCGTTCCATCCTGAACCATCGTCGAGCCACAGGCAGAAATAAAATAAACAAAATTTGTTCGTACCCATTGAACACTGGTCAAATTGGTAATAGTTTAGTGTTAAGCTGCCCTGTGTGACTGAACTCTTCAGCTGTGAGTCACGAGTAGGCCAGGGAGGGGGCGTTGGCCCCCGGAACACCCTCCAGATAGGTAGGCCTATGTGTCTCCTTCATCCAGCCTACTGCTAGGTAGGCTGGTTGTATAACTCTATAGTTACTACAGTGGTTCTGAATGGTAAATTACGGATTACGTGGAACTGAATCAAAGCCACTGAAATCACTGTTGTTTACAGTGGTTAGTTCATGGTTGCCGGACGCTTTACGGTGATATCTGGACACTGGAACAGCGTGACTGCCGGCTAGTGCGGAACGTACATAGTGGCACGTGAGAGCGGAAGTGAGCGGAGAACGCACAACTCACAGGTATTGATGTGATGTTAGTGCGATGTCAATGAGATTTCAGCGCGATGTCAGTGAGGTATCAGTGCGATGTCTGAGCTATCAGTGCGATGTCAGTGAGGTATCATTGCGATGTCAGTGAGGTATAAGTGCGATGTAAGTAAGATTTCAGTGCGATGTCGGTGAGATATCAGTAAGGCTACAATGCGTGAAGACGTCACTCTTCTCTCTCTTCTCTCTCGAGTGACGCTCTAAACAATTGATGTCAGCGACTTGCATTCATTTCACATTCATTACTCCACCAGTCTGGACAAACATTGATGTGTCTACATCAAGCTTATGGTTACTTAGGATAACTAAATGGATAACGATATCTTCTCTCGTAGCTGGTTGTTACTTTGGATAAAATGTCACAATTTGTTAGAAATCGGTTGAGGATGATAGCTTACAACCGGTTGTGGGTAACTCGCAGCCAGTTAAAGGTAGTTCACAGCCAGTGAGTCACTTCTCAGTTATCCGGTTATGCGTACGTAAACATACATTATAACTTAATTATCATCAGCTGACAAGACATAACGAAGTCACTGCCCGGAACAAGCGCTCGTTAGAGCTAACGCAATTCCGGATAAAACACGGGTTGCACCCTGAGGCTAAATTTATGGCCGGTTAGGATAACAGATAATTACTTAACCGGATTCCATTATCCAGGGATGGATTACCGACCTCACCGCCGGACTGGTCCGGATAATCGAATAACTAATGAATCTTTGGATCCAATTCGCCCGACGCTCTCATCCGGAAATGTTTTGGGCCGGATGAGCGAGGTTGTGGAAATTCGCTTAACGTGGTATAGGTCATGGGGGGGGGGGTGGAATTGGTGAGAGAGGGAAGGGGTTAGAGAAGTGGGGGGGGGGTGATGTTTATACTTGGCTTCCTGCTTGACTCTTCTGTGTGTGTGTGTGTACTCACCTATTCGTATTCACCTGTTTGTGGTTGCAGGGTCGAGTCATAGCTCCTGGCCTCGCCTCTTCACTGATCGCTACTAGGTCCACTCTCTCCCTGTACCATGAGATTTATCATACCTCGTCTTAAAACCATGTATGGTTCCTGCCTCCACTACTTCACTTGCTAGACTATTCCGCTCCCTGACAACTCTGTGACTGAAAAAAACACTTCCTAACATCCCTTTGACTCACCTAAGTCTTCAGCTTTCAACTTTCCTTGTTGCTGTGTCCCATCTCTGGAACATCCTGCCTCTGTCCACCTTGTTAGTTCAGTTCCGTGTGTACTCACTTAAGTGTGCTTTCAGGGGTTGAGACTGAGCTCCTGGTCCCGCCTCTTCACTGACCGCTGTGTGTGTGTGTGTGTGTGTGTGTGTGTGTGTGTGTGTGTGTGTGTGTGTGCGTGTAAGTTTCTGTCTATGTGTGCACTCTAGGGAAGCACTCAAAGTGCACATTAGTGGCAGCCTCGCTGGTTTTATTGTTATGGTTAGAAGTTGGGGATAGTGGGAAGGAACAATACCCACTGTCACGCCCCCCTCCCTTAACCTCCCCCCACCAAGTCACAGTGTTGGAACATGTAATAATAATAATAATAATAATAATAATAATAATAATAATAATAATAATAATAGTAATAATAATAATAATAATAATAATAATAATAATAATAATAATAATAATATTATCGTTATTTCTACAAGTACATATACAAGGTATACAGACCATAGCTGACATCACTGACATACTACTATATAGAAAACCCCTTGTTATGCAGAGCATTTCCCGCAAATTAGGTTAATTTTGCCCCAGGATGCGACCCACACCAGTCGACTAACACCCAGGTACCCATTTTAATGATAGATGAACAGGGACAGCAGGTGTCATATGAAACTAAGCCCTAATATTTTCCACCCGTACCGGGGGATCCATTCCCGGACGTCAGTGTGTGAGCTGAGTGATCTCACGTCAAAGATGGATGTAGCATAAGGTTTACACTGGCCCTCTGAGATGTTAGTCAAGCAATTTACGTTTTATAAAGGCAGTTGTTATATATTTTAGAGCCGCTTATAAGCACTGACTTACTGATCACCACGAATAAGCAAATAAGTAAGTTTATCTAGGCATAGGTACACATAAGTACAAGTATCATACTTAGTGTAAATTACCCAAGAAAACACAAAGAAAGTAAGACACACTGTCTTATTTCCATTAGGGTCCTTAATGTGGTCGTAGCTCCGGGGGTTAAAACTGAGAATCTAAGTCTGGTATATAATACGTCAGATGTGGTTACCAGTAGTTGAAAGATGTGGTTCCCAGTAGTTGAAAGATGTGGTTCCCAGTAGTTGAAAGATGTGGTTCCCAGTAGTTGAAAGATGTGGTTCCCAGTAGTTCAACGATGTGGTTCCCAGTAGTTCTACGATGTGGTTCCCAGTAGTTCAACGATGTGGTTCCCAGTAGTTCAACGATGTGGTTCCCAGTAGTTGAAAGATGTGGTTCCCAGTAGTTGAAAGATGTGGTTCCCAGTAGTTGAAAGATGTGGTTCCCAGTAGTTGAAAGATGTGGTTCCCAGTAGTTCAACGATGTGGTTCCCAGTAGTTCTACGATGTGGTTCCCAGTAGTTCAACGATGTGGTTCCCAGTAGTTCAACGATGTGGTTCCCAGTAGTTGAAAGATGTGGTTCCCAGTAGTTGAAAGATGTGGTTCCCAGTAGTTGAAAGATGTGGTTCCCAGTAGTTGAAAGATGTGGTTCCCAGTAGTTCAACGATGTGGTTCCCAGTAGTTCTACGATGTGGTTCCCAGTAGTTCAACGATGTGGTTCCCAGTAGTTCAACGATGTGGTTCCCAGTAGTTGAAAGATGTGGTTCCCAGTAGTTGAAAGATGTGGTTCCCAGTAGTTGAAAGATGTGGTTCCCAGTAGTTGAAAGATGTGGTTCCCAGTAGTTGAAAGATGTGGTTCCCAGTAGTTCAACGATGTGGTTCCCAGTAGTTCTACGATGTGGTTCCCAGTAGTTCAACGATGTGGTTCCCAGTAGTTGAAAGATGTGGTTCCCAGTAGTTGAAAGATGTGGTTCCCAGTAGTTGAAAGATGTGGTTCCCAGTAGTTGAAAGATGTGGTTCCCAGTAGTTGAAAGATGTGGTTCCCAGTAGTTCAACGATGTGGTTCCCAGTAGTTCTACGATGTGGTTCCCAGTAGTTCAACGATGTGGTTCCCAGTAGTTCAACGATGTGGTTCCCAGTAGTTGAAAGATGTGGTTCCCAGTAGTTGAAAGATGTGGTTCCCAGTAGTTGAAAGATGTGGTTCCCAGTAGTTGAAAGATGTGGTTCCCAGTAGTTGAAAGATGTGGTTCCCAGTAGTTCAACCATGTGGTTCCCAGTAGTTCTACGATGTGGTTCCCAGTAGTTCAACGATGTGGTTCCCAGTAGTTCAACGATGTGGTTCCCAGTAGTTCAACGATGTGGTTCCCAGTAGTTCAACGATCTGGTTCCCAGTAGTTCTACGATGTGGTTCCCAGTAGTTCAACGATGTGGTTCCCAGTAGTTCAACGATGTGGTTCCCAGTAGTTCAACGATGTGGTTCCCAGTAGTTCAACGATGTGGTTCCCTGTAGTTCAACGATGTGGTTCCCAGTAGTTGAAAGATGTGGTTCCCAGTAGTTCAACGATGTGGTTCCCAGTAGTTGAAAGATGTGGTTCCCAGTAGTTCAACGATGTGGTTCTCAGTAGTTCAACGATGTGGTTCCCAGTAGTTCAACGATGTGGTTCCCAGTAGTTCAACGATGTGGTTCCCAGTAGTTCAACGATGTGGTTCCCAGTAGTTCAACGATGTGGTTCCCAGTAGTTCAACGATGTGGTTCCCAGTAGTTCAACGATGTGGTTCCCAGTAGTTCAACGATGTGGTTCCCAGTAGTTCAACGATGTGGTTCCCAGTAGTTCAACGATGTGGTTCCCAGTAGTTCAACGATGTGGTTCCCAGTAGTTGAAAGATGTGGTTCCCAGTAGTTCAACGATGTGGTTCCCAGTAGTTCAACGATGTGGTTCCCAGTAGTTCAACGATGTGGTTCCCAGTAGTTCAACGATGTGGTTCCCAGTAGTTCAACGATGTGGTTCCCAGTAGTTCAACGATGTGGTTCCCAGTAGTTCAACGATGTGGTTCCCAGTAGTTCAACGATGTGGTTCCCAGTAGTTCAACGATGTGGTTCCCAGTAGTTCAACGATGTGGTTCCCAGTAGTTCAACGATGTGGTTCCCAGTAGTTGAAAGATGTGGTTCCCAGTAGTTCAACGATGTGGTTCCCAGTAGTTGAAAGATGTGGTTCCCAGTAGTTCAACGATGTGGTTCCCAGTAGTTCAACGATGTGGTTCCCAGTAGTTCAACGATGTGGTTCCCTGTAGTTCAGAGAGCAACGACTGAAAAATGAGCACTGTCTTGAAGACCTGTCAAACCCAGCCTCGAATATGCAAGAAGAATGTAGCGAAGACGAATAGCAGAAAGAATCCCGAAAGCTAGTTCAGAAGAACACTCAAGCTAGTTCAGAAGAACACTCAAGGTAGTTCAGAAGAACACTCAAGGTAGTTCAGAAGAACACTCAATGTAGTTCAGAAGAACACTCAAGGTAGTTCAGAAGAACACTCAAGCTAGTTCAGAAGAACACTCAAGCTAGTTCAGAAGAACATTCTCACACAACTGAACTACTGAGAATCATCCAGCGAACTGCAGAACCTGTTAGATTAGAAAATACCTTAGAACCTATAATCACTAATAATGGAGACCTGGTTCGGAGTATTATTCTGTCAAAAACAGTTAACTCAGACTACAACACAGTAGTTCAGTCATGCATTCCCTCTGGTCATGATCAGCAAAACGTAGTCATAGCCAGTATATCGAGAGGATGAACCCAATAACATTAGAAGTATGATCCAGACACACACGTTATGGAGAACAAGATGTTGCTTGGAAAGAGAGAGGCGTGCCCTCTATAGGCAAAGACGAAGAATAACAGAGCTTCTCAAAGGCAACAGATTCTCTGAAGAATGAAGAGTGACACCGGCCCGAAATACTCTTCATAACCATCGGCTTTCTGCATGCACAACCAAATGTCACCCACTTCTGTACACACATTGTATCACGTGGAAATAAATCTTTGACTTTGACTTTGGTTAGAGAATTAAAAAAACGTTGAGGTCTAACTGAATACATCATACAGAGTCCAGGAGAAACAGAGACGGTCCTCTATTTTGCCGATAAAATCTTGCGAATTGAGAATGTGTGAATTCGAAAACTTACGAAAAGAGTAAATTGGTTTGCACCTTAGTTTGTAGGATAACAAGCCTGGTTGATATGATGGTTCTGGAGGGAAGGCTTTCTGTGAGAGAGTTCTGGCAGCTACACTCCAGCCTGGGAGTGTAATTATAAGCTTCACTTTATTTTTTACTGGAGAAAGTAAAGTTGGAAAGGAGTCATTTGTTTTTATTTTGACGGTTTTTGTAATCTCATCACACACACACACACACACACACACACACACACACACAAAAAAAAAAAAAAAAAAAAAAAAAAAAAAAAAAAAAAAAAAAAACAAGCGATACATATTTTTCCAACACCCATTTTGTATGACCGGAAATGACGTCACAAATAGCGGTGTGGAAGCGGAAGTGACGTCACTCGTTCCCGGGGAGGCGTCCAGCGGCTATTTCTGGCTGCAGGTGTTGTATATCTGGCTGCAGATGTTATATAACTGGCTGCAGGTTTTTATGTTTTCTGGTACAGGTGTTATACATCTGGCTGCAGGTGTTATATATTTGGCTGCAGGTGTTATGTATCTGGCTGCAGATGTTGTATATCTGGCTGCAGATGTTATATAACTGGCTGCAGGTGTTATGTATCTGGCTACAGGTGTTATACATCTGGCTGCAGATATTATATATCTGGCTGCAGATATTATATATCTGGATGCAGATATTATATATCTGGATGCAGATATTATATATCTGGATGCAGATATTATATATCTGGCTGCAGATATTATATATCTGGCTGCAGATGTTATATCTCTGGCTGCAGATATTATAATCTGGCTGCAGACATTATATATCTGGCTGCAGATGTTATATATCTGGCTGCAGATGTTATATATCAGTTTGCAGATATTATATATCTGGCTGCAGATATTATATATCTGGCTGCGGATATTATATATCTGGCTGCAGATATTATATATCTGACTGCAGATATTATATATCTGGCTACAGAAATTATATATCTGGCTGCAGATATTATATATCTGGCTGCAGATATTATATATCTGGCTGCAGATATTATATATCTGGCTGCAGATATTATATATCTGGCTGCAGATATTATATATCTGGCTGCAGATATTATATATCTGGCTGCAGATATTTATTTTCTGGCTGCAGATTTTAAATATCTGGCTGCAGATATTATATACTGGCTGCAGATATTATATATCTGGCTGCAGATATTATATATCTGGCTGCGATATTATATATTGGCTGCAGTATTATATATTGGCTGCAGATATTATATATCTGGCTGCAGATATTATTATCTGGGTGCAGATATTATATTTTCTGGCTGCAGATATTATATTATCTGGCTGCAGATATTATATATCTGGGTGTAAGTATTATATATTGGCTGAAAGATATTATATATCGGGGTGCAGTTATTATATATCTGGGTGCAGATATTATATATTGGGTGCAGATATTATTATATCTGGCTGCAGATATTATATATCTGGGTGCAGATATTATATATCTGGCGGGCAGATATTATATATCTGGCTGCAAAATATTATATATCTGGGTGCGATTTATATATCTGGCTGCAGATTTTTATATATCTGCTGCAGATATTTATAATTGGGTGCAGATATTATATATCTGGGTGCAGATATTTTTATATCTGGCTGCAGATATTATATATCTGGCTGCAGATATTATATATCTGGCTGCAGATATTTTATCTGGCTGCGGGTTAAATATATCTGGCTGCAGATATTATATATCTGGCTGCAGATATTATATATCTGGCTGCAGATATTATATATCTGGGTGCAGATTTTATATATCCGGCTGCAGATATTATATATCTGGCTGCAGATATTATATATCTGGGTTTGCAGATATTATATACCGGCTGCAGATATTATATATCTGGCTGCAGATATTATATATCTGGGGGCAGATATTTTTATATCTGGCTGCAGATATTATATATCTGGCTTCAGATATTATATATCTGGCTGCAGATATTATATATCGCTGCAGATATTATATATCTGGGTGCAGATATTATATATCTGGCTGCAGATATTATATATCTGGGTGCAGAATTTTATATCTGGGTGCAGATATTATATATCGGGCTGCAGATTTTAAATTTTTACTGGGTACAGATGTTATATATCTGGGTGCAGATATTATATATCTGGCTGCAGATATTATATATCTGGGTGCAGATATTATATATCTGGGTGCAGATATTATATATCTGGCTGCAGATATTATATATCTGGGTGCAGATATTATATATCTGGGTGCAGATATTATATATCTGGCTGCAAAATATTATATATCTGGGTGCAGATATTATATATCGGGGGTGCAGATATTATTATCTGGCTGCAGATATTATATTTTGGGGTTTGCAGATATTATTTATCTGGGGGGCAGATATTATTTTTCCTGGCTGCAGATATTATATATCTGGGTGCAGTTTTTATATATCTGGCTGCAGATATTATTTGTCTGGCTGCAGATTTTTATATGTCTGGGTGCAGTATTATATATCTGGCTGCAGATATTTATGTCTGGCTGCAGATATTATATGTCTGGGTGCAGATATTATATATCTGGCTGCAGATATTATATGTCTGGCTGCAGATATTATATGTCTGGGTGCAGATATTATATATCTGGCTGCAGATATTATATGTCTGGCTGCAGATATTATATGTCTGGGTGCAGATATTATATATCTGGCTACAGATATTATATGTCTGGCTGCAGATATTATATGTCTGGGTGCAGATATTATATATCTGGCTGCAGATATTATTGTCTGGCTGCAGATATTTATGTCGGGGTGCAGATTTTATATATCTGGCTGCAGATATTATAATGTCGGGCTGCAGATATTATATGTCTGGCTGCAGATTTTTAAATATCTGGCTGCAGATATTACTTGTCTGGCTGCAGATAATATATGTCTGGCTGCAGGATATTATATATCTGGCTGCAGATATTATATATCTGGCTGCAGATATTATAGGGTCTGCGTGCAGATATTATATATCTGGCTGCAGATATTTAGTCGGTGCAGATATTATATGTCTGGCTGCAGATATTATATATCTGGCTGCAGATATTATATGTCTGGCTGCAGATATTATATGTCTGGCTGCAGATATTATATGTCTGGTGCAGTTATTTATGTCTGGTGCAGATATTATATGTCTGGCTGCAGATATTATATGTCTGGCTGCAGATTTATATGTCTGGCTGCAGATATATATGTCTGGCTGCAGATTTATATGTCTGGCTGCAGATATTATATGTCTGGCTGCAGATATTATATGTTGGCTGCAGATATTATATGTTGGCTGCAGATATTATATGTCTGGCTGCAGATATTATATGTCTGGCTGCAGATATTTTATGTCTGGCTGCAGATTTATATGTCTGGCTGCAGATATTATATATCTGGCTGCAGATATTATATGTCTGGCTGCAGATATTATATGTCTGGCTGCAGATATTATATATCTGGCTGCAGATATTATATGTCTGGCTGCAATTATTATATGTCTGGCTGCAGATATTATATATCTGGCTGCAGATTATTATATGTCTGGCTGCAGATATTATATGTCTGGCGGCAGATATTATATGTAGGGGCTGAAAGATATTATGTCTGGCTGCAGATATTATATGTCTGGCTGCAGATATTATATATTGGCTGCAGATATTATATGTCTGGCTGCAGATATTATATGTCTGGCTGCAGATATTATATGCTGGCTGCAGATATTTATATGTCTGGCTGCAGATTTTATATGTTGGCGCAGATATTATGTGTCTGGCTGCAGATATTATAGGGTCTAACTGAAGATATTATATGTCTGGCTGCAGATATTATATGTCGGCTGCAGATATTAAATGTTGGCTGCAGATATTATATGTCTGGCTGCAGATATTATATGTCTGGCTGCAGATATTATATGTCTGGCTGCAGATATTATATGTCTGGCTGCAGATATTATATGTCTGGCTGCAGATATTATATTTTGGCTGCAGATATTTATTGTCTGGCTGCAGATTTATATGTCTGGCTGCAGATTTTAATGTCTGGCTGCAGATATTTATGTCGGTGCAGATATTATATGTCTGGCTGCAGATTTTATATATCTGGCTGCAGATATTATATGTCTGGCTGCAGATTTATATGTCTGGCTGCAGATATTATATGTCTGGCTGCAGATATTATATGTCTGGCTGCAGATATTATATGTCTGGCTGCAGATATTATATGTCTGGCTGCAGATATTATATGTCTGGCTGCAGATATTATATGTCTGGCTGCAGATATTATATGTCTGGCTGCAGATATTATATGTCTGGCTGCAGATAGTATAGTTTGGTGCAGATATTATATGATCTGGCTGCAGATATTATATGTTGGCTGCAGATATTATATGTATGGCTGCAGATATTATATGAGCTGGCTGCAGATTTTATAGGTTGCTGCCGATATTTATGCCTGGCTCGCAGATAGTTTATGTCTGGTACAGATATTATATGTTCTTGGTGCAGATATTATATTGGTCTGGCTGCAGATAATTAATAGTCTGGCTAGGAACAGATTATTTTATATTGTCGGCTGAGATATTAATGAAACTGGCTGCAGATATATAATCTGGCCTGCAGATATTAATATATCTGGCTGTGATATTATGTATCTGGCGGAGATTTTATAATTCTGGCATGCAGATATTATTATATGCTCATTTATTATATACTGGCAGAAGTATATATTGGAATGCAGTATTATATATTGCGCAGATATTATGTATCTGGCTGCAGATATAATCACTGGCTGCAGATATATAATCTGGCTGCACAAAAATTATAATATAAACTGCAGAAATAATAAAAAAAACAGCTAGATATTATAATTTGGATGCGATATATAATAGCTGGCATGCAAGATAGTTATTATCTGGCTGCAGTATATATATCTTGCTGCAGTGATTATATTCTGGCTGCAGATATTATATAACTGGCTGCAGATATTATATATCTGGCTGCAGATTTATATGTCTGGCTGCAGATTTATATATTTGGCTGCAGGATGTTATATATCTGGCTGCAGATATTATATGTCTGGCTGCAGATATTATATATCTGGCTGCAGATGTTATATATCTGGCTGCAGTATTATATTCTGGCTGCAGATATTATATATCTGGCTGCAGATATTATATATCTGGCTGCAGATATTATATATCTGGCTGCAGATATTATATATCTGGTGCAGATATTATATATCTGGCTGCAGATATTATATATCTGGCTGCAGATATTATATTCTGGCTGCAGATATTATATATCTGGCTGCAGATATTTATATATCTGGCTGCAGATATTATATATCTGGCTGCAGATATTATATATCGGTTTGCAGATATTATAATCTGGCTGCAGATATTATATATCTGGCTGCAGATATTATATATCTGGCTGCAGATATTATAATCTGGCTGCAGATATTATATATCTGGCTGCAGATATTATATATCTGGCTGCAGATATTATACATCTGGCGGCAGATATTATATATCTGGCTGCAGATATTATATATCTGGCTGCAGATATTATACATCTGGCGGCAGATATTATATATCTGGCTGCAGATATTATATATCTGGCTGCAGATATTATACATCTGGCGGCAGATATTATATATCTGGCTGCAGATATTATATATCTGGCTGCAGATATTATACATCTGGCTGTAGATATTATATATCTGGCTGCAGATATTATATATCTGGCTGCAGATATTATACATCTGGCTGTAGATATTATATATCTGGCTGCAGATATTATATATCTGGCTGCAGATATTATACATCTGGCTGCAGATATTATATATCTGGCTGCAGATATTATATATCTGGCTGCAGATATTATATATCTGGCTGCAGATATTATATATCTGGGCTGCAGATATTATATATCTGGCTGGAGATATTATATATCTGGCTGCAGATATTATATATCTGGCTGCAGATATTGTATATCTGGCTGCAGATATTGTATATCTGGCTGCAGATATTGTATATCTGGCTGCAGATATTATATATCTGGCTGCAGATATTGTATATCTGGCTGTAGATATTGTATATCTGGCTGCAGATATTATATACCTGGCTGCAGATATTGTATATCTGGCTGCAGATATTATATATCTGGCTGCAGATATTATATATCTGGCTGCAGATATTATATATCTGGCTGCAGATATTATATATCTGGCTGCAGATATTATATATCTGGCTGCAGATATTATATATCTGGCTGCAGATATTATATATCTGGCTGCAGATATTATATATCTGGCTGCAGATATTATATATCTGGCTGCAGATATTATATATCTGGCTGCAGATATTATATATCTGGCTGCAGATATTATATCTGGCTGCAGATATTATATATCTGGCTGCAGATATTATATATCTGGCTGCAGATATTATATATCTGGCTGCAGATATTATATATCTGGCTGCAGATATTATATATCTGGCTGCAGATATTATATATCTGGCTGCAGATATTATATATCTGGCTGCAGATATTATATATCTGGCTGCAGATATTATATATCTGGCTGCAGATATTATATATCTGGGTGCAGATATTATATATCTGGCTGCAGATATTATATATCTGGGACAGATGTTATATATCTGGTGCAGATATTATATATCTGGCTGCAGATATTATATATCTGGCTGCAGATATTATATATCTGGCTGCAGATATTATATATCTGGCTGCAGATATTATATGTCTGGCTGCAGATATTATATGTCTGGGTGCAGATATTATATGTCTGGGTGCAGATATTATATGTCTGGGTGCAGATATTATATGTCTGGGTGCAGATATTATATGTCTGGGTGCAGATATTATATGTCTGGGTGCAGATATTATATGTCTGGGTGCAGATATTATGTCTGGGTGCAGATATTATATGTCTGGGTGCAGATATTATATGTCTGGGTGCAGATATTATATGTCTGGGTGCAGATATTATATGTCTGGGTGCAGATATTATATGTCTGGGTGCAGATATTATATGTCTGCGTGCAGATATTATATGTCTGGGTGCAGATATTATATGTCGGGTGCAGATATTATATGTCTGGGTGCAGATATTATATGTCTGGGTGCGAATTATATGTCTGGGTGCAGATATTATATGTCTGGGTGCAGATATTATATGTCTGGGTGCAGATGTTATATGTCTGGGTGCAGATATTATATGTCTGGGTGCAGATATTATATATCTGGCTGCAGATATTATATGTCTGGGTGCAGATATTATATATCTGGGTGCAAATATTATATATCTGGCTGCAGATATTATATATCTGGGTGCAGATATTATATGTCTGGCTGCAGATATTCTATATCTGGCTGCAGATATTATATGTCTGGCTGCAGATATTATATATCTGGCTGCAGATGTTATATATCTGGCTGCAGATATTATATGTCTGGCTGCGATATATATATATCTGGCTGCAGATATATATATCTGGCTGCAGATATTATATATCTGGCTGCAGATATTATATATCTGGCTGCAGATATTATATATCTGGCTGCAGATATTATATATCTGGCTGCAGATATTATATATCTGGCTGCAGATATTATATATCTGGCTGCAGATATTATATATCTGGCTGCAGATATTATATATCTGGCTGCAGATATTATACATCTGGCTGCAGATTATTATATCTGGCTGCAGATATTATATATCTGGCTGCAGATATTATACATCTGGCGGCAGATATTATATATCTGGCTGCAGATATTATATATCTGGCTGCAGATATTATACATCTGGCGGCAGATATTATATATCTGGCTGCAGATTTTTATATATCTGGCTGCAGATATTATACATCTGGCGGCAGATATTATATATCTGGCTGCAGATTTATATATCGGCTGCAGATATTATACATCTGGCTGCAGATATTATATATCTGGCTGCAGATATTATATATCTGGCTGCAGATATTATACATCTGGCTGTAGATATTATATATCTGTCTGCAGATATTATATATTCTGGCTGCAGATATTAATAATCTGGCTGCAGATATTATATATCTGGCTGCAGATATTATATATCTGGCTGCAGATATTATATATCTGGCTGCAGATATTAATATCTGGCTGCAGATATTATATATCTGGCTGGAGATATTATATATCTGGCTGCAGATATTAATATATATATCTGGCTGCAGATATTGTATATCTGGCTGCAGATATTATATCTGGCTGCAGATATTATATATGGCTGCAGATATTATATATCTGGCTGCAGATATTGTATATCTGGCTGCAAGATATTATATATCTGGCTGCAGATATTATATATCTGGCTGCAGATATTATATATCTGGCTGCAGATATTATATATCTGGCTGCAGATATTATATATCTGGCTGCAGATATTATATATCGGCTGCAGATATTATATATCTGGCTGCAGATATTATATATCTGGCTGCAGATATTATATATCTGGCTGCAGATATTATATATCTGGCTGCAGATATTATATATCTGGCTGCAGATATTATATATCTGGCTGCAGATATTATATATCTGGCTGCAGATATTATATATCTGGCTGCAGATATTATATATCTGGCTGCAGATATTATATATCTGGCTGCAGATATTATATATCTGGCTGCAGAATATTATATCTGGCTGCAGATATTATATATCTGGCTGCAGATATTATATATCTGGCTGCAGATATATAATATCTGGCTGCAGATATTATATATCTGGCTGCAGATATTATATATCTGGCTGCAGATATTATATAATCTGGCTGCAGATATTATATATCTGGCTGCAGATATTATATATCTGGCTGCAGATATTATATATCTGGCTGCAGATATTATATATCTGGCTGCAGATATTATATATCGGCTGCAGATATATATATCTGGCTGCAGATATTATATATCTGGCTGCAGATATTATATATCTGGCTGCAGATATTATATCTGGCTGCAGATATTATATATCTGGCTGCAGATATTATATATCTGGCTGCAGATATTATATATCTTGCTGCAGATATTATATATCTGGCTGCAGATATTATATATCTGGCTGCAGATATTATATATCTGGCTGCAGATATTTATATCTGGCTGCAGATATTATATATCTGGCTGCAGATATTATATCTGGCTGCAGATATTATATATCTGGCTGCAGATATTATATGTCTGGCTGCAGATATTATATGTCTGGCTGCAGATATTATATGTCTGGGTGCAGATATTATATGTCTGGGTGCAGATATTATATGTCTGGGTGCAGATATTATATGTCTGGGTGCAGATATTATATGTCTGGGTGCAGATATTATATGTCTGGGTGCAGATATATTATATGTCTGGGTGCAGATATTAATGTCTGGGTGCAGATATTATATGTCTGGGTGCAGATATTATATGTCTGGGTGCAGATATTATATGTCTGGGTGCAGATATTATATGTCTGGGTGCAGATATTATATGTCTGGGTGCAGATATTATATGTCTGGGTGCAGATATTATATGTCTGGGTGCAGATATATATGTCTGGGTGCAGATATTATATGTCTGGGTGCAGATATTATATGTCTGGGTGCAGATATTATATGTCTGGGTGCAGTTGTTATATGTCTGGGTGCAGATATTATATGTCTGGGTGCAGATATTATATATCTGGCTGCAGATATTATATGTCTGGGTGCAGATATTATATACTGGGTGCAAATATATATATCTGGCTGCAGATATTATATATCTGGGTGCAGATATTATATGTCTGGCTGCAGATATTCTATATCTGGCTGCAGATATTATATGTCTGGCTGCAGATATTATATATCTGGCTGCAGATGTTATATATCTGGCTGCAGATATTATATGTCTGGCTGCAGATATTATATATCTGGCTGCAGATATTATATATCTGGCTGCAGATATTATATATCTGGCTGCAGATATTATATATCTGGCTGCAGATATTATATATCTGGCTAGCCAGCTTGTAATGGCTTAGTTTTTGCATTGTACTTAAAGAATGCAATATTTTCTGTGAGTCAGTGTCATTGCTGTTGTTGTTGTTGTAGTTCTTGTTGTTGTAGTTCTTGCTGTTGTAGTTGTTGCTGTTGTAGTTCTTGCTGTTGTAGTTGTTGCTGTTGTAGTTCTTGCTGTTGTAGTTCTTGCTGTTGTAGTTCTTGCTGTTGTAGTTGTTGTTGTTGTAGTTGTGCTGTTGTAGTTTCTTGCTGTTGTAGTTGTTGTTGTTGTAGTTCTTGCTGTTGTAGTTCTCTTGCTGTTGTAGTTCTTGCTGTTGTAGTTCTTGCTGTTGTAGTTCTTGCTGTTGTAGTTCTTGCTGTTGTAGTTCTTGCTGTTGTAGTTCTTGCTGTTGTAGTTCTTGCTGTTGTAGTTCTTGCTTTTGTAGTTCTTGCTGTTGTTGTTCTTGCTGTTGTAGTTCTTGCTGTTGTAGTTCTTGCTGTTGTAGTTCTCTGCTGTGTAGTTCTTGCTGTTGTAGTTCTTGCTGTTGTAGCTCTTGCTGTTGTAGTTCTTGCTGTTGTAGTTCTTTCTGTTGTAGTTCCTGCTGTTGTAGTTCTTGCTGTGTAGTTCCTGCTGTTGTAGTTCTGCTGTTGTAGTTCTTGCTGTTGTAGTTTCTTGCTGTTGTAGTTCTTGCTGTTGTAGTTCTTGCTGTTGTAGTTGTTGCTGTTGTAGTTGTTGCTGTTGTAGTTCTTGCTGTTGTAGTTCTTGCTGTTGTAGTTGTTGTTGTTGTAGTTCTTGCTGTTGTAGTTTCTTGCTGTTGTAGTTCTTGCTGTTGTAGTTCTTGCTGTTGTAGTTCTGCTGTTGTAGTTCTGCTGTTGTAGTTCTTGCTGTTGTAGTTCCTGCTGTGTAGTTCTTCCTGTTGTAGTTCCTGCTGTTGTAGTTCTTGCTGTTGTAGTTCTTGCTGTTGTAGTTCTTGCAGTTGTAGTTCCTGCTGTTGTAGTTCTTCCTTTGTAGTTCCTGCTGTTGTAGTTCTTGCTGTTGTAGTTCTTCCTGTTGTAGTTTCCTGCTGTTGTAGTTCTGCTGTTGTAGTTCTTGCTGTTGTAGTTCTTGCTGTTGTAGTTCTTGCTGTTGTAGTTCTTCCTGTTGTAGTTTCCTGCTGTTGTAGTTCTTGCTGTTGTAGTTCTTGCTGTTGTAGTTCTTCCTGTTGTAGTTCCTGCTGTTGTAGTTCTTGCTGTTGTAGTTCCTGCTGTTGTAGTTCTTGCTGTTGTAGTTCCTGCTGTTGTAGTTCTTCCTGTTGTAGTTCCTGCTGTTGTAGTTCTTGCTGTTGTAGTTCTTCCTGTTGTAGTTCCTGCTGTTGTAGTTCTTACTGTTGTAGTTCCTGCTGTTGTAGTTCTTGCTGTTGTAGTTCCTGCTGTTGTAGTTCTTGCTGTTGTAGTTCTTGCTGTTGTAGTTCTTCCTGTTGTAGTTCCTGCTGTTGTAGTTCTTGCT
This sequence comes from Cherax quadricarinatus, assembly GCF_026875155.1. Taxonomy (NCBI): domain Eukaryota; kingdom Metazoa; phylum Arthropoda; class Malacostraca; order Decapoda; family Parastacidae; genus Cherax; species Cherax quadricarinatus. Next base: position 65,082,724 of record NC_069404.1, read on the forward strand.
GTTGTAGTCTTGCTGTTGTAGTTCTTGCTGTTGTAGTTCTTCCTGTTGTAGTTCCTGCTGTTGTAGTTCTTGCTGTTGTAGTTCTTGCTGTTGTAGTTCTTGCTGTTGTAGTTCTTGCTGTTGTAGTTCTTGCTGTTGTAGTTCTTGCTGTTGTAGTTCTTCCTGTTGTAGTTCCTGCTGTTGTAGTTCTTTCTGTTGTAGTTCTTGCTGTTGTAGTTCTTGCTGTTGTAGTTCTTGCTGTTGTAGTTCTTCCTGTTGTAGTTCCTGCTGTTGTAGTTCTTGCTGTTGTAGTTCTGCTGTTGTAGTTCTTGCTGTTGTAGTTCTTGCTGTTGTAGTTCTTGCTGTTGTAGTTCTTGCTGTTGTAGTTCTTGCTGTTGTAGTTCTTGCTGTTGCTCCAAATTGTTGTAGCTGTTGTTGTAGTTGCTTTTGTAGTTGCTGCTGTTCTTCCTGCTTTTGTTATGGTTTGTTGATGTTCTTACTTTTGTTGCTATTGTTACAGTTGTTATTGTTACAGTTGTTATTGTTACAGTTGTTATTGTTACAGTTGTTTTTGTTACAGTTGTTATTGTTACAGTTGTTATTGTTACAGTTGTTATTGTTACAGTTGTTATTGTTACAGTTGTTACTGTACAGTTGTTATTGTTACAGTTGTTATTGTTACAGTTGTTATTGTTACAGTTGTTATTGTTACAGTTGTTATTGTTACAGTTGTTATTGTTACAGTTGTTTTTGTTACAGTTGTTATTGTTACAGTTGTTATTGTTACAGTTGTTATTGTTACAGTTGTTATTGTTACAGTTGTTATTGTTACAGTTGTTATTGTTACAGTTGTTTTTGTTACTGTTGTTATTGTTACAGTTGTTATTGTTACAGTTGTTATTGTTACAGTTGTTATTGTTAGTTGTTATTGTTACAGTTGTTATTGTTACAGTTGTTATTGTTACAGTTGTTATTGTTACAGTTGTTTTTGTTACTGTTGTTATTGTTACAGTTGTTATTGTTACAGTTGTTATTGTTACAGTTGTTATTGTTACAGTTGTTATTGTTACAGTTGTTATTGTTACAGTTGTTATTGTTACAGTTGTTATTGTTACAGTTGTTATTGTTACAATTGTTATTGTTACAGTTGTTATTGTTACAGTTTGTTATTTGTTACAGTTGTTATTGTTACAGTGTTTATTGTTACAGTTGTTATTGTTACAGTTGTTATTGTTACAGTTGTTATTGTTACAGTTGTTATTGTTACAGTTGTTTTTGTTACTGTTGTTATTGTTACTGTTGTTATTGTTACAGTTGTTATTGTTACAGTTGTTATTGTTACAGTTGTTATTGTTACAGTTGTTTTTGTTACTGTTGTTATTGTTACAGTTGTTATTGTTACAGTTGTTATTGTTACTGTTGTTATTGTTACAGTTGTTATTGTTACAGTTGTTTTTGTTACTGTTGTTATTGTTACTGTTGTTATTGTTACAGTTGTTATTGTTACAGTTGTTATTGTTACAGTTGTTATTGTTACAGTTGTTATTGTTACAGTTGTTTTTGTTACTGTTGTTATTGTTACTGTTGTTATTGTTACAGTTGTTTATTGTTACAGTTGTTATTGTTACAGTTGTTATGTTACAGTTGTTTTTGTTACTGTTGTTATTGTTACAGTTGTTATTGTTACAGTTGTTATTGTTACTGTTGTTATTGTTACAGTTGTTATTGTTACAGTTGTTATTGTTACAGTTGTTATTGTTACAGTTGTTTTGTTACTGTTGTTATTGTTACAGTTTGTTATTGTTACAGTTGTTATTGTTACTGTTGTTATTGTTACAGTTGTTATTGTTACAGTTTGTTTTTGTTACAGTTGTTATTGTTACAGTTGTTATTGTTACAGTTGTTATTGTTACAGTTGTTATTGTTACAGTTGTTATTGTTACAGTTGTTATTGTTACAGTTGTTTTGTTACGTTGTTATTGTTACAGTTGTTATTGTTACAGTTGTTATTGTTACAGTTGTTATTGTTACAGTTGTTATTGTTACAGTTGTTATTGTTACAGTTTGTTATTGTTACAGTTGTTATTGTTACAGTTGTTATTGTTACAGTTTGTTTTTTGTTACTGTTGTTATTGTTACAGTTGTTATTGTTACAGTTGTTTATTGTTACAGTTGTTATTGTTACAGTTGTTATTGTTACAGTTGTTATTGTTACAGTTGTTTTGTTACTGTTGTTATTGTTACAGTTGTTATTGTTACAGTTGTTATTGTTACAGTTGTTATTGTTACAGTTGTTATTGTTACAGTTGTTATTGTTACAGTTGTTATTGTTACAGTTGTTATTGTTACAGTTGTTATTGTTACAGTTGTTATTGTTACAGTTGTTATTGTTACAGTTGTTATTGTTACAGTTGTTATTGTTACAGTTGTTATGTTTACAGTTGTTATTGTTACAGTTGTTATGTTACAGTTGTTATTGTTACAGTTGTTATTGTTACAGTTGTTTTTGTTACTGTTGTTATTGTTACAGTTGTTATTGTTACAGTTGTTATTGTTACAGTTGTTATTGTTACAGTTATTATTGTTACAGTTGTTATTGTTACAGTTGTTATTGTTACAGTTGTTATTGTTACAGTTGTTATTGTTACAGTTGTTATTGTTACAGTTGTTATTGTTACAGTTGTTATTGTTACAGTTGTTATTGTTACAGTTGTTATTGTTACAGTTGTTTTTGTTACTGTTGTTATTGTTACAGTTGTTATTGTTACAGTTGTTTTTGTTACTGTTGTTATTGTTACAGTTGTTATTGTTACAGTTGTTATTGGTGTTATTATACTTTCTGTACGTCTTACTGTAGTTGCTCCCACTGTTACAGTACCTGTTCCTGTTGTTGTTACTGTATTTATTACCGAGGTTGTTACTTTTATTGTACTTGTTACTGTTATTGTAACTGATGCAGTAGTTGTTACTCTTGTTATTTTTGTGTTACTGTTACTGTAGTTATTACCCTTGTCACGCTTACTGTCCTTGTTACTGTACGTGTTGTTTTTATAGTTATTAATGTATTTGTTACTGCTGTTGTCACTGTACTTGTTACTGTTGTTATTGTTACTGTATTTGTTGTTATTATTACTATATATGTTACTATTGTTATTGTTACTGTGCTCGTTACTGTTGTTACTGTGGCTACTGTATTGAGAATTGCTGTAACAGGGAAGAGCCCTCACACACACACACACACACACACACATACACACACACACACACACACACACACACACACACACACACACACACACACACACACACCATACACACACACACACACACACATACACACACACACACACACACACACACACATACACACACACACACACACACACATACACACACACACACACACACACACACACACACACACACACACACACACACACACACATACACACACACACACACACACACACACACACACACACACACACACACACACACACACACACACACACACACACACACACACACACACACACATACACACACACACACACACAACACATAGTGGGAAACACTTCACTCTGGAGGTCCCAAGGTGGTAATAGCAGTGATGTATAACCCACCACAGAACAGCAGGAGGCCAAGGCAAGAGTACGACGAGAGCAATAGAGCGATGGTTGACACACTGGCTAGAGTGGCCAGAAGAGCTCATGCATGCAGGGCAAAGCTCCTGATCATGGGTGACTTTAACCACAAGGAGATAGATTGGGAGAACTTGGACCCACATGGGGGCCAAGATACTGAGGGCTAAGATGATGGAGGTGGTACTGGAGAACTTCATGTACCAACACGTAAGGGACACTACAAGAGAGAGAGGAGAGGATGAACCAGCAAGGCTGGACATAGTATTCACCTTCATAGTGCAAATATCGAGGACATCACATATGAAAGACCCCTTGGGGCCAGTGACCATGGGTTTTAAGCTTCGAATACACAGTAAGCTACAAGGAGGGAGAAGCAGGAAGGCCAGACGAATGAAGCCAAACTACAAGAAAGGGGACTACACAGGAATGAAAAACTACCTGAACGGGGTTCAGTGGGACAGAGAACGGGCAGGGAAACCAGTTTAATGAGATAAGGAATATGTAGCAATAAAATGCAAGGAGGCTGAGGAGAGGTTTGTACCCAAGGGTACAGGAGTAAGAAAAAGCCGGGAAAGAGCCCATGGTTTACCCAAAGGTGCGGGGAGGCAAAAACCAAGTTTGCTAGGAAGGGAAAAATATAGAAGGCAAAGGACCCAGGAGAATAAGGAGAACAGTCGTAGAGCCAGAAATGAATAGCACAGATAAGAAGGGGGGGCCCAAAGACAATATGAAAATGACATAGCAGCGAAACCCAAATCTGACCCGAAACTGTGTACAGCCACATCAGGAGGAAAACAACAGTCAAGGACCAGGTAATCAGGCTAAGGAAGGAAGGAGGAGAGACAACAGGAAATGACCGGAAGTATGTGAAGAACTCAACAAGAGATTCAAAGAAGTGTTCACAGAGGAACAGAAGGGACTCCCAGAAAGACGGAGAGGGGGCACACCACCAAGTGCTGGACACAGTGCACACAACCGAGGAAGAAGTGAAGAGGCTTCTGAGTGACTAGATACCCAAAGGCAATGGGCCAGATAACATCTCCCCAGGGGTATTGAGAGAGGGAGCAGAGGCGCTATGTGTCCCCTAACAACAATATTCAATACATCTACGAAACAGGGAGATTGCCTGAGAAATGGAAGACAGCAAATGAGTCCCAATCTTAAAAAGGAGACAGACATGAAGCATTAAACTACAGACCATGTCACTGACATGTATAGTATGCAAAACATGGAGAAGATTATCATGAGAAGAGGGGTGGAACACCTAGAAAGGAATGATCTCATCAACACAGCCACATGGTTTCAGGGACGGGAAATCCTGTGTCACAAACCTACGGGAGTTCAATGACATGGTGACAGCAGTAAGACAAGAGAGAGAGGGGTGGGTGGATTGCATTTTCTTGGACTGCAAGAAGGCGTTTGACACAGTTCCACACAAGAGATTGGTGCAAAAACGGAGGACCAAGCAGGGATAACAGGGAAGGCACTACAATGGACAGGGAATACTTGTCAGGAAGACAGCAGCGAGTCATGGTACGTGGCGAGGTGTCAGAGGGGGCACCTGGACCAGCGGGTCCCGCAGGGGTCATCCTGGGACCAGTGCTGTTTCGGTATTTGTGAACGACATGACGGAAGGAATAGACTCTGAGGTGTCCCTGTTTGCAGATGACGTGAAGTTGATGAGAAGAATACACTCGATCGAAACC
>NC_069404.1:65090552-65095552 GCF_026875155.1 Cherax quadricarinatus
ACGGCCACCTTCAAGGCAGGCCAGATTGCCCAGCGGGAAAGCTTACAGAGATCTTTCACTGACAGTGTACACTCAATCAAGCAAATGAGTTACTGGAAACGTTTGATGATCCTTCGGCTGTGTTCTTTGGAACGTAGACGAGAACGGCACATCATAATTAACACCTATAAATTGGTGGAGAGAGGAGTACACTGAGACAGCATTCGTTGAGTGTCAGAGGTCCCCAGCTCTTCAGTGCTCTTCCTCCGTGTATAAGGGAATTACCAACAGGTATTTGGTTGTCTTCAAGAGGGAACTGGACAGGTTCCTTAAATTATTTCCTGACCAGCCTGGCTGTGGTTTGTACGTTGAACTATGTGTAGCCGGCAGTGACAGCCTGGTTGATCAAGGGTTGATCCACCAGGGAAGCTTGATCTGAGACCTGGCTGCCGGGGGCGTTGACCCCCGGAAGCATCCTTCAAGTATCCTCTCCCTCCCTTCCCTACCTCCCCACCTTCTTTCCTCCCTTCTTTCCATTACTCCCCCGTTCTCCCCTCTACCTTCCTTCCTTTCCTCCTCTCTCTCCATTCCTCTCCCCTCTCCCCTCTCCCCTCTTCCCTCTCCCCTCCTCCTTCCTCCCAACATTACAAGGGAGCCTCATGAATATACATATCAGGAGCTTAATTACTTGTGTGTTGGTGTTATCATAGTTCTTGTTTTCCTGCACAGCAATTATGATAACAGAGTCACCCCTAGGAGAGAGAGAGAGAGAGAGAGAGAGAGAGAGAGAGAGAGAGAGAGAGAGAGAGAGAGAGAGAGAGAGAGAGAGAGAGACTGTGTCACACCACCATGGTGTGGCTGTGTCACACAAGTGTAAATGTATGAACGTTAGTCAGTACCATCTTATTGACACCTGTGCAGCATCTTGGTAGAAGTGTTGTCTTCTTCAGTTCTGTTGTTAACAACTGCTTAGTGTGATCTACTTCCACTGGTGGGCCCCGCCCACCTGTGACGCCGCCTCCACCTGCTACACTTCTAGCTCCACTACACAAGTCTATGGCCTCATGGCTCTGCTTTACGTTCAGAGACTGCGGGACTGACCCCCCCTCCGTTCAGAATTATCTCTCCACTTCTACTGTCTAGTGTCATCACGAGTATTCGACTGAAGAAACCTGCTGAACAGGCGGAACGTGTCTGCAGTAAAATTAGTGAAATGTTCCACATGCTTTACATATCATGTAAATTACCTACATATTCCTTTATATAAATCAAATTTAACTCAAAAATACTAAATTGCATGACACGGTGATAGTAATGGTGGTAGTAATGGTGGTAGTAATGGTGGTAGTAATGGTGGTAGTAATGGTGGTAGTAATGGTGGTAGTAATGGTGGTAGTAATGTGGTAGTAATGATGGTAGTAATGGTGGTAGTGTTGGTGGTAGTAATGGTGGTAGTAATGGTGGTAGTAATGGTGGTAGTAATGGTGGTAGTAATGGTGGTAGTAATGTTGGTAGTAATGATGGTAGTAATGGTGGTAGTGTTGGTGGTAGTAATGGTGGTAGTAATGGTGGTAGTAATGGTGGTAGTAATGGTGGTAGTAATGATGGTAGTAATGGTGGTAGTGTTGGTGGTAGTAATGGTGGTAGTAATGGTGGTAGTAATGGTGGTAGTGTGTTGGTGGTAGTAATGGTGGTAGTAATGGTGGTAGTATGGTGGTAGTGTTGGTGATAGTAATGGTGGTAGTAATGGTGGTAGTAATGGTGGTAGTGTTGGTGATAGTAATGGTGGTAGTAATGGTGGTAGTAATGGTGGTAGTGTTGGTGGTAGTAATGGTGGTAGTAATGGTGGTAGTAATGGTGGTAGTGTTGGTGGTAGTAATGGTGGTAGTAATGGTGGTAGTAATGTGGTAGTAATGGTGGTAGTAATGGTGTAGTGTTGGTGATAGTAATGGTGGTAGTAATGGTGGTAGTAATGGTGGTAGTGTTGGTGATAGTAATGGTGGTAGTAATGGTGTAGTAATGGTGGTAGTAATGGTGGTAGTAATGGTGGTAGTAATGGTGGTAGTAATGGTGGTAGTAATGGTGGTAGTAATGGTCGTAGTAATGGTGGTAGTAATGGTGGTAGTAATGTGGTAGTGTTGGTGATAGTAATGGTGGTAGTAATGGTGGTAGTAATGGTGTAGTAATGGTGGTAGTGTGGTTTGGGGAGTAATGGTGGTAGTAATGGTGGTAATAATGGTGGTAGTAATGGTGGTAGTAATGGTGGTAGTAATGGTGGTAGTGTTGGTGGTAGTAATTGTGGTAGTAATGGTGGTAGTAATGGTGGTAGTAATGGTGGTAGTGTTGGTGATAGTAATGGTGGTTAGTAATGGTGGTAGTAATGGTGGTAGTAATGGTGGTAGCAATGGTGGTAGTAATGGTGATAGTAATGGTGGTAGTAATGGTGGTAGTAAAGGTGGTAGTAATGGTGGTAGTAATGGTGGTAGTAATGATGGTAGTAATGGTGGCAGTAATGGTGGTAGTAATGGTGGTAGTATTGATGGTAGTAATGATGGTAGTAATGGTGGTAGTAATGGTGGTAGTGTTGGTGATAGTAATGGTGGTAGTGTTAGTTGTGGTAATGGGGGTAGCAATGGTGGTAGTGTTAGTGGTGATAATAGTGGTAGTGTTAGTGGTGGTAATGGTGGTAGCAATGGTGGTAGTGTCAGTGGTGATAATAGTGGTAGTGTTAGTGGTGGTAATGGTGGTAGCAATGGTGGTAGTTCAGTGGGGATAATAGTGGTAGTGTTAGTGGTGGTAATGGTGGTAGCAATGGTGGTAGTGTCAGTGGTGATAATAGTGGTAGTGTTAGTGGTGGTAATGGTGGTAGCGATGGTGGTAGTGTCAGTGGTGATAATAGTGGTAGTGTTAGTGGTGGTAATGGTGTTAGCAATGGTGGTAGTGTCAGTGGTGATAATAGTGGTAGTGTTAGTGGTGGTAATGGTGGTAGCAATGGGGGTAGTGTCAGTGGTGATAATAGTGGTAGTGTTAGTGGGGGTAATGGTGGTAGCAATGGTGGTAGTGTCAGTGGTGATAATAGTGGTAGTGTTAGTGGTGGTAATGGTGGTAGCAATGGTGTAGTGTCAGTGGTGATAATAGTGGTAGTGTTAGTGGTGGTAATGGTGGTAGCAATGGTGGTAGTGTCAGTGGTGATAATAGTGGGAGTGTTAGTGGTGGTAATGGTGGTAGCAATGGTGGTAGTGTCAGTGGTGATAATAGTGGTAGTGTTAGTGGTGGTAATGGTGGTAGCAATGGTGGTAGTGTCAGTGGTGATAATAGTGGTAGTGTTAGTGTGGTAATGGTGGTAGCAATGGTGGCAGTGTCAGTGGTGATAATAGTGTAGTGTTAGTGGTGGTAATGGTGGTAGCAATGGTGGTAGTGTCAGTGGTGATAATAGTGGTAGTGTTAGTGGTGGTAATGGTGGTAGCAATGGTGGTAGTGTCAGTGGTGATAATAGTGGTAGTGTTAGTGGTGGTAATGGTGGTAGCAATGGTGGTAGTGTCAGTGGTGATAAATAGTGGTAGTGTTAGTGGTGGTAATGGGGGTAGCAATGTGGTAGTGTCATGGTGATAATAGTGGTAGTGTTAGTGGTGGTAATGGTGGTAGCAATGGTGGTAGTGTCAGTGGTGATAATAGTGGTAGTGTTAGTGGTGGTAATGGTGGTAGCAATGGTGGTAGTGTCAGTGGTGATAATAGTGGTAGTGTTAGTGGTGGTAATGGTGTAGCAATGGTGGTAGTGTCAGTGGTGATAATAGTGGTAGTGTTAGTGGTGTAATGGTGGTAGCAATGGTGGTAGTGTCAGTGGTGATAATAGTGGTAGTGTTAGTGGTGGTAATGGTAGCAATGGTGGTAGTGTCAGTGGTGATAATAATGGTAGTGTTAGTGGTGGTAATGGTGGTAGCAATGGTGGTAGTGTCAGTGGTGATAATAGTGGTAGTGTTAGTGGTGGTAATGGTAGCAATGGTGGTAGTGTCAGTGGTGATAATAGTGGTAGTGTTAGTGGTGGTAATGGTGGTAGCAATGGTGGTAGTGTCAGTGGTGATAATAGTGGTAGTGTTAGTGGTGGTAATGGTGGTAGCAATGGTGGTAGTGTCAGTGGTGATAATAGTGGTAGTGTTAGTGTGGTAATGGTGGTAGCAATGGTGGTAGTGTCAGTGGTGATAATAGTGGTAGTGTTAGTGGTGGTAATGGTGGTAGCGATGGTGGTAGTGTCAGTGGTGATAATAGTGGTAGTGTTAGTGGTGGTAATGGTGGTAGCGATGGTGGTAGTGTCAGTGGTGATAATAGTGGTAGTGTTAGTGGTGGTAATGATGGTAGCAATGGTGGTAGTGTCAGTGGTGATAATAGTGGTAGTGTTAGTGGTGGTAATGGTGGTAGCAATGGTGGTAGTGTTAGTGGTGATAATAGTGGTAGTGTTAGTGGTGATAATAGTGGTAGTGTTAGTGGTGGTAATGGTGGCAGTGTTCGTGGTGGTGTCAACAAAAGCACACACACTTACTGTTCCATCACAACGACAATCACACATGTGTAATCCCTAGGTGCTGCGTCACCTCTACTAGTTATGTGCAGTGAAGACAACCACCACACTGTGATACCTTCACTGATGTTGTGTGTGTGTGTGCGTGTGCGTGTGCGTGTGCGTGTGTACTCACCTAGTTGTACTCACCTAGTTGTACTCACCTAGTTGAGGTTGCGGGGGTCGAGTCCGAGCTCCTGGCCCCGCCTCTTCACTGATCGCTACTAGGTCACTCTCCCTGAGCCGTGAGCTTTATCATACCTCTGCTTAAAGCTATGTATGGATCCTGCCTCCACTACATCGCTTCCCAAACTATTCCACTTACTGACTACTCTGTGGCTGAAGAAATACTTCCTAACATCTCTGTGATTCATCTGTGTCTTCAACTTCCAACAGTGTCCCCTTGTTACTGTGTCCAATCTCTGGAACATCCTGACTTTGTCCACCTTGTCAATTCCTCTCAGTA
>NC_069404.1:65100552-65193052 GCF_026875155.1 Cherax quadricarinatus
AGGTTGTAAATCTCAGATTAACCTCCACGAAGCTCGGTTAAGAGTCACTTAGTACAGTGTGAAGCCTACGTCTGGCTCGTTAACTCCCCTTTGCTGAAGCACGTTCAGGAGCCTGTGAAGTTTCAAAGGCTTGAAACCAGACTGGTCCTTGAACTGTTGTGTGTTCATTCTGAGGAGAGACTAAGAGAACTGAAGCTGATGAATGTAAAGTAGAGGAAGACCTGGCTGAACGTTATAGTGAAAATAGAGATACGATGTAATGTGAAAACAATACAGAATGGGACATGAGGACACACACACACACACACACACACACACACACACACACACACACACACACACACACACACACACACACACACACACACACACACACATAGGGAGGCACCATCAACCACTCTGATGGACAATAAACCCTTTTAAATGATCGTGATTGCTGGAAAATCGAGTAGCGTGTCCGCCTGGTACAGGTATTTCCAGAGGAAGGGAGGAGGAAGGAGGGGAGGGAGGGAGGAGGAGGGAGGGAGGGGTTAGGGAGGGAGGAGGGGAGGGAAGGAGGAGAGAGGGAGGGAAGGAGGGAGGGAGGGAGGGAGGGAGGGGATGGGAGAGGAATTTTTATGGGGGAAAGCGGGGGAAAGGGAGATGGCAGAGAAAGACGAGAAAGGAAGGAATGACAGGGTAAAGTGGGTTTTTCCGAAAATAGATGAGACGAATATTAAAAGCCAGAGAGAAGTGAGATAGAAGATGGAGGGAAGATGGCGGGAAAAGCCAGAAAATGGTAGTGAAAAGAGGAAAGAGGGATGGAGGAAGGAAGGGGACAGAGAGATGAAATGTAACTTGAAAGGGATAGGGAGAAGGAAGAGTATAGGGAAAAAACAGTGAGAGGATAGGGAAGAAGGACAGTGAGAGGAAAAGAGAGAGAGAGATAGAGAGGAGGGGGATTCTTTTATTTTAATCAAAATTGGTAACACACCAAGTATGCAGCTAAAGCAAAATCTGTTTGAGAGTTACGCTGTGCTAAGGAAAACTTGCTGTGTTTCCCTGTCATATTCTATCACACACATATTCTCACGGTACTCTGTCAGCCTCAGCTGGCTAGGGAACCTCCCTTGGACAATGAGGATATCGACAAGCATTCCACTCTAGGTTCAGCAGCTACGACAGCAGATACGACAGCAACTACGACAGCAACTACGACAGCAGCTACGACAGCAGCTACGACAGCAACTACGACAGCAGCTACGACAGCAACTACGACAGCAACTACGACAGCAACTACGACAGCAACTACGACAGCAGCTACGACAGCAACTACGACAGCAACTACGACAGCAACTACGACAGCAACTACGACAGCAGCTACGACAGCAACTACGACAGCAACTACGACAGCAACTACGACAGCAACTACGACAGCAACTACGACAGCAGCTACGACAGCAGCTACGACAGCAACTACGACAGCAACTACGACAGCAACTACGACAGCAACTACGACAGCAGCTACGACAGCAACTACGACAGCAACTACGACAGCAACTACGACAGCAACTACGACAGCAACTACGACAGCAACTACGACAGCAACTACGACAGCAGCTACGACAGCAACTACGACAGCAACTACGACAGCAACTACGACAGCAACTACGACAGCAGCTACGACAGCAACTACGACAGCAACTACGACAGCAACTACGACAGCAGCTACGCTACAAACACACGTGCACACCGGCACTTTCACAAGCACTAATTTTTCACACCTACTCACTAACACTTACACCAACATACCATCACGAACCGCTATACGTTTCCATAGGCTTGTACTTCCAGGTGATGTTGCAAGTCAGCTTAGCACAGGCAGAGTCCAATAATCAATGTGGAAACTAAGTGTGCTAAATGAATCTTTATTCTGTAACTTATGTTCCGAACACCACACCTTGTCTACACTGTTTACAGTTATATTCAAAGGTCTAACATTAGATAAACAGTGTAGTGAATAATTTAGAGATAAGGGAATATAAAGACTTTGTTGATTACAACAGTCGTACGGAGAAGCAGCTGTAGGCATACGAGGTCTGAGAAGTGAGATAAGTTCCTCAGGCCAGCCTCCCTCACTCTGAAAGGTCAAAAGGCCTCAGCACCTGGTAATCCAGACCAGTTCTAGGATGGACGACTCACTGCTTCAGGGATCTGACTGTGCTTCCAGTTACCAGAGGTAACATACAGGATGGTGATTTTGTATAATGAGTGTCAACTACAATACATATAGCAGAGAGATGAGTGGACTGCACCTGACTTCGTACTCGTTACATGCCACACCAACACTAACACCAGCACACATAATTTCCAACACACTAACACTCACTAATACACTTACCAATACTCCAACATCTTCACCAATACTCTCACCAACACACCAACCAACACACCCCCACTCACCAACATACCAACCAACACACCCCCACTCACCAACATACCAACCAACACACCCCCACTCATCAACACACCAACCAACACACCCCCACTCACCAACCAACCAACCAACACACCCCCACTCACCAACATACCAACCAACACACCCCCACTCACCAACACACCAACCAACACCCCCCCACTCACCAACATACCAACCAACACACCCCCACTCACCAACATACCAACCAACACACCCCCACTCATCAACACACCAACCAACACACCCCCACTCACCAACCTACCAACCAACACACCCCCACTCACCAACACACCAACCGTACAACGCAAAATGACCTGCAAATCATTTGAAAGGAACCAGGAAGAACACGCCCCCACAAACCACGGAAACTAACCAAGGCAGCCAATCCATCCAATAAATAGTAGGAGCTTTTAATTTAGTGTCAAGAAGCTGAAAAACTGCAAGAAATTAGAAGGAATTCCAGTACCTCGCAGCCTTGTTGGACTGGAGACACAATGGCCGCCACTCCAGAACCACAGATACCATTGACAATAACCTCTCGACTTCCCTCATTTCCCCATTTCAGCAAACGAGGAAACCCACGTCATTTCTTTATGCAAATATACAGGTCCTTAAACGATCCACCAACAGCGGACATATCTTATTAGTGGACTTAAAAACAGAAAACAGATAAGAGAGCGCTTGGACAACGAAATATGGATATTAAGGTATGACTTATTTAGATGCGACAGAAGGAATAAACACGATCTAGAACTCTCAACGATTCCCCAACACTTACCAAGACACACAACACTCACCAACAAACACTCGTCAAGACTCACCAACACTAACACTCACCAACACTCGCCGACACTCACCAACACTCACTAACACTCACCAACACTTAACAACACTCACCAGCACTCACCAACATTCACCAACACTCACCAACACTCACCAACGCTCACCAACACTCACCAACACTCATCAATATTCACCAACACTCACCAACACTCGCCAACATTCACTAACACTCACCAACACTCACCAACACTCGTCAAGACTCACCAACACTTACCACAACAACCAAAAGCTCACCAACATTAACTAGAACTGTCACCAACACTCACCAACACTCACCACGCACTCCAACACTCAGTAAAACTCGCAAACACTAACTACAACTGTCTCCAACACACCAAAACGTTCATGAACACACTCACACACTCAAACAGTCACCATCACACTCAAAAACACTTACCAACACACTCACCAACACACTCGCCAGCAAAGTGCGTGCCTCTTAGCAAGATTCAGGAAGACAACTTACACAGGCAGGAAATCTTGAGACAAAATGTGAAGGGAAACTTGCGTCCTTTGTCACCAGCAGAGAAACTTGAGTGTTAACTTTAAGGGCCAACTTAGATAGCCAGTTTAGAGGGCCCACTCTGAGGGAGCCCAACTTAGGAGACAAAATTAAAGAGCAAACTTTTAAGGGCAACCTAAGTGGGCACCATAAAGTTGGACCAACTTTGAAGGGTAACTTAGATAGTATAGTCTTAAGGGTGAACTTTAAAAACAATATATATATATATATATATATATATATATATATATATATATATATATATATATATAATATATATATATATATATATAATATATATATTATATATATATATATATGCAAAACAACACAGGGGGGAAATAGAATGATAGCTCTAGGCCTTTCGTGTTGCAATCAACACATCATCAGGAGCTTGCAATGTTGCGGAAAAGAGGAGGATGTCCAAGCAAATACGATCACAGGGAACCGAACCGACGACATGTATGAACCAGGTTCTACAATGTATCATTCAGCCAAAGTGATCTCAATCGGAGAGTTTACCAATGTCACTTTGTGCGAGAGTTTGCACCAGCTGCCACTGTCTGCACCAGCTGCCTCTGTCTGCACCGCTGCCTCCTCTCGCGTACCACCACCTCCATGGTTTTCTTGGTACATCGAATTCTTATAACCCTTTAAGCCGTGTAGTCTATACAGGCAAGGCAAGTCACGATGATCGACTGTCAGGGAATGAACGGTAGAATGCACCTCGGTTCTTTTGCCCGTTCAATGTCCGTGTGTGCGATTGTGCGTTCGTGTGATTGTGCGTTCGTGTGATTGTGCGTGTGTGCGTGTGCGTGCATGGTTAGCTTAGCTTTAGGTAGAGAAGAGACGTTCTTTGGGGGTGAGTGTGTAAGAAGGGATTGATTAAGAATAGGTTTTGTGAGAGTAGAGTACCTAGGAGGAGAAAGAGCTCCAGGACTTGACCCATCTGCTAATTTTTGGGACTTACATGACTGAGTTGTAAACACAACAGATCATTACTCGAGGATCTGGTCCCAGGTCCGTACATTGCCATAACAACTTACTAGAATGATAAGTATGGAGGATGTGTTGAATAAACCCAGTGAAAGGCAGGGACACCGTGGGCACAATAAGAGAACAGTGTATCAATATCATTGGATGCAGACCTTCTTTTAACACCTTGTCAGAAGATGTCAGAAACACTACTCGATAAGTGTAGAAGTCTTCAAGCGGAAGCTAAACAATTTCCTCAGCCAAGTGCCGGATCAACCAGGCTGTGATGGACATGTAGGTCAGCGTTCCGCCAGCAGCAGCACTCTAAGTTGACCAGGCAAGCGCCAGACAAGCCTGACCCAGGGCCGGGCTTTGAAAGTAGCAAAACTCTCGAAGCTTATAAAGGTATACCAAAGGGCAGTCAGCAGAGGTCAAGAACAACGGTGCCAATTGCTCGTTAACGAGCAGCACTGACCTTGTGGCACAATGGTTGTGAAACAATCATAGGGGCAAAAATGAACAGATGAACAAAATAGTGAGGGCACTGGACCTTTCAAAACGTCCAGGCATGTGAAGACAGGCCAGTGCGGCGCCATTTCAATGGCTGTAAACAGGGAGATGTGGAGGAACATAGAGCTGACAGAAGAGATTTACGTGGAATTCAAAGAATCTCGTCAAGGTAGGTCGTCCAGGCGTCGTGGGGGAGGTTCCTGTTTATCAGTTTGTCACTAAGTGTTTTCCAATAGACATCAAATGCCGGGAGATTCGCCCTAAAATGGAGTGACTCACTTGTTGCACGCTCCTGCCATCTAGTTCTGTATATCTAGCTCAAGGCTCCGTTTTGAAGCGTTGTAGTTCCAGTAGGATGGTTATGGCTGCGAGGGAGAGGCAGCAGCGGGGTGTATGTTAGAGGCAGCAGCGGGGTGTATGTTAGAGTCAGTAGCGGGGTGTATGTTAGAGGCAGCAGCGGGGTGTATGTTAGAGGCAGCAGCGGGGTGTATGTTAGAGTCAGTAGCGGGGCGTATGTTAGAGGCAGCAGCGGAGTGTATGTTAGAGGCAGCAACGGGGTGTATGTTAGAGGCAGCAGCGGGGTGTATGTTAGAGGCAGCAGCGGGGTGTATGTTAGAGGCAGCAGCGGGGTGTATGTTAGAGGCAGCAGCGGGGTAAATGTTAGAGGCAGCAATGGGGTATATGTTAGAGGCAGCAGCGGGGTGTATGTTAGAGGCAGCAACGGGGTGTATGTTAGAGGCAGCAACGCGGTGTATGTTAGAGGCAGCAACGGGGTGTATGTTAGAGGCAGCAACGGGGTGTATGTTAGAGGCAGCAGCGGGGTATATGTTAGAGGCAGCAGCGGGGTGTATGTTAGAGGCAGCAGCGGGGTGTATGTTAGAGGCAGCAGCGGGGTGTATGTTAGAGGCAGCAACGGGGTGTATGTTAGAGGCAGCAGCGTGGTGTATGTTAGAGGCAGCAACGGGGTGTATGTTAAGGCAGCAACGGAGTGTATGTTAGAGGCAGCAACGGGGTGTATGTTAGAGGCAGCAACGGGGTGTATGTTAGAGGCAGCAACGGGGTGAATGTTAGAGGCAGCAACGGGGTGTAAGTTAGAGGCAGCAACGGGGTGTATGTTAAAGGCAGCAACGGGGTGTATGTTAGAGGCAGCAACGGGGTGTATGTTAGAGGCAGCAACGGGGTGTATGTTAGAGGCAGCAACGGGGTGTATGTTAGAGGCAGCAACGGGGTGTATGTTAGAGGCAGCAGCGGGGTGTATGTTAGAGGCAGCAACGGGTGTATGTTAGAGGCAGCAACGGGGTGTATGTTAGAGGCAGCAACGGGGTGTATGTTAGAGGCAGCAACGGGGTGTATGTTAGAGGCAGCAGCGGGGTGTATGTTAGAGGCAGCAACGGGGTGTATGTTAGAGGCAGCAACGGGGTGTATGTTAGAGGCAGCAACGGGGTGTATGTTAGAGGCAGCAGCGGGGTGTATGTTAGAGGCAGCAACGGGGTGTATGTTAGAGGCAGCAACGGGGTGTATGTTAGAGGCAGCAGCGGGGTGTATTTTAGAGGCAGCAGCGGGGTGTATGTTAGAGGCAGCAGCGGGGTGTATGTTAGAGGCAGCAACGGGGTGTATGTTAGAGGCAGCAGCGGGGTGTATGTTAGAGGCAGCAACGGGGTGTATGTTAGAGGCAGCAGCGGGTGTTATGTTAGAGGCAGCGGGGGTATGTTAGAGGCAGCAGCGGGTGTATGTTAGAGGCAGCAACGGGGTGTATGTTAGAGGCAGCAGCGTGGGTGTATGTTAGAGGCAGCAACGGGGTGTATGTTAAAGGCAGCAACGGAGTGTATGTTAGAGGCAGCAACGGGGTGTATGTTAGAGGCAGCAACGGGGTGTATGTTAGAGGCAGCAACGGGGTGTATGTTAGAGGCAGCAACGGGGTGTATGTTAAAGGCAGCAACGGGGTGTATGTTAGAGGCAGCAGCGGGGTGTATGTTAGAGGCAGCAGCGGGGTGTATGCTAGGAGAGGTAGGCTGTATTTTAGGCAGGTGTATTGTAGTCTGGTGCTCAGCTCCCTCGTAGTTTTTAGAGGCTATTGAGAGAGTTTGTAACTAGTACCGTATATGGCATTTATGTGTTAGTGAACGTGTAAATGTCGATCAGACCGAGTCATAGATCAGTGGTTATTTCTGAGATGGGTATGAAGACGTGGGTATCACCTGTTTATGAAGACGTGGGTATCACCTGTTTATGAAGACGTGGGTATCATCTGTTATGGGTTCAGTTAAAGCTGGGTTATCATGCTTGTCTTTCCTGCATTTGTCTTGATGCGCCAATCATACTCCCGGACAGTGATTCCCTCAGTTTCGATCTGTTTATCTATGAAAACGCAAGTCTCCTATCTGTCTCTTGTAGCGAGAAAAAAACTACTTCTCCTACTTTCTACTACCACTGTTACTTTTACTATTACTTCCACTACTAGCATTATCACTACTTGTTTTTCTTCCTCTCTCTCGTCCCTGTTCTCCTCACCTATATATACTGGCTCACTTACTCTCCTTTTCCAGTGTGATTTGAGAATGGTCCAAGTCGGACCGTAAGGTCGTCATAAGGTTTTCTCTCTCCTGTGTGCGGGTTGTTTGTGTACAGTCGTTGTGTTGATTCAAGAATCGAATTCCCATTCTTTGATTGCCCAAGAAATTACGAAGTTGTTCTTTGTGTTGGAAGTTGGAAGTTACTGCAGATTCTTGCTCTTTAGAGTCATGACAGACACTGTTGAATGATTTGTTTTTGGTTGTCACTGTTCTTGGCAGCAAGTGGTGATGTAATACCTTGTATAGTGTTGACGTGTAGGTACTCCAGGGATTGTTGATTGTTTGGTCTGTATCGTCCGTTCCCGTGTACGTGAGCGTGAGTGAAGGTCCTGGTGAAGAGCGTAATTGAAGGTCGTGGTGAAGAACCTGGCCGTATTTCTGTCAGCAAAAGTTTCTCACCATCACCATAATTTCCACACCAAACAACACAGGTATTTCTCACTTATTCTAACTCATCCTCTTTACTCCTCTTCTCTTTTTAAGACATCCACCTCCATATCCCCTCCCTCCTTCCCTACTCCTCCCTCTCCCTTCCCCTCCCATCTCTCTCTCTCTCTCTCTCCCTCCCATTCCATCCCTCCACTTTCCTCTTTTACCTGGAGTTGACCAGCTCTTAACTGGGTTGGCCTGGGCAACATCTCTCCCAGTTAAGTCTCCCCGCAGAATCATTTTCGCAGTTTTCCCCTACACTATATTTTTTCCCCTACCATCTGTTTTTTCCCTAGCATCTATTTTTCCCGTAGCATCTATTTTTTTAACATAGCATCTACTTTTTCCCATACCATCTATTTTTAAATTGCGTGTTCCGACAATTATGCAATTTCGCCGACCTTCCCCACACTTAGTCACTCAGACACACCCACCTTGATCACAAGCACACTCAGACACACCCACCTTGATCACAAGCACACTCAGACACACCCACCTTGATCACAAACACACTCAGATACACCCACCTTGATCACAAGCACACTCAGACACACCCACCTTGATCACAAACACACTCAGATACACCCACCTTGATCACAAGCACACTCAGACACACCCACCTTGATCACAAACACACTCAGATACACCCACCTTGATCACAAGCACACTCAGACACACCCACCTTGATCACAAACACACTCAGATACACCCACCTTGATCACAAGCACACTCAGACACACCCACCTTGATCACAAGCACACTCAGACACACCCACCTTGATCACAAGCACACTCAGACACACCCACCTTGATCACAAGCACACTCAGACACACACACCTTGATCACAAACACACTCAGATACACCCACCTTGATCACAAGCACACTCAGATACACCCACCTTGATCACAAGCACACTCAGACACACACACCTTGATCACAAACACACTCAGACACACCCACCTTGCTTACAGACACACTCAGACACACCCACCTTGATCATAAACACACTCAGACACCCACCTTGATCACAAGCACACTCAGACACACACACCTTGATCACAAACACACTCAGACACACCCACCTTGATCACAAACACACTCAGATACACCCACCTTGATTACAGACACACTCAGACACACCCACCTTGATCACAAACACACTCAGACACACCCACCTTGATCACAAACACACTCAGACACACCACCTTGATCACAAACACACTCAGACACCCACTTGATCACAACCACTCAGACACACCACCTTGATTACAGACACACTCAGACACACCCACCTTGATCACAACACACTCAGACACACCCACCTTGATCACAAACACACTCAGACACACCCACCTTGATCACAAACACACTCAGACACACCCACCTTGCTTACAGACACACTCAGACACACCCACCTTGATCACAAACACACTCAGACACACCCACCTTGATCAAAACACACTCAGACACACCCACCTTGATCACAAACACACTCAGACACACCCACCTTGATCATAACACACTCAGACACACCACCTTGATCACAAACACACTCAGACACCTCCCACCTTGCTTACAGACACACTCAGACACACCCACCTTGATCTAAAACACTCTAGACACACCCACCTTGATCACAAACACACTCAGACAACCCACCTTGATCACAAACACACTCAGACACACCCACCTTGATCACAAGACACACTCAGACACACCCACCTTGATCACAAACACACTCAGACACACCCACCTTGATCACAAACACACTCAGACACACACCTTGATCACAAACACACTCAGACACACCCACCTTGATCACAAACACACTCAGACACACCACCTTGATCAAACAACTCAACACACCACTTGTCACAGACACACCAGACCACCCACTTGATCACAAACACACTCAGACACACCCACCTTGATCACAAACAAACACCCCACTTGATCACACCCAGACACCCACCTTGATCACAAACACACTCAGACACACCCACCTTGATCACAAACACACTCAGACACACCCACCTTGATCACAAACACACTCAGACACACCCACCTTGATCACAAACACACTCAGACACACCCACCTTGATCACAAACACACTCAGACACACCACCTTGATCACAAACACACTCAGGCACACCCACCTTGATCACAAACACACTCAGGCACACCCACCTGATCACAAACAACCAGCACTCCACCTTGATCACAAACACACTAAGAACACACCCACCTGGACCACAAACAACACACACCCACCTGATCCCAACCCCCACAAACCCACCTGGATCACAAACACTCCACCTGGATCACAAACACACACAAACACCCACCTGGATCACAAACACACACCACCTGGATCACAAACACACCCACCTGGATCACAAACACACCCACCTGGATCACAAACTCACCCACCTGGATCACAAACACACCCACCTGGATCACAAACACACCCACCTGGATCACAAACTCACCCACCTGGATCACAAACGCACCCACCTGGATCACAAACACACCCACCTGGATCACAAACTACTCGACACCACCCACCTGGATCACAAATCACACCCACCTGGATCACAAACTCACCCACCATGGATCACAAACACACCCACCTGGACCCACAAACTACCCCCCCCTGGACTCACAAACACACCCACCTGGATCACAAAACACACCAACACACCACCTGGATCACAAACACACTCAGACACACCCACCTGGATCACAAACACACAAACCCACCTGGATCACAAAAACACACCCACCTGGATCACAAACACCCACCTGGATCACAACACACCCCCCTGGAACACAAATCACACACAACTCACCCATGGACCACAAACACACTTAGACACACCCACCTGGATCACAAACACACACAAAACACACCCACCTGGATCACAAACACACTTAGACACACCCCCCTGGATCACAAACACACTTAGACACACCCACCTGGATCACAAACACACACAAACACACCCACCTGGATCACAAACACACATAAACACACCCACCTGGATCACAAACACCCACCTGGATCACAAACTATTCAGTCACCTACCATACCAACGAGCTAGTCAGCTACCCAGCCAGCTAGCCATTCAGCCAGAAAGTCAGCCAGCCAGGCAGTCAGCTACAAAGCCAGCCTATGCAGTCAGCCGATCAGTTTGCATCATGGTATAAAAGTGCAGAAGACACTTGGATGTCCCACTGAGTGTTTGTGTTTGTGGTGTGTGTGTGTGTGTGTGTGTGTGTGTGTGTACTCACCTAGTTGTACTCACCTAGTTGAGGTTGCAGGGGTCGAGTCCAAGCTCCTGGTCCTGCCTCTTCACTGGTTGCTACTAGGTCACTCCCCCTGAACCGTGAGCTTTATCATACCTCTGCTTAAAGCTATGTATGGATCCTGCCTCCACTACATCGCTTCCCAAACCATTCCACTTCCTTACTACTCTGTGGCTGAAGAAATACTTCCTAACATCCCTGTGATTCATCTATGTCTTCAACTTAAAACTGTGTCCCCTTGTTGCTGTGTCCCATCTCTGGAACATCCTGTCTTTGTCCACCTTGTCAATTCCTCTCAGTATTTTGTATGTCGTTATCATGTCCCCCCTATCTCTCCTGTCCTCCAGTGTCGTCAGGTTGATTTCCCTTAACCTCTCCTCGTAGGACATACCTCTTAGCTCTGGCACTAGTCTTGTTGCAAACCTTTGCACTTTCTCTAGTTTCTTTACGTGCTTGGCTAGGTGTGGGTTCCAAACTGGTGCCGCATACTCCAATATGGGCCTAACGTACACGGTGTACAGGGTCCTGAACGATTCCTTATTAAGATGTCGGAATGCTGTTCTGAGGTTTGCTAGACGCCGTATGATGCAGCCGTTATTTGGTTGATGTGGGCTTCAGGAGATGTGCCAGGTGTTATACTCACCCCAAGATCATTTTCCTTGAGTGAGGTTTGTAGTCTCTGGCCCCTAGACTGTACTCCATCTGCGGTCTTCTTTGCCCTTCCCCAATCTTCATGACTTTGCACTTGGTGGGATTGAAACTCCAGTAGCCAATTGCTGGACCAGGTCTGCAGCCTGTCCAGATCCCTTCGTAGTTCTGCCTGGTCTTCGATCGAGTGAATTCTTCTCATCAACTTCACCTCATCTGCAAACAGGGACACCTCAGAGTCTATTCCTTCCGTCATGTCGTTCACAAATACCAGAAACAGCACTGGTTCTAGGACTGACCCCTGTGGGACCCCGCTGGTCACAGGTGCCCACTATGACACCTCGCCACGTACCATGACTCGCTGCTGTCTTCCTGACAAGTATTCTCTGATCCATTGTAGTGCCCTCCCTGTTATCCCTGCTTGGTCCTCCAGTTTTTGCACCAATCTCTTGTGTGGAACTGTGTCAAACGCCTTCTTGCAGTCCAAGAATATGCAATCCACCCACCCTTCTCTCTCTTGTCTTACTGCTGTCACCATGTCATAGAACTCCAGTAGGTTTGTGACACAGGATTTTCCGTCCCTGAAACCATGTTGGCTGCTGTTGATGAGATCATTCCTTTCTAGGTGTTCCACCACTCTTCTCCTGACAATCTTCTCCATGACTTTGCATACTATACATGTCAGTGACACTGGTCTGTAGTTTAATGCTTCATGTCTGTCTCCTTTTTTAAAGATTGGGACCACATTTGCTGTCTTCCATGCCTCAGGCAATCTCCCTGTTTCGATAGATGTATTGAATATTGTTGTTAGGGGTACACATAGCGCCTCTTCTCCCTCTCTCAGGACCCATGGGGAGATGTTATCTGGCCCCATTGCTTTTGAGGTATCTAGCTCACTCAGAAGCCTCTTCACTTCTTCCTCGGTTGTGTGTACTGTGTGTACTGTGTGTG
The DNA here is from genome assembly GCF_026875155.1 of Cherax quadricarinatus. Taxonomy (NCBI): domain Eukaryota; kingdom Metazoa; phylum Arthropoda; class Malacostraca; order Decapoda; family Parastacidae; genus Cherax; species Cherax quadricarinatus. The sequence continues at coordinate 65,113,750 of NC_069404.1, forward strand.
TGTGTGTGTGTGTGTGTGTGTGTGTGTGTGTGTGTGTGTGTGTGTGTGTGTGTGTGTGTGTGTGTGTGTGTGTGTGTGCTTATCTTCCTGTGGTTGCTGGGGTCGAGTCTTGGCTTCTGACCCCTACCTCATGAGCGCTGCGGTAACCATTACCGTTTTGTTCTTCTGAATATTCTCTCTCTCTCTCTAGTGATGAGGTGATGCTGCTACCGCTGCATTTGCTGGCACTTCTGCTGCCTGCAGCCGCTGTTCCTATTCCTTCAGGTGTTGCTGTCCTCACGCAGAGGAGTGAGAAGTGACAGAAGAACTAAAGAGAAGAAAAGAGGAGAGAGAGAGAGAGGGAGAGGTGAAGATAGCGTCTCCCAGGCAGAAAATGGCGAAGTTTATTCCCCAGGAAGATGCAATGGTTGGGAAAATCAGCTGGTTTGGGGGAGAGGTAAGGGGTGGGAGGGGAAACAGGGGGAGGGAGAGGGGTGGGCGGGGACACAGGGGGAGGGAGAGGGGTGGGAGAGAACAGAGTAAATGGAGGCTGCTGGGAGAGAAAAAACAGGAAAAGGTAAGATAATTAGGAGAACACCCTGGGAGAACATCCTGAGAGAACATCCTGAGAGAACACCCTGGGAGAACATCATGAGATAACCTGAGAGAACATCCTGAGATAACAACCTGAGAGAACATCCTGAGATAACAACCTGGGAGAACGACCTGGCAGAACACCCTGGGACAACTCTCTGGGAGAATACCATCGGAGAGCGCCCTAGGAGAACACCCTGGAAGAGCGCCCTGGAAAAACACCTTGTAAGAATGCCCTGGAACCCTTAAACTTTTCCCTTAAATATATCCTTAAAATTTATCCCTTAAATCTATCAAGAAACCTGTAATATACAAAGTCACAAATAGAGTGCACATTACGTCGCTAAACGAAGAAGGGAAGGGGGAGGGAGGGAGAGGGGGGAGGTGGGAGAGGGAAGAGGAGCATAGAGGAGGAAGTGAAGAGGAAGAAGGAAGGAGGAAGAGAAGGAGGAACAGAGAGAAGGGGGAAGAAAGTTCACGAATGAGGGAGAGAAGGAGGGACGGGGGGTTAGGTTCTTTCAGTCATTGTTTCTTTATTCCTTGTCTCTCCACTTCTCCCTCTCTCTCCACTTCCATATTTCTCCAGGTTAATATTTATCATATACCTTGTCCATTGTTTCTGACGCTTTTAAATTTCTCTCTTTCTTTTCCCTGTCGTGTGTATTTTTTTCTCCTCGTCTTCCTTCTGTTTTCTTTCTTTGTTTTTCCCATCACTATTTTCTCATCATTCTCTGTTTTCTTCTGCATGACTTCTTCTCGCTCGTTTTATCGTCCTGTCTTCCCTCTACAAGCGTTAATTCTCAATTTTTCTCATCTCTCCCCAAGTTCACTTCTTAATCTTTGATTGCCAGGTCTTGGACTCCTGCCTGCTGGAATGGCTGGGGAATTGGCAGCCTTCCTGGCAAGTTATCGCGGCGATGTGATAGTTTAATGAACGAGGTAACGATGGTGACACCAACACGCATCTTTAACTGCCCATTCAGCCTTGTACCAGGTCGTAATGATGTCATTACATCATGCAAACTCGGCAACTGCCCTCAAACTCCGCCCACCGACCTGGTTTCCGGCCGTCGGATTGGGTGGCGGTCATGCCAGGACCATCTGGCCCCTCCCATTGTGGTATTTTCCTTGCGCTCATTTGCTGGATCTAATATTTTGGTTCTTTTGGCTCCGCCTACTGGCGAAATTTTCGGTGTTCCGATTGGTTACAGGCGAATTTCTTTTACCCCCGTTCCTGAAGCATCGTAGTTAAGTAACTGATTGACTGTTAAAGGTATGTTAGTTCTTCGTCTGCACCAACCACACGACAGGAATGTCAGTGTGTGCTAGTTACAAGTTGTGAAACGCAAAGGCACTTGTGGATTGACACTTGGCCTGAGATATATATACATATGTATATATATATATATATATATATATATATATATGTGTGTGTGTGTGTGTGTGTGTGTGTGTGTGTGTGTGTGTGTGTGTGTGTATACTCACCTAATTGTACTCACCTAATTGTGGTTGCAGGGGTCGAGACTCAGCTCCTGGCCCCGCCTCTTCACTGATCGCTACTGGATCCTCTCTCTCTCTGCTTCCTGAGCTTTGTCATACCTCTTCTTAAAACTATGTAAGGTTCCTGCCTCCACTACTTCACTTGCTAGGCTATTCCACTTGCTGACAACTCTATGACTGAAGAAATACTTCCTAACGTCCCTGTGACTCGTCTGAGTCTTCAGCTTCCAGTTGTGACCCCTTGTCCCTGTGTCCCCTCTCTGGAACATCCTATCTGTGTGTGTGTGTGTGTGTGTGTGTGTGTGTGTGTGTGTGTGTGTGTGTGTGTGTGTGTGTGTGTGTGTGTGTGTGTGTGTGTGTGTGATAGTATTAGTTTTGATATGTTTAAGTAAAAAGTAATATTAATATTTTAAAAATATCCTCTGGTAACGACAGTTTTTTCTTAATCGGTACCGATACCGTAAAAAATGGTCGATGCAGGTCCATGGATCAAGAGCCCAACAGCTGTGAGAAGCGGTGGCGTTAGTAATGGTGATAAAGGAATGTCTGACTCTGGACTTTCTCAAGGTAAACACACTTCTCTCTCTCTCTCCCTTACACATGTGTCTGGCCACATCTCAGGAAGTCTCTGGGAGGAGAGACACGAGATCCACACATCCTCAGCCTCCCTCACTCACTTGTTCTCGGTAGCGGCAATCATGTTGAGCACCTCTTCTTGTCTTCCTTCCCCTCCCTCCTCCTCCTCCTAGCCATCCTCTTCCTCTTCCTGGGTTTAGTTAATGTTACAGTCTTCCAAATGAATTTGAAAGGATTAAGGAGTAAGAGGAGGAAGGGATGGGGTGAAGGTTGAAATATTCCTTTTAAGAAGTCTTCATTGGATGTGAAAGAATATGCAGGTAAAGTTTATGTGATACCTTAGTTTATATAACACAGGTCTTAAAGGGATCAAGGGAGAAGTGGCAGCAGGTCTGATATATCTGATTGGTCCGATATATCTGATGGCTCTGATCGGTCTGATGGGTAAACTCTTGCGTACTGCCATGAGGACTTTAACAGTAACAAAGTGATAAGCAGAGTAGTAAGACGATCTCGAAAAAAGGAGAGGATGCGTGCAGTAGCCTACTAGCTCGTGCTGGATAAAATATCTAGTGAGGGGAATCTTTAACAGGTGTAACAGCTTGGTGAACAGTGTCTTCTGGTAAACACACACTGAATAAAGGTGTAGCCTCCAGGTGGACGGAGTCTGCTGGTAAACTCTTATACTGGTACTGAAGCAGGTGGGCAGTTTGTTTGCTCGGATACAATTGCAGGATCTTACTAGAAATCAGTCTTAACTGTATCTGCTTAGAGCACCTAATTGAAGGTGAGAAAGAGGAAAAAGAAGAGAGCCTAAAGTGAAGAGGAGGGGAAAGGGCCTAACTGAAGGAGCAGGAGGAAAAGGTCTTAACTGAAGGAGCAGGAAAAAGGTCCTAACTGAAGGAGCAGGAGGAGGAGGTTTTGAAGAATGACAATGACTTTGAGAAACTTCAGCGACAACTACTCTCATTTATCAACTGCAGCAGTTTTGACAACTTTCGTTCCACTTAACAATATTCTACTACATACTCTCCAAAGTATCATTAACTGCAGAATGTTGTAGGTACACAATGCAGTCCAAATGGCATCCTGCAGAAAGTGATAATTACCAGTTGTGATCGAAAGAGTTGTAAAATTTTGGATTCTTTCTTCAGCAGGTATTTACCACAACCTTTGATGTATGCTAAGTTGCTAAGTTGTTGCTGGTTATTCTGCATTAAACTGTCAAACACAAGCAGTGGAATTTGATCTGGGATCTTTTATACATTTCTCTTCCTCAGACTGATGACTGGGCCAAAATGTATAATCCATTTTATAAGTTTAATATGTGTATTTCAGGGAGAATGAATTTTCAGTTACCTCATCTCTGGCCACAGTCCTAGCATTCCTCGGCCAAGGCATGCAGAAAATGTGATTTGTAATTGGGGTCACAGAGGTGTCTCCTGTCTTTCAAGGGAATAAATGTGATTGATGAGGAGCAGCCAGTCCCATATCTTCTCCAGGCAAAACAAAATCACTTCCCTGCAAATACAATGTAATAAAAATATGAGGAGAAAGGAAAGAGGGGTACTTACTCCACTTTTCTTTCTCGTTCTCACATCTGACATAGACTGGGACACACAATACCTTGACATATAACATAGGTTATTATACAGTCTATCTCTGAGAAAGAAAGAAGATTCAGGGGACAAAAAGTGACAAACCTGAGAGTGTTAACGTCAGAAGATCACACGTTGAAGGAGCACAAGAATGTTATCACAGCTGCAGGAAAAATGATAGATTGCATAACCAAAACCTTCAAAACAAAAGAATGCCAAGACAGTGATGGTACTCTTCAGGTACTCTTTCTTCGAGTTGCAATATGCTAAAGAAATTAACGGGAAAATTGCTGAGTTTCAAAAATGTAGAGAGAATTTCACAGTCTCGATAAACTCAGTCAATGCACCTAAATTACTAGAGCACTTGAAGTCTTGATTGTACTCTTAACATAGGCAAAGATGCATCATAATCTAACCTGGAATTTAATAGAAGGTTAGTCTACAAATCGGCACAACCAAATTTAAAAACAAGAGAACGCTTGACAGAAGTACAGGATTCCTCCAGGGAGAATGTGATTACATTGAGAGAGAACTCGGTAAATATTAAAAGACCACGACTCTTCACCCTCCCTTTATGCATAAAGAAAATCACCAACAAACCTTGAATTGTCACCAAGAAGGAACTCGACGGGTTCCTCAAAACAGTTCCTAACCAGCCAGGTTATGGTTCATATGCTGGACTGCGGGCGGCGAACACTAGCAGCTAGATCGATCATGCCAGCGACGCGAGGGAGCGGGACGCAGTGGCGATGACCTCCAGAAGCGACTCCAGGTAAACTCCCAAAAAGAGTCTATTTCAAGAATGTTTCTCCTATACTGTCCCTGGTCCATCCCTTCAACCCTTTCTGTGACCAGCATGTGCCCTAGAACGCCCCCCCCCCCCAAAAAAAAAGAATATGAACGAAGGACATGTCTTCCATCCTTACTGTCCCTAATTGACCCTGGCAGCCTCAAGACAAGGACTTTAAGAAGACAGACAACATTAATAATCTCACTGCGAGGCTGTCGCTCTCACTAACCTCTTACTGTATTATTAATATTAAAATGAGAGACAGAGGCAGAGAAGAAAGGAGAAGAGGAAGGGAGGAAGAAATGGGACTGGAAGCGAGCAGACAAATGGGATGAGCAAAACAGAGGAATAATGGACAGGACAACTGATGCTGGATGATAAACAAGCAGAGCAAAGAAACAATGTGCATTTTCAAGATTTATTTATTAGTTCAGAATCTCCACGACTATGGTGCTGTTCGCACTTACTCCTAGGTTGAGGGACTGATTACCTCATCTTCTGTACATAGTTCTACTGTCTTCAAGTTATGTCCTGGAATTTGTATTGATAAAGCCACTGGATGGCGAAACGTCTACAATAAAGATACCCAGATGTTGCACATGTGTCTTAATCTCAAGATTTATTAAGCAAAACTGAATACATCAGCACAGTGCTACTTCTCTTATTCTATGTGATAGTTATAGAGGGAACAAAGTTGTGTTTACCTGTTACATGCCCTAGTATGTGATAGTTATAGAGGGAACAAAGTTGTGTTTACCTGTTACATGCCCTCGTATGTGATAGTTATAGAGGGAACAAAGTTGTGTTTACCTGTTACATGCCCTCGTATGTGATAGTTATAGAGGGAACAAAGTTGTGTTTACCTGTTACATGCCCTCGTATGTGATAGGTCACACAGTGTTGAAATATATCAGTCTGAGCTGGGAGACTTCAGTAGTGTCAGTCTGAGCTGGGAGACTTCAGTAGTGTCAGTCTGAGCTGGGAGACTTCAGTAGTGTCAGTCTGAGCTGGGAGACTTCAGTAGTGTCAGTCTGAGCTGGGAGACTTCAGTAGTGTCAGCCTGAGCTGGGAGACTTCAGTAGTGTCAGCCTGAGCTGGGAGACTTCAGTAGTGTCAGTCTGAGCTGGGAGACTTCAGTAGTGTCAGTCTGAGCTGGGAGACTTCAGTAGTGTCAGCCTGAGCTGGGAGACTTCAGTAGTGTCAGCCTGAGCTGCGAGACTTCAGTAGTGTCAGTCTGAGCTGGGAGACTGCACTAGTGTCAGTCTGAGCTGGGAGACTGCACTAGTGTCAGTCTGAGCTGGGAGACTGCACTAGTGTCAACCTGAGCTGGGAGACTTCAGTAGTGTCAGCCTGAGCTGGGAGACTTCAGTAGTGTCAGCCTGAGCTGGGAGACTTCAGTAGCGTCAGTCTGAGCTGGGAGACTGCACTAGTGTCAGCCTGAGCTGGGAGACTTCAGTAGTGTCAGTCTGAGTTGGGAGACTGCACTAGTGTCAGCCTGAGCTGGGAGACTTCAGTAGTGTCAGCCTGAGCTGGGAGACTTCAGTAGTGTCAGCCTGAGCTGGGAGACTTCAGTAGTGTCAGTCTGAGCTGGGAGACTTCAGTAGTGTCAGTCTGAGCTGGGAGACTTCAGTAGTGTCAGTCTGAGCTGGGAGACTTCAGTAGTGTCAGTCTGAGTTGGGAGACTGCACTAGTGTCAGCCTGAGCTGGGAGACTTCAGTAGTGTCAGCCTGAGCTGGGAGACTTCAGTAGTGTCAGCCTGAGCTGGGAGACTTCAGTAGTGTCAGTCTGAGCTGGGAGACTTCAGTAGTGTCAGTCTGAGCTGGGAGACTTCACTAGTGTCAGCCTGAGCTGGGAGACTTCACTAGTGTCAGCCTGAGCATTATTCTAAGAAGTGAAGTGAATGTGCAATGTGAATAAGGTAGGGGAGAGAGGAGAGCATAAGGTACACAAAGAAAGGAGAGAGTACACAAAGAAAGTGGAGAGAGAAGAGTACATTGAAGACAAAGTAATGGGAGAAAGGCGAATGAGTAAATGGAGAAAGACGGGTCGAAGATACAGTTAGAGAAGATGGAAACATAATAATCACTGACAAGAGAAGAGGAAGGAGAAACCCACAGTAATGATGGTGCTTAAATGAGCGTTATGTAATGTTAAGACGGAATGAACATGTTGTGACATGATGGCTGGAGAACAACACTGCGAGTCTTGTACCTTGACAACTGATGTTGTGACATGATGGCTGGAGAACAACACTGCGAGTCTTGTACCTTCACAACTGATGTTGTGACATGATGGCTGGAGAACAACACTGCGAGTCTTGTACCTTGACAACTGATGTTGTGACATGATGGCTGGAGAACAACACTGCGAGTCTTGTACCTTGACAACTGATGTTGTGACATGATGGCTGGAGAACAACACTGCGAGTCTTGTACCTTGACAACTGACGTTGTGACATGATGGCTGGAGAACAACACTGCGAGTCTTGTACCTTGACAACTGACGTTGAACCGTGCTGCTGCCGCCGCCGCTGCTGCCGCCTCCGCTGCTGCCGCCGCCGACGCCGCCCTTTCCTGTGGCCGAACTAGAAAAATAACTACAAACAAATAATTGAAATATTGGAAAAGGAGAAGTTTTAACTCACTTTCCTAGACTTATTAATTTCTTTACAGTAGTCAGTCAAGACTAACGTTACACTTGTACCTCAGAGCCGGCCACGTTAGGTACGGGCAGCCGGCCACGTTAGGTACGGCAGCCACACACTCAGTGAGTGCTTGCACGAGTGAACTTGGAGTGAATGAGTTATTCACAGGTGAGTCTGAGAGTGAGAGATAGCGAGTGAGTGTGTCGCCTTGTATAAGCATCGTCGTCTCACCTGTACTTAGTGGCTGAGTCTGTGAGATCGTGTCTCCAGTACTGCCACCATCCATGCCAGTGTCTCCAGTACTGCCACCATCCATGCCAGTGTCTCCAGTACTGCCACTATCCATGCCAGTGTCTCCAGTACTGCCACCATCCATGCCAGTGTCTCCAGTACTGCCACCATCCATGCCAGTGTCTCCAGTACTGCCACTATCCATGCCAGTGTCTCCAGTACTGCCACTATCCATGCCAGTGTCTCCAGTACTGCCACCATCCATGTCAGTGTCTCCAGTACTGCCACCATCCATGCCAGTGTCTCCAGTACTGCCACCATCCATGCCAGTGCCTCTCTGGGGGCCCAGGTGCCTCTCTGGGGGTCTACGTGGCACTCTGGAGGCCAAAGTGCCTCTCTGGGGGCCTAGGTGGCACTCTGGGGCCCAAGTGGCACTCTGGGGGCCCAGGTGCCTCTCTGGGGGCCCAGGTGCCTCTCTGGGGGCCCAGGTGCCTCTCTGGGGGCCCAGGTGCCTCTGGGTTCTCAGGTGCCTCTCTGGGCCCAGGTGCCTCTCTGGGGGCCCAGGTGCCTCTCTGGGGGCCCAGGTGCCTCTCTGGGGGCCCAGGTGCCTCTCTGGGGGCCCAGGTGCCTCTCTGGGGGCCTAGGTGCCTCTCTGGGGGCTCAGGTGCCTCTCTGGGGGCCCAGGTGCCTCTTTGGGGTCCAGGTGGCACTCTGGGGGCCCAGGTGCCTCTCTGGGGGCCCAGGTGCCTCTCTGGGGGTCCAAGTGCCTCTCTGGGGGCCCAGGTGCCTCTCTGGGGGCCCAGGTGCCTCTCTGGGTGCCCAGGTGCCTCTCTGGGGTCTAGGTGGTCACTCTGGAGGCCCAGGTGCCTCTCTGGGGGCCTAGGTGGCACTCTGAGGCCCAGGTGGCACTCTGGGGGCCCAGGTGGCGCTCTGAGGGCCCAGATGGCACTCTGGGGGCCCAGATGGCACTCTGGGGGCCCAGGTGGCACTCTGGGGGCCCAGGTGGCGCTCTGAGGGCCCAGGTGCCTCTCTGGGGGCCCAGGTGCCTCTCTGGGGGCCCAGGTGCCTCTGGGGGCTCAGGTGCCTCTCTGGGCCCAGGTGCCTCTCTGGGGGCCCAGGTGCCTCTGGGGGCTCAGGTGCCTCTCTGGGCCCAGGTGCCTCTCTGGGGGCCCAGGTGCCTCTCTGGGGGCCCAGGTGCCTCTCTGGGGGCCCAGGTGCCTCTCTGGGGGCCTAGGTGCCTCTCTGGGGGCCCAGGTACCTCTCTGGGGGCCCTGGTGCCTCTTTGAGGTCCAGGTGGCACTCTGGGGGCCCAGGTGCCTCTCTGGGGGCCCAGGTGCCTCTCTGGGGGTCCAAGTGCCTCTCTGGGGGCCCAGGTGCCTCTCTGGGGGCCCAGGTGCCTCTCTGGGCGCCCAGGTGCCTCTCTGGGGGTCTAGGTGGCACTCTGGAGGCCCATGTGCCTCTCTGGGGGCCTAGGTGGCACTCTGGGGGCCCAGGTGGCACTCTGGGGGCCCAGGTGGCGCTCTGAGGGCCCAGACGGCACTCTGGGGGCCCAGATGGCACTCTGGGGGCCCAGGTGGCACTATTTGTAACTTTGACATAAATAATTTTCGAGGAAAAAATAATGGGAATATTTTTTATATCAGTTAATCTTGGTAGATCAAGTGATTGTTGAGAGAGAGAGAGAGAGAGAGAGAGAGAGAGAGAGAGAGAGAGATGGCAAGTAACATTTGCACCTGAGAAAACGCAAATGATGATCGTATCTAGGCACCATGATGGTAATGCTGGTGCAGTAGTAAGGATGAATGGGACGATGTTGGCACCTGGAGAAGAAGTTGATATCCTTGGGGTGAAATTTGACTCCAAACTAACCATGAAGAACCATGTTGTAAATCTTGCAAACAAGGCAGCCAGGAAGCTTACAGCACTTCGCCGTATCTCGCATCTGCTTGACAGTAGGGGTTGCAAGATCCTGTACGAGGCACAAGTACGCTCACACCTTGAGTATGCTCCACTTTCTTGGTTTGCCTGCCCCCCCCCTCTCATCTGCGACTGCTTGACAGAGTAGAGAACAGAGCAAGACGTCTCATCTCTCGCCTGGACCCATCCTGGATAGATCTGTCATTTCAGCAGAGCCTTCAACATAGGAGGGATGTGGGTGGCCTTACTGTTATGTACAAGGCCAACATTGTCAAAATACCTCACTTGGATCCACTTCGAGGACAGCGTGAAACAAGCTTTTATGCCACAAGACGGGCAGAAAGCAGCAACTTCACTCTGGCTGTACCCTTTTCCAGAACATCACTCCATCTGAGATCATACATACCCAGGATGACTCGAGTATGGAACACATTCGTACAGCATAATGATGTCAACGAGATAAAGTCAGTTGATCAAATGAAAATGCTGGCCCACAGATGGCTCCAACTTCATCCTGTTTCCTACTTGTATGTCTCATAACAATAAAAATGCTTTCAAATGAGCTGATGTAGGTAACAGCTCTTAGCTTGCCAATAAAGTTAGGAATCCTTAACCTGTAAATAGCTTGTCAATAAAGCTAGGGATCCTTAACCTTGTCGAACCCTGTGTAAAAAAAGAGAGAGAGAGAGAGAGAGAGAGAGAGAGAGAGAAGGGAGAGAGGCTGTGGGTTACTCTATATTAAGTTATCTCACACGTTCCCACCTATAGGAAACTCTTGGGAACATGCGAGGGGGAAGGGAGGAGGGAGGAAGAAGGAAGGGAGGAAGGGGAAGGGAAAGGGAGGGGTTAGGAAGAGGAAGACAGGAGATGAGGGAGGGGAGGAAGGGAGGAAAAACAGGTGAGGAAGGGAGGAAAGGCAGGGAAGGAAGGGAGGAAATGCAGGGAAGGAAGGGAGGAAAGACAAAGAAGGAAGGGAGGAAAGACCGGGAAGGGAGGGAGGAAAGGCAGGGAAGGAAGGGAGGAAATGCAGGGAAGGAAGGGAGGAAAGGCAGGGAAGGAAGGGAGGAAAGGCAGGGAAGGAAGGGAGGAAAGGCAGGGAAGGGAGGGAAGAAAGGCAGGGAAGGGAGGGAGGAAAGGCAGGGAGGAAAGGGAAAGGCGGCAGGGAGGGAAGGAGAACGTTCAGAGGAAAGTGTGAACCTTGACATCTATATAACTGGCTGAGAGCGTTATTTTTCTGAGGGAAGTCGTCCATGGCTGTGCTGGGAGGGAGGGAGGGAGGGAGGGAGGGAGGGAGGGAGGGAGGGAGGGGGAGGGAGGGAGGGAGGGAGGGAGGGAGGGAGTGAGGGAGGGAGGGAGTGCCGACTGTAGCAAACTTGTGTGTGAAGGCTCGATACACCTTTATCTCACATTTTTCCAAGACGTCTCTGACGCTGGGAGAAGACCCAAACATCTGACAATGTTAACCCTCGCTGGGAGAAGACCCAAACATCTGACAATGTTAACCCTCGCTGGGAGAAGACCCAAACATCTGACAATGTTTACCCTCGCTGGGAGAAGACCCAAACATCTGACAATGTTAACCCTCGCTGGGAGAAGACCCAAACATCTGACAATGTTTACCCTCGCTGGGAGAAGACCCAAACATCTGACAATGTTAACCCTCGCTGGGAGAAGACCCAAACATCTGACAATGTTTACCCTCGCTGGGAGAAGACCCAAACATCTGACAATGTTTACCCTCGCTGGGAGAAGACCAAACATCTGACAATGTTAACCCTCGCTGGGAGAAGACCCAAACATCTGACAATGTTAACCCTCGCTGGGAGAAGACCCAAACATCTGACAATGTTAACCCTCGCTGGGAGAAGACCCAAACATCGACAATGTTAACCCTCGCTGGGAGAAGACCCAAACATCTGACAATGTTTACCCTCGCTGGGAGAAGACCCAAACATCTGACAATGTTTACCCTCGCTGGGAGAAGACCCAAACATCTGACAATGTTAACCCTCGCTGGGAGAAGACCCAAACATCTGACAATGTTAACCCTCGCTGGGAGAAGACCCAAACATCTGACAATGTTAACCCTCGCTGGGAGAAGACCCAAACATCTGACAATGTTTACCCTCGCTGGGAGAAGACCCAAACATCTGACAATGTTAACCCTCGCTGGGAGAAGACCCAAACATCTGACAATGTTTACCCTCGCTGGGAGAAGACCCAAACATCTGACAATGTTAACCCTCGCTGGGAGAAGACCCAAACATCTGACAATGTTTACCCTCGCTGGGAGAAGACCCAAACATCTGACAATGTTTACCCTCGCTGGGAGAAGACCCAAACATCTGACAATGTTAACCCTCGCTGGGAGAAGACCCAAACATCTGACAATGTTAACCCTCGCTGGGAGAAGACCCAAACATCTGACAATGTTTACCCTCGCTGGGAGAAGACCCAAACATCTGACAATGTTTACCCTCGCTGGGAGAAGACCCAAACATCTGACAATGTTAACCCTCGCTGGGAGAAGACCCAAACATCTGACAATGTTAACCCTCGCTGGGAGAAGACCCAAACATCTGAGATAAAGTAACCAGCAGCTGCTGCCACTTGACTTCTATCCTGTTTCTCCTCAGAGAAGCAGGATAGGCCTAACAAAACACAGGAAATCAGGGTGGCACCCTGCCTTAGGCCCTCTGAGAGAGCTGCCACTTTTTGTAGTGGATATGTGCGTCACCGGACCAACACCAGCAACAGCCTGGTTGACCAGGCAAGCACCAGACAAGCCTGGCCCAATTATTCTGCACTTTTCTGCCACACTGAACACCTCCATGCTACACTGAACACCTCCATGCTACACTGAACACCTCCCTGCCACACTGAACACCTCCCTGCCACATTGAACACCTCTCTGCCATATTGAACACCTCCCTGCCACATTGAACACCTCCCTGCCACATTGAACACCTCTCTGCCATATTGAACACCTCCCTGCCACACTCAACACCTTCCTGCCACACTGAACACCTCCATGCTACACTGAACACCTTCCTGCCACACTCAACACCTCCCTGCCACACTGAACACCTCCTTGCTACACTGAATACCTCCCTGCTGCACTGAACACCTCCCTGCCACACTGAACACCTCCTTGCTACGCTGAACACATCTCTGCCACACTGAACACCTCCCTGCCACACTGAACACCTCCCTGCCACACTGAACACCTCCCTGCCACACTGAACACCTCCCTGCCACACTGAACACCTCCCTGCTACACTGAACACCTCCATGCCACACCGAAGACCTCTCTGCCACACTGAACACATTCTTGCCACACTGAACACCTTCCTACTACACTGAACACATTTCTGCCACACTGAACATGTTCCTGCTACACTGAACATCTTCCTACCACAATGAACACCTTCCTACCACACTAAACACCTTCCAGCCACCGGAAATAAGCACGCGGTGTACGGCTGTAAGAGAACATGCGGACCTCTTGTCAACACTCTCTGGAATGGTCGTGGACTCTCAAGTGTTTCCCTCTCGTTTCTGTATTCTCTCACACTGCTCTTTTTCCCCTCCCTTTAAATAACAAAAAGCGCACAATACCGTGACACGAACGATACATAAATAACCCTAAGAGAGGAGCTTACTACGACGTTTCGGTCCGAAACGTCGTCGTAAGCTCCTCTCTTCTATGTGCGGGTTATTTGTGTATATTCCCCTCCCTTTCTTATCCCCCTCAGTCTCCCCTTCTCCCTCATGCTCAGGGTGCCATGCAGAACAGATATCTGACCCACAATTGCAGGGTGCCCGGTTCGACTCCCTATCACGAGGAAATATATGGGCCAGTTTCCTCATACCTGTGCTGTCTCTGCCTCTCTGGCAGTAATGATGGGCAGCAGTGTTAGACCACCACTGTGGGTCACACCCTGGGAAACAAATATATATGATAAAATCTCCAGTCTTGCTGGAATCTCATATCTGTGTAAGAAAATACTCCAGTCATGTATGTAAGACACTCCAGTCCTGCTGGAAGTATTCAGTGTTAGGTACTAGGTATCCGCGTACCTAATGACGTTAATTAGAAAAAAAATTCTCCTCATTCTCTTTCCTAATTTCCCCCCCCCCTCCCCCTCCGTTCTCTCCCCAACTTCTTAAATTTTCCTCTTCCCTCTTATCTCTCTCTTCCCTGGGAAGAAAGCTGGCACCATTACTGTCTCCCTAGTTTATCATACTGTCTTTCTAGTCTCATACTGTCTCCCTAGTTTCTCATGCTGTCTTTCTAGTCTCATACTGTCTCCCTAGTTGTCTCTGATGAGTTATCCAGCAGCCTGGATCACGATTCTGTGATAGTTCACCAAATAGCAATGTATCCCTCTTTCTCTTAACTAGCAAGGACAGTCATTGTGTTTTTATTCTACAAATTTGAAGTTTGTCTAACTGGTTTTCCTGACTCCCTTCAGAGATGCCATCGTGTTAACACTCTCAATGCCATGATAACATTCTTAACAGCCTGTTAAATCGCAAAGATCATTTGTATCCACTCAGTCTGATCTAAAGCGCTTACTCATGCCTACTGTGTCTAAAAATTTTTTTTCAGTGCTTCCTTAGAAGTAGGCAAACACTCCAACAGCAAGTCGAATCGCAAAGATTCTTTGTCTACACTCACTCCGATCTAAGCGCTCGCGCATGCCGGCTAAATGCTCAACTCCTGACTGTTAGAACCACTTTCATATCCTTCTGAGAGGAATAGAAATCGTCGGGTTAAGACATGTAACTGACATGTTACTGTTGCAAGAATGTCAACATTGTGATGCCTTCTTGCATAAAGGAATTGCTTTGCATCATTTTTTATCAAATTCAGATATGACTGTGAAACCGAATATAAACTCCCTCGCTTTGTTGTTCTGATTTACCTGAAGCAACACCTGATTGCGAGAGTATCTCTTCTGAGTGGCTGTAAACAGACGGAATATCCTGCCACAGCTGCTGAACCACCTACACACTGCAGCTTTCTTTTAGACGTAATATCTGATTAATCTGGTCTATGGTAATATTAAGACAAGAATATATAGGCAGGATACTCACTCGAGCGCTCACGTTCGTCGTTCCTGGCGTCGTAACCGAGTTACGAAGGCAGCCACATTGTTCCTGTATTGGAGAGGTAATAGTCTGTGTAATCAAAGTGCTATAGCAGGGGAAATATTTAAAATGTGTAATATATTAGATGTACATTACCCAGGATTGTTGTAATCTGAGTCGCAGATTTACGGCCTATAGAAAATGCTTAGCGACTCCGTATAACGAAGATCTGAAAGAAATAACGATCGTACGAACGAGCTGACATTAGCGTAGCAATAAATGGAATAATAACAAGAGTTAAGTAAGCAGATCAACATGTGATGATGACGGTGGTAAAGGTGTGTGTTTATCTCTCACCAACAGCCTCCTTAAACATTGCCTTGGAGGAGCAACAGACCTGAGTTAACGTGTGTACCAACACGCAAGGTATGTTACACCTGACACCACTAGTACTGTTGTTATCTATAATGTGACAGCTGTAACGATTCCGACACACACACACACACACACACACACACACACACACACACACACACACACACACACACACACACACACACACACACACACACACACACACACACACACACACACACACACACACACACGTGACTGTACTGCGTGTAAGAAATCTTGTGATGAATGACACATCTTTCTCTCTTGCAGGTAACTGAGTGTCTACCAGAGTGGCGGCGGCTCGACCCCCTGGTCTCTATAAGTACGAGTTAAGTATACTTAATACACATATACACATAACTATATACTTAGCTTATATAATTACCAATAAAATTACCAATAAATATATAATATATATATATATAATATATATATATATATATATATATATATATATATATATATATATATATATATATATATATATATATATATATATATATATAATATATATATATATATAATATATATATATTTATTTATTTCAGTTTATGTGCTGGACATTTTTTTCGTTACGTGAATAAACTTAGCAGTAAAACGGGTAATTTCATCTAAATAGGGAAATAAAAGCGAATTTGTTGATACGTGTTTCGTTATATCGTGTTTTTTTACGACTCTCTCTACCCTGCGTAATGGGTTTTAATTCCTTGCCGAGTTTACCCCTTCATGTGTCTCAGTTGCTATTGTTATTGTTATGTTTTTCGTGGCATGAATGATTTCGTGAGTTATTTCTGGCAGGAAGAGAGCCAGGTATTGCGCCTGGTGGCTAAGGCTCCCGCTTCACACACGGAGGGCCCGGGTTCGATTCCCGGCGGGTGGAAACATTCGACACGTTTCCTTACACCTGTTGTCCTGTTCACCTAGCAGCAAATAGGTACCTGGGTGTTAGTCGACTGGTGTGGGTCGCATCCTGGGGGACAAGATTAAGGACCCCAATGGAAATAAGTTAGACAGTCCTCGATGACGCACTGACTTTCTTGGGTTATCCTGGGTGGCTAACCCTCCGGGGTTAAAAATCCCAACGAAATCTTATCTTATCTTATCTTATCTTCCAGCCAGGTGTATTTCTCATACTGACGCCTCGCCTCCTCCCTTTCCTGCCAGTGTTACGTGGGTCTGACTTCCTCTTGTCCAGAGTTACATCTGGGGGACCTCTCTAAGGGGTCACTACTCTCAGTTTGACTTCACCTCAAGCCTGGTTATATTCCCTTCAAGCACATGGATTTATGTCGTTATATTTCACCGTTGGATTCATCATTTTTCTTTCAATAGAAACTGGTGTGGCAGACGTTAGTGAAGTCACGTTGGCTTCCACATAGTGTTATGTATGGTCACAAACCACAGTCCAGTCACTTTGGCTTCCACACAGTGCTGTGTAAGGTCACAAACCACAGTCCAGTCACTTTGGCTTCCACACAGTGTTGTGTAAGGTCACAAACCACAGTCCAGTCACTTTGGCTTTTCACTTTTGGTTTTGACTTCATTCTGTCCTTTATTCAGGTCACCTTGACTTCAGGGAGTCAGTCATTCAGGTCACGTGAGTTATGAAGCCTTCACTGCTGCTGTGGCCCGCTGCTGTGGCCCGCTGCTGTGGCCCGTAGATCACTGCCAATCCAGACCACTAATCAGAGGAAAGGGAAGCTAGCCCCTCTCTTTCCTCGGATCAAATCTGATCCCCCTCCCACTGCCTTAGTTAACAGAAGTGTCCTCTGCCTTTAACTAATATTTCCCTGCCTGTTTTGATGACCAGTAATAATGTAAGATAACAAGCCACGCAAGATATAACATGAAGAACGACAATGACAAATATAACAGCGATAGAGATAACAGCATCACCATCAGTGGTGAAGACAGTTACAATGAACCAGATAACATTGGTCAGCGCTATAACCATTGTGATAACAGCAGTGCTGACAGTAACACCAGCCGACAGCCACATCAACTGACAATAACACCAGCTGACAATAACACCGGCTGACAGTAACATCAGCTGACAATAACACCGGCTGACAGTAACATCAGCTGACAGTCACATCAACTGACAATAACACCAGCTGACAGTCACATCAACTGACAATAACACCAGCTGACAATAACATCGGCTGACAGTAACACCAGCTGACAGCCACATCAACTGACAATAACACCAGCTGACAATAACACCGGCTGACAGTAACATCAGCTGACAATAACACCGGCTGACAGTAACATCAGCTGACAGTCACATCAACTGACAATAACACCAGCTGACAGTCACATCAACTGACAATAACACCAGCTGACAATAACATCGGCTGACAGTAACACCAGCTGACAGCCACATCAACTGACAATAACACCAGCTGACAATAACACCGGCTGACAGTAACATCAGCTGACAATAACACCGGCTGACAGTAACATCAGCTGACAGTCACATCAACTGACAATAGCACCAGCTGACAGTCACATCAACTGACAATAACACCAGCTGACAATAACATCGGCTGACAGTAACACCAGCTGTGGCGACCGACCACAAGATAACAGCAGTGATAACGAGATGGAGAGCGAGAAGAAAGATGGGCGGAAGAGAGGGAGAGAGAGGGACGGAGGAAGGAGAGGGAGAGAGAGGGACGGAGGAAGGAGAGGGAGATAGATGACGAAAGAGAGAAGGGTGGACACTGGAAAGGGGGAGAGAGAAAGAGAGAGAGAAGGATGGAAAGTCGGGAGAAGAATAGGAAGACAGGAAAGAAGGATGAGAGATTGCGATTGTGGGAATGGAGAAAGTGCAGAAGGATGTATGAAAGGACAAAGAAACGGAAATGGGATGAAGAGAGTAGAAAGAAATAAAGAAGACAGAGGGCGTGGGAGGGAGGGAATGAGTGAGATAAAGGGAGGAAATGAGAGAGGGAGGAAAGGAGGGAGGGATGAGAGAGAACTCATCTTTAAGATCCAGAAGACTTGTGGAGTACCAGGAATTACCACTCCACTCACTACTCTCTATTACCACTCCACTCCATTACCTGTTCCCACCCTATGATGGAAGGGAGAACAGGGAGGGTATGGAGTGAAAGAGATCCATTTCATCACCCTCTCCGCCACCTTCTCTCATTCCCTATATACATACATCTGATATAGAGACAGACATATTGCTGTATGCAGCATATGGGAATCTTTATTCAGGAAACGTTTCGCCACACAGTGACTTCATCAGTCCAATACAAAGTAGAAATGGGTAAGGAGAGGAGGAGTGTCTCAATTCTTCAATCTGATGGTTTTCAAAACCATTCATCACACACACATATTGCTGTAGCATCCTGTGTGGGAGACGCGATGGTAGTGTTTTGTTCGTCAGGAAACAGGACAAGAGGAGGCCTGGTCACAGACCGGGCCGCGGGGGCGTTGATCCCCGCGGGTCAACAAGGCAACCGTTTACCTGTACACGAACATCATAAGAACACAAGAATGGAGGAACTGCAGCAGGCCTACTGGCCCATACGAGGCAGGTCCTTATCAAAACCAACCATTCCACCCACGTATTGGTCCAACCTTTTTTTCAAAACTACCGAAGAATTTGCTTCATTACCTCAGGTACTGATCAACCCCGGCCCTTTTCACTCATATATTTATCCAGTCTCTTTTTTAAAGGTAGAGATTGGTTGGCAGGGGTCCTCAGCTGCCAGTGAATGGCTGACTGGCTGGGATTCTCAGCCACCAGTGAGTGACTGGCTGGCTGGGATCCTTAGCCACCAGCGGCTGGCTAGCTGGCTGGAATCGTCAACCACCAAAACTACCAGTCTGCGGTAATGGTGAGGATGGCTGATAAATCCCCCAACGTGCTAGTTCAGTTCCCCGTGGCGGCAGGTCGAAGGGAGCGATGGCAGAGGGAACGTTCTAAGGAGTACCTCGAGAGAGAGAGAGAGAGAGATTTCAGAGCAGCCTAGTACGTCGGCTGCTCGGTGAAGTGGGTTCGAAGTTAGTTTGTGATGAAGAGAGTGGTTCTCCGGGAACTTGAACTCTCAGCTCTGGAGTCGACGGTGGCATCTCTCCCGTCATGGTGAGACTCCAGTGGTTCTTCGAGCTAGTTCATCGACTCTCTTTTTCCACTGATAGGTGAAGACTTACAGTATAAAGTTAGTGTAATGTGAAGGACGCTTTAAGCTTACTAAGCTTAAATCAGTGCCCTCTAGTGAGGACTCTTTTCAGCGCTCGTCACAGCTGCTGCTGAAGTATTTAGGTAGAGCCTATCTTGAAAATGGTATAAAATAGCGACAAACTGATGATTAAGACACATGTGCAGTATGTTAGGTAGTTAGCTGTTGAATTAGGTAGTTAGGTATCTTTATTTCGAAACGTTTCGCCTACACAGTAGGCTTCTTCAGTCAAATACAGAGGCAGCAGGTGTTGTAGTGAAATGAAGATGTAGTCAGTTCCTCGGCTGAGGGACTGACCACCTCAGATACTATTTCTCCAAGGTTGGTGTACTGATTACGTCATCGTCACTTCACTACTACACCTGCTGCCTCTGTATTTGACTGAAGAAGCCTACTGTGTAGGCGAAACGTTTCAACGATAAAGATACAGAAGAACATAATAAAGAAGGAACACTGCAGCAGGCCTACTGGCCCATGCGAGGCAGGTCCAATGCACCCAACCTAGTCAGGTCAAGTCACATTCACTTAAGGAAGGAACTCGACAACTGACCTAGTAGCACAAGCTAATCAGGTCCAACTCACACCCACTCATGTATTTATCTAACCTATTTACCTAACTGTTACACATGTATCTTACTTGATGACCAGGTCATGGCTAGAGGCAGATGTGCCACATCCTCTGGATGCAACACATCTAGTAGTACGTGGTAGTACATGGAAAAGACAGATACCAGAACACCTCTAGGTGTAGGCGAAAGTTAAGACACTTGTGCAACATCTGGTTATCTTTATTGTAAACGTTTCGCCATCCAGTGGCTTTATCAATACAAATTCTTGGACATAATTAGAAAACAGAAGAACCTTGGAGGTGGTGTTTACAACACCGTGGTTGTACACTGATGACATCTGCTGAAAAAAACTATCAACTACTGTTATTATTATTATTATTATTATTATTATTATTATTATTATTATTATTATTATTATTATTATTATTATTATTATTATTATTATTATTATTATTATTATTAAAAAGAAGCGCTAAGCCACAAGGGCTATAGAGCATCCTCGTACTGTTATCCAAGACAACATCAAACGACATCCACATAATCTACAAATATCCTGGGCATTCGATGATTGAATTTACATTCTCACTTTCACACACCAGGAGGAAAATGGTACGAAAATTTGCGAGCCTGAAATACGACCTTATATATCTCCAGTGTTGGCCGGGGCCCCAATCTTTAAACGTGTTCCCAAACTCAGCCCGATCAACCCCACCCACCCCACCCATCACCAGACCCAAAGTAACCCCCACCTATCCTACATACAACAGTGCCTTCCCCCACCCCCATTTCCAACGCTTTTCCCTTCATCTCCCAACTCCTCCCTCCCTCGTTGTTAGGTAAGACACATATGCAATAGTTAGGTATCTTTATTTAGAAATAAAGATACCTAACTATTGCATATGTGTCTTACCTAACAATCTGTCGGTATTTTATACCATTTTAATGTTCCTCCCTCCCTCTCCTCCCTCCCATCCTACACACCCCATTCGTATACCCCTTCAGACCTTTCCAACCTTGACTCTCCTAACACCCTTCCTCCACCACATCTCTCCCCAGCACACATCCCCTCTTTACCTCCCCAACACACATCTCCCCTTCACCTCCCAACACACATCTCCCCATTCACTTCCTCAACACACATCTTCCCCTCACCTCCCCAACACATATCTCCCCCTCACCTCCCCAACACACATCACCTCCCCGACACACATCTCCTTCTCACCTCCCTAACACACATCTCCCTCCCTCACCTCCCCAACACACATCTCCTCCTTATCTCCCCAGTACACATCTCCCTACCACACCTCCCCAACACACATCTCCCTCCCTCACCTCCCCAACACACATCTCACCTCCCAACACACCTCTCTCTTCCTCACCTCCCCAACACACATCTCCCTCCCTCACCTCACCAACACACATCTCCTCACCTCCCCAACACACCTCTCTCTTCCTCACCTCCCCAACACACATCTCCCTGAAGATTGAGACACTTATGCAACATATGGGAATCTTTATTCAGGAAACGTTTCGCCACACAGTGGCTTCATCAGTCCGATACAAAGTAGAAAGGCGTAAGGAGAGGAGGAGTTTGAGGTAATCAGTCCCTCAGCCTGGAGTCGATGTGTTCAGTCCATCAATCTTGTAGAATGTACAGCATAGGGCCGTAGACGTGGCTTATATACTGTAGTGAGGTGAGGCGAAGCAGGCGGAGGTGAGGTCATAGTGGTACCATCCACTAGTCGAAGTAGGTCTTCGTCCAAAGGTTGGACAAGTGTTGAATAATTCTTTGTAACAAGATCCCATGATGCTGCAGTGTCTCACCTCACCAACACTCACACTGTCAACTTCCCTGGTAGTTGTACCTTCAGAAGGTGAGCTTGGGAGAGTACTGAGGTAAATACGGTGGGGACAGAGGTAAGGAAAAGACATCGTCAGGAGAAAGCTGAGTAAACACGGCTGTGAGATGTCACAGCCTTGACTGCTGTATCACGGACATGACTCTGATTTGAAGCCTGTCGGTTACACGAGAGGCATTCAAGCCTCTATACCGCCAGTGAAGGGTATTGTGATCGCTAATATTGGGTCTGAAGTAAACTCTCTTGTGTATATACACTGAGATATACACACCTCTTTGTATATATACACTGAGATATACACACCTCTTTGTATATATACACTGAGATATACACACCTCTTTGTATATATACACTGAGATATACACACCTCTTTGTATATATACACTGAGATATATACACCTCTTTGTATATACACTGAGATATACACACCTCTGTATATATACACTGAGATATACACACCTCTTTGTATATACACTGAGATATACACATCTCCCTGTGTATATACAGTGAGATTTGCACACCTCTCTGTGTATATACACTGAGATATACACACCTCTCTGTGTATATATTCACTGAGGTATACCCACCTCTCTGTGTATATATTTATTTTTTTATTATCACACTGGCCGATTCCCACCAAGGCAGGGTGGCCCGAAAAAGAAAAACTTTCACCATCATTCACTCCATCACTGTCTTGCCAGAAGGGTGCTTTACACTACAGTTTTTAAACTGCAACATTAACACCCCTCCTTCAGAGTGCAGGCACTGTACTTCCCATCTCCAGGACTCAAGTCCGGCCTGCCGGTTTCCCTGAATCCCTTCATAAATGTTACTTTGCTCACACTCCAACAGCACGTCAAGTATTAAAAAACATTTGTCTCCATTCACTCCTATCAAACACGCTCACGCATGCCTGCTGGAAGTCCAAGCCCCTCGCACACAAAACCTCCTTTACCCCCTCCCTCCAACCCTTCCTAGGCCGACCCCTACCCCGCCTTCCTTCACTACAGACTGATACACTCTTGAAGTCATTCTGTTTCGCTCCATTCTCTCTACATGTCCGAACCACCTCAACAACCTTCCTCAGCCCTCTGGACAACAGTTTTGGTAATCCCGCACCTCCTCCTAACTTCCAAACTACGAATTCTCTGCATTATATTCACACCACACATTGCCCTCAGACATGACATCTCCACTGCCTCCAGCCTTCTCCTCGCTGCAACATTCATCACCCCACGCTTCACACCCATATAAGAGCGTTGGTAAAACTATACTCTCATACATTCCCCTCTTTGCCTCCAAGGACAAAGTTCTTTGTCTCCACAGACTCCTAAGTGCACCACTCACTCTTTTTCCCTCATCAATTCTATGATTCACCTCATCTTTCATAGACCCATCCGCTGACACGTCCACTCCCAAATATCTGAATACGTTCACCTCCTCCATACTCTCTCCCTCCAATCTGATATTCAATCTTTCATCACCTAATCTTTTTGTTATCCTCATAACCTTACTCTTTCCTGTATTCACCTTTAATTTTCTTCTTTTGCACACCCTACCAAATTCATCCACCAATCTCTGCAGCTTCTCTTCAGAATCTCCCAAGAGCACAGTGTCATCAGCAAAGAGCAGCTGTGACAACTCCCACTTTGTGTGTGATTCTTTATCTTTTAACTCCACGCCTCTTGCCAAGACCCTCGCATTTACTTCTCTTACAACCCCATCTATAAATATATTAAACAACCACGGTGACATCACACTTCCTTGTCTAAGGCCTACTTTTACTGGGAAAAAATTTCCCTCTTTCCTACATACTCTAACTTGAGCCTCACTATCCTCGTAAAAACTCTTCACTGCTTTCAGTAACCTACCTCCTACACCATACACTTGCAACATCTGCCACATTGCCCCCTATCCACCCTGTCATACGCCTTTTCCAAATCCATAAATGCCACAAAGACCTCTTTAGCCTTATCTAAATACTGTTCACTTATATGTTTCACTGTAAACACCTGGTCCACACACCCCCTACCTTTCCTAAAGCCTCCTTGTTCATCTGCTATCCTATTCTCCGTCTTACTCTTAATTCTTTCAATTATAACTCTACCATACACTTTACCAGGTACACTCAACAGACTTATCCCCCTTTAATTTTTGCACTCTCTTTTATCCCCTTTGCCTTTATACAAAGGAACTATGCATGCTCTCTGCCAATCCCTAGGTACCTTACCCTCTTCCATACATTTATTAAATAATTGCACCAACCACTCCAAAACTATATCCCCACCTGCTTTTAACATTTCTATCTTTATCCATCAATCCCGGCTGCCTTACCCCTTTCATTTTACCTACTGCCTCAGGAACTTCCCCCACACTCACAACTGGCTCTTCCTCACTCCTACAAGATGTTATTCCTCCTTGCCCTATACACGAAATCACAGCTTCCCTATCTTCATCAACATTTAACAATTCCTCAAAATATTCCCTCCATCTTCCCAATACCTCTAACTCTCCATTTAATAACTCTCCTCTCCTATTTTTAACTGACAAATCCATTTGTTCTCTAGGCTTTCTTAACTTATTAATCTCACTCCAAAACTTTTTCTTATTTTCAACAAAATTTGTTGATAACATCTCACCCACTCTCTCATTTGCTCTCTTTTTACATTGCTTCACCACTCTCTTAACCTCTCTCTTTTTCTCCATATACTCTTCCCTCCTTGCATCACTTCTACTTTGTAAAAACTTCTCATATGCTAACTTTTTCTCCCTTACTACTCTCTTTACATCATCATTCCACCAATCACTCCTCCTCCCTCCTGCACCCACTTTCCTGTAACCACAAACTTCTGCTGAACACTCTAACACTACATTTTTAAAACTACCCCATACCTCTTCGACCCCATTGCCTATGCTCTCATTAGCCCATCTATCCTCCAATAGCTGTTTATATCTTACCCTAACTGCCTCCTCTTTTAGTTTATAAACCTTCACCTCTCTCTTCCCTGATGCTTCTATTCTCCTTGTATCCCATCTACCTTTTACTCTCAGTGTAGCTACAACTAGAAAGTGATCTGATATATCTGTGGCCCCTCTATAAACATGTACATCATGAAGTCTACTCAACAGTCTTTTATCTACCAATACATAATCAAACAAACTACTGTCATTTCGCCCTACATCATATCGTGTATACTTATTTATCCTCTTTTTCTTAAAATATGTATTACCTATAACTAAACCCCTTTCTATACAAAGTTCAATCAAAGGGCTCCCATTATCATTTACACCTGGCACCCCAAACTTAACTACCACACCCTCTCTAAAAGTTTCTCCTACTTTAGCATTCAGGTCCCCTACCACAATTACTCTCTCACTTGGTTCAAAGGCTCCTATACATTCACTTAACATCTCCCAAAATCTCTCTCTCTCCTCTGCATTCCTCTCTTCTCCAGGTGCATACACGCTTATTATGACCCACTTCTCGCATCCAACCTTTACTTTAATCCACATAATTCTTGAATTTACACATTCATATTCTCTTTTCTCCTTCCATAACTGATCATTTAACATTACTGCTACCCTTCCTTTGCTCTAACTCTCTCAGATACTCCAGATTTAATCCCATTTATTTCCCCCCACTGAAACTCTCCTACCCCCTTCAGCTTTGTTTCGCTTAGAGCCAGGACATCCAACTTCTTTTCATTCATAACATCAGCAATCATCTGTTTCTTGTCATCCGCACTACATCCACGCACATTTAAGCATCCCAGTTTTATAAAGTTTTTCTTCTTCTCTTTTTTAGTAAATGTATACAGGAGAAGGGGTTACTAGCCCATTGCTCCCGGCATTTTAGTCGCCTCATACGACACGCATGGCTTACGGAGGAAAGATTCTTTTATACACTGAGATATACACACACCTCCCTGTGTATATACACAGAGTATACACACCTTCTGTGTTTTAAAACCCTTTTAAAAGGAAAGATTTGCATGGCAAAGCCACAAAATTTCTTCAAAAAAACCGGATAACCGTTTAAGCCGGAAAACCCCATTTTAAACCCCAAGTTAACCAATATGAGCCTTTCTCTCTCTCTCTCTCCTCTCTCTTCCCCTCTCTCTCTCTCTCTCTTTATCCCCTCTCTCTTCTCTCTCTCTCTCTCTCTCTCTCTCTCTATGTATATATGAGCTTTATTGCCCACGTTTCGCTCTAGTAGAGCTTAATGAATTCGACGGGTGTAAAAGTTTCACAATTTGTTTTTCTGTGTAGGCTTTTTAGCTTTATTTCCCCCTGTTTCAGCTTTATACGGTATCACTGTTTTGCTGTACATTCGTACGCATTATGATGTCACGGATAAAGTCATTTGATCAAATGAAAATGCTGGCCAAGAGGCCCCAACTTCACCCTTTTTCTATTGTTGTCTCATAAAATAAAATGCTTTAAAATTTGGTGATGTAGGTAAAGCTTTAGTTGCCAAATAAAGTTGGGGAACCCTTTAAATGTAATATACTGTCAATAAAGCTAGGGATCCTTAACCAAACCTTGTCAAACACTGTGTAAAAGGAGAGAGAGAGAAGGGAAGGGGAAGAGAGGAAAGAAAGAAAAGGAAGAGGAAGAGAGGGGGAGAGAGAGAGAGGAGAAAAAGAGACAAAATTCAGAAGATTACACGCGTGGATTCCCCGTAAAAATAGCCTTCATGTCTTCTCTCTCTTATCCGGGGATTGGGCAATAATCCAGGGTCTCTTGACTAAAAAATTCCCCCTTTAATGAGACCCTTAATTTCAGGTAATAAAGAGAGAGTGGGGGGAAAAAAGGAGGTATTTTATTTCAATGGAGGGGAGAGAGAGAGAGAGAGGAGAGAGGAGAGGTGTTTGACTGGGGTTGACAGTTGCTGTGTTCGGGAACACGGGTTTGAAGGTGACAATTTTCTTCTCTCTCTCTCTCTCTCTTCTTCTCTCTCTCTCTCTCTCCTCTCTCTCTCTTCTCTCTCTCTCTCTTCTCTCTTCTTCTTCTCCTCTCTCTCTCTCCTTTCATTCCTTTTCTTTGACAAAATACATTTCCCTTTCTCTTTCCCCCAAATGTTTCTCTCGCTCTCCCCTTGTTTTCCCCCTCTCTTCCCTCTCAGGGCCTACTGGAAAGTTTTCCCTAGTCAGGCTGACACTCTAAATTTTCCCTGTCAGGCTGACACTACTGAATTTTCCCTAGCTCGGGACATATGAATTTTCCTAGTCAGGCTGACATACTAAAATTTTCCCGCTCAGGCTGACATCTAAAGTCCCCCAGCTCGGGTGACACTTAAAGTCCCCCAGCTAGTGCCTACTGAGTCCCCCCAGCTCAGGTGCCTTTGAGTCTCCCAGCTCGGTCCCCTTGAGTCCCCCCAGCTCAGGCTGACCTACTGAAGTCCCCCAGCTCAGGTGCCCTTTGAAGTTCCGCTCGGGCTGACCTCTAAAAGTCTCCCAGTCAGGTGCCTTGAAGTCCCCCAGCTCAGGCTGACATTAAAGTCCCCCCAGCTGGTGACACTGCAAAGTCCCCCAGCTAGGCGACCTCTGAAGTCTCCAGCTCAGGCGACGCTATAAAAGTCTCCCAGCTCAGGTGACCTCTAAAGTCCCCCAGCTCAGGCTGAACTGAAGTCCCCCAGCAGGCGGCACTACTAAAGTCTCCCGCTCAGGCTGACACTACAAAAGTCTCCGCTCAGCTGAACTACGAAGTCTCCCGTGGGTGCCCAACAGGTTTCCCCCGCTCAGGCGCACTATGAAGTCTCCGCTCAGCTGACCTATGAAGTTCCCCCCAGCTCGGGGCGACCCCTCTGGTTCCCGTGGCTAAATATGTAAGCGGAACTTAAAGTCATTGAATAGGAATATAACCCGGGAACCAGTTTGGCTGTTGTTCCCGTGGTAGTGTCATTTTTGTGTGTACAGCCACTTGATGTTATTTACTAAATGGTAATAAACCCTTATATTGTTCAGTAGTGTCGCCTGGCTGGGGTTTAGTTCACAATTTCTCTGCCCCTTTTTCGTATCGCCCCTTTCCCTAGAAGGGGGGGATTGGAGGTGGAAAAGAATTAGAACGGAACTTAGACTTTTTGTAAACAAAATTCACCGGATAAACCAAAGTGTGGTAAAGTGACTTTTTCCTCTTTTCCTTCTTCACCAAACATACTTTTCCGCCCTTTATCTTTTATTTCTTTTTTTTTCCCCCCCCGTCTTTTTTATTGCCTGGGGTTTGGGGGTAGGGCAAGTTCCCGGGGGGGATCGTCCTTTTCTTTAGGGGCAGCGGCGCCCCATCCTTTAAAGGGGTGAGAGCACAAAATCCAGTACCAGATTACACACTCTCCTTTTTCCCCCCCTCTCCTTTCCCCCCTTTTCCCTCCCCCCCCACCCCCCCCCTTTTTTTTCCCCAAAAACCCTCTTATAGGCCCTTTTTCTTTTTTTTTAAAACTTAAAAAAAACCCCAAGTTACCTTGGGGGGGACGGGGGTGGGGTTTGGGAGGGCCGGACAGGGGGGTGGGTAGTAGGGGGGGCCCCGTGGTTTTACTGGGGGCTTTTGAAAGGGGGAGGGTTTTAATCCGCCCCCAAACGTATCAACCAAATTCCCCTCTCTCTCTCTCTCTCTCTCTCTTTTCTCCTCTTCTCTCCTCTCTCTCTCTCTCTCTTCTCTTTTTCTCTCTCTCTTCTCTTTTTCTCTCTTCTGGGTTTTTCCCTGGATTTCCCCTTCGTTTTCCCCCCTCACAACCCCCATCAACCCACACTACCTGTAGGGGGGAAAACAATGAGGATGAGGGGGGGACGGGTTGGGGTGTAGGGTCGGGGGTTTGGGGTAATTTATGATTCTAAAAAGGGGGGGGGGAGGGGGTTTAAAACACGCCTGTAACTTATTAAAAACCCAAAAACCCCTTTTCCCTTCCTTCCCCCCCCCCCCCCCCCCCCCCCCCCTCCCCTTCCCCTTTCCCCTTCCCTCCCCCTTCCCTCAATGAATTTTTAATTCCAAACGGGAAAGGAAATGATTAACTTTTCCAACAATTAATTCAAGTGCCAAAACCCCTGCCACACCTGCCACCTGTCACAACCTGTCACCTGCAACCTGTCACACCTGGTCACACCTGCCAGCTGTCAAACCTGTCACCTGTAACCCCTGTCACACCGCCACGCCTTGTACACTGTCAACCGTCACACTGCCAGCCTGCCCCCTGTAAACCCCTGCCCCCTGTCCCTGTACACTGCCACCCCGCCAACCTGTCACCCCCTGTCAGCCGTCACCTGTCCACTGACACCTCCCACCCCTGTCCCCTGTCCCCCCTGTCCCCCTCCCACGCCTGTCCACCTGTCACACTGTCCCCCTGCCACCCTGTCCACCTCCAAACCTGTCACACCTGTCACATCCCACCCCTGTCCACCTGTCACCCCGCCACGCCGTAAACACCTGTCACACCTGCCCAAACCTGCCCCACCGTACACTGCCCGCCTGTCACCCCTGTCACACTGTAAACCCCTGCCACTGCACCCCTGTACCCTGCCACACCTGTCACCTGTCACCCCTGCCCCCTGTCCCCTGTAACCTGTCACACCTCCCTCACCAGCCACGCCTGCCCAACCTGTCCACCTGTCACACCTGTCAACCCCTGTCACCCTCCCTCCCCAGCCACCCCTGTCACACCTTCACACTGTACACCGCCACACTGTCACACTGTCACCCCTGCCTCACCACCCAGCCTGTACCCGTCACACTGTCACCCCTGTAAACCCCGTCACCCCCCTCACCACCCCAACCGTCACCCCTTCCTCACAGCACACATGTCAACCTGTACCCCTACAACACCTGCCTCACCAGCCACCCCGCCTTCCTGCCACACATCCCACAATGCCACCTTGGCACAACTCCCAACCTGCCTCACTGCACCCCTGCTCACCAGCCACACCTGCCTTACCTGCCAAACTCCCACATTGGCACAAACTGCCCCCCTGCCTCACTGTTTACCTGCCACCCTGAGGCGAACAGGTTGTTTTTTCACCAAAGAAAATTAACATATAAAACAGACAAAACAGTGGGGACTGACCGTTGTACGCAAAAGTTCCCTATTCAGGGTTTTGAGAGGCGGCTTAGGACGACGTTTCCCTCGAGGAGTGGTCAAACATCGCCAAAGTAGTTTAATAATAAAAAAGGAGGGGGAGAAACGTTCATTTCCGTATAAAAACGTTTTATTGCCCCAGCTGCCCAATTTGGCTGTTTTTAAATCGCCAGAGTAGGAAAAAACTCCCCCGTTTGCTAAAGTTCAACCCCCAATTGATTGGTCGAAATTAATATTGGTGGGGGCGTGCCCCCCTCCCCCCCTGCCCACAATAATTGAGTCAGCCCATTGTCGGGGAGAATATAACTATGGTTGTTTTTACCGGGGGTCCCAGGACCCCCCCAGCGGTGTTTTATCCCTTGTTAATTTTCCCCCTTGTTAGTTCTTATTGTTTTATTCTCCCTGTTATGTTTCTGTTTTTATATCCTCCCTTAGTTTTTTGTTGTTTATTCTCCCTTGTTATGTTTTATTGTTTTTTCTCCCTTGTTTGTTTATTTTGTTATTTTTCCCCTTGTTATGTTTCTATTTTATATTCCCCCTTGTTATGGCTCTTTGTTTTATTCCCCCTTGTTATGTTCTATGTTTTTAATTCCCCCTTGTTATGTTCTCTTTGTTTATTTCCCCTTGTTAGTTCTATGTTGTTATATTCTCCCTTGTTATGTTCTCTATTTTTTATATTCCCCCCTTGTTATTTTCTCTGTTGTTATTTTCTCCCTTTTTATGTTCTTTTTTTTTTTTTCCCCCTTTGTTAGGTTCTCTATTGTTTTATTCCCCTTGTTATGTTCTTTTTTGTTATTTTTTCCCCTTGTTATGTTCTCTATTTTATTCTCCCTTGTTATGTGATTGTTGTTATATCCTCCCTTGTTATGTTCTTTTTGTTTTTTCCCCCTTGTTATGTTCTCATTTTTAATTTCCCCCTTGTTATGGGGGCTTTGTTGTTATTTTTCCCCCTTGTTATGTTCTTATTGTTATATTCCCCTTGTTTGTTCTCTGTTGTTATATCCTCCTTTTTTGTTCTTGTTGTTATTTTCTCCCTTGTTATGTTCTCTATTTTTATTTTCCCTTGTTATATTATCCTTAGTTTTTTTCCCCGTGTCTTTCCCTCTTTTTCTTCTCCTCAGTTTTCTTCCCCTCAGTTTCTTTTCCCCCAGTTTTTCTCTCCGTTTCTTCCCCCCTCATTATTCCCCTTGGTTTTTCTCGTTTTCCCCCTCGTTACTTCCCCCTTGGTTTTTCTCCATTTTCTTTCCCTATTTTCTTCTCCTCAGTTTTTTCTTGAGAGCTTCCCTCTTCACCCTAATGCTCGCTTGCTGTCTCTTTTTTTTTTTTTTTTTTTTTTTACCGGGGTTTTTTAAAAGGGTTTAAGGATCCCTGCTTTTTTGACAGGTATTTACGGTTAAGGTTTCCAAACTTTTTGGCAAGTAAGAGCTGTTACCTACATCGTATTTGAAAGCATTTTTTTTTTGGGGAGAATAAAGTAGGGAACAGGATAAAAGTTGGGCCTCTTTGAGCCGTTTTTTATTTGTAAACTGACTTTATCTGTTGACTCTTATGCTGTCGATGTTTTCCATACTTAGTCCCCTGGGTTGTATGTTCAGATGGAGTGAGTTCTGGAAAAGGGGTTTTAAGCGAGTGAGTTGCTGTTTTCTCCCCGTTTTGTGGAAAAAAAAAGTTGTTTACGCGCCCTAAAGGGGGACCCAAAGTGGGGTTTATTTTGACAATTTTGGGCCCTTGTACATAACGTAAGGCCACTCAACCCCTCTATTTTTAAAGGGTTTGCTAAAATGACAGATTATTAGGATGGGCCCAGGCGAGAGATGAGACGTTTGCTTTTTTCTCTCTCGTCAAGCGTCGCAGTGAGGGGGGGGGGGGGCAGGCAAACCCCAAGAAATGGGATATAAGGTGGGGGTTTATTGGGCCCTCGTCGGATTTTGAACCCCCTCTGTCAAGCAGATGCGGATAGGGGCGAGTGCTGTAAGTTTCCCTGGCTCCCTTGTTTGCAAGATTTAAAAACAGGTTTCTTATGGTTTTTTTGGGAGTAAATTTCCCCCAAGGTTTCAATTTTCCAGGTCCCACATCCCCCCTTATCCTTCTTCTGCACCAGCATTCCCATTGGTGCTAGGGATCTTTTTGCGTTTCTCAGGTGAAAAATGTTACTTCCCAAATCTTTTTCCCCAAGCTGATATGCCTGTGGTGATTGAGTGCTTAGAGCAGCTGGTTTTCTTCTTTGGATAAGTGAGTCAGTGTAAGTCGTCTGATAGCATGTGATTCGGGATGAGTGAAGAAGGTCGTTGAAGTGACTTTCCCCATAAAAATGGACCCAGCACGCTTCCTTGGGAACACTTCCCCCAATGGGATGTCTTGTGATTCCGTTCATTGAGAACACTTAGAGATTTACCATGAAGGTGTAAATGAGGGAATGGTAGAGCCTGCAATTCCCAGTGTTTGAAGTTTTGTAAGACCCCGGGGTCCCAAACCCCCGGTCAAAAGCGCCAGCAAGCCCAGTGCTACACACACTGATTTTTGGATTCACCCAGTGAGGGTGCCACTTAGAGGAGGGTTATCAACAGTCAGCAGCACAGAAACCCTTTTGAAGCCATATTGCGTCACAAAGTAGTGAGTGGTAGTCAAAAAACTGTATTTGTCTTAAATTTTGTCTAAAGGATTTCCCAGTGATAGAAGGATGACATGTTGTTTTGTGTTTTGTCTGCTTTTTTTTGTGAAAGGGACTTCTTGCCTTTTTTCCATAGAGAGGGCCTTTACACGTATAGGAGTGCTAAAAGATGCGAGTTGAGGTGTGTAGGGGTTGACACTTCTCAAAAATCTTGGGCTCAACTTGTCTGGGCCCACAGCTTTTCTTGGAAAGGGGTTTTAATGGAAAGCCCCCTCGCCTTTTGTCACCATGAAGTTTTGACAAGTTTTGCAGTCCAAAGGGAGGGCCCCTTGCTGGTAGGAACTTGATTTTGGTAGAAAGTGTTCACAAAGGGTCCGCCTTCTCTTGACTATAGTAGGGTGGCCCCATCCTGTCGTTTTAGGGGTGGAAAAATTTTATCAGGAGATACCTTGTTGTCCTTGCCGGGGGACACCGGTTTTGGGCCTACCCACCTGATGCAACTTTCTTTTAGGCCCCCCCTTTTTGCAAGGGCCCATTTTGAACATCACCATATGCCTACAGGCTTGCATGTGCAAGTTCCTGTTATGGTGGTGGATGTTTTATCCTTCCCTGCTTTGTACTTAGCAGTAGCAGCCTCTCACAACGAAACCCAAAACCCAAGGCTGATCTTGGGCTTGTACAATTCCCGGTGAGGAATGTGTTTTTGTTGTAGATTAAGGATGGCCCAGTGAAGGCTTTCACTTGGTTGCAAACCCCCTTGGAGAAGAGATTCCAGCGGTGGTGGCGAGTCAGAGCAAAGGGGGCAATTACTTTTTTCCCCATAGCCGGGTTTTGTGCGTGTGGCTCCTCACCCTTTTCTGTTGGGTTTAAGGTCGTAAAAACAGCTTGTGGTAGACGATCCAACTTGCCGGGGGTTGAAAAGTGTTGCTTCTGCCAAATCACCACTACTGGGTCAAGGGAGGAGAAGTATGAGTGGGGAAATCAACAAAGTTTCTCAGTCAAACCTGCAAAAAGGTCATCAAAGCCCCCTCTGTATAAGGGTTTTGGGTTTGGGGGTCCCCAAAATATAATATGTTGACAGTTGTTTTGTGCGAAGGGAGTAAAATATTTTCCTTAGGAAGTTGATAGGGTCTGCTGTTCCCCCTGGGTTGTAATTGCACATCTAAAAAGAGGTACTAGCGTTTCAGAGCTTGGAACATCATTTCAAGGTGTGGGGGGCACGTAAAGTGTGGGCATAAAACACTTTTAGAGAAGCACACAGCAACACTCCCCTTCCCCTTTTCCCTGTCTTTTCCACCCATGGGTGTAGCAGCAATTCTTGCAAAAATTTTTGGGTCCCTTCATCCAAAAATTTTTCAACAACAGCATCATTCGAGTGTGAGTGTTCACAAAATAGTGTGAGCTCCCCCAAAACATTAGTAATAAAAACCTCTATGTGGCCCCGACAGGTGTGATAGACTGGCCCCCATGATGAAGTGGTCAGTTGAGGTGGTGGGTGTGTAGGGAATTAGGTGCCGCCCCTTTAGAGGGGTAGGGGATGAGCGTGCGGGGTGAGGTTGTGGTTTGTTAAGGCGCAAACCACCTGTGGGTGGGATAGTGCAAGTGGGGGACGTGGAGAGGTTCACCAAATTTAGAGATCCTGGGTTTGTTCTGGAA
The DNA here is from genome assembly GCF_026875155.1 of Cherax quadricarinatus. Lineage (NCBI taxonomy): Eukaryota > Metazoa > Arthropoda > Malacostraca > Decapoda > Parastacidae > Cherax > Cherax quadricarinatus. The sequence continues at coordinate 65,148,025 of NC_069404.1, forward strand.
AAAGGCTTAAAAGGGGGGCCCTGTCTGTCAAATTCCCTTTTTTTTCCCACATGGTCCCCTTATGTCCCCTTTTTTGTGCAGTAATTACACCCGGGATCTCGCAGGCAGTTTTGGCAGAGTGCCCCCTTCCGGTGCAGCGAGGCACAGCCTAGGTGCCTGGGAGGGGGACTAGGATTTGTTGACCCCTGAGTTTTTAGATTTGTCCTAGATTCTGCCGCTGGAACTGTTTGTGGAGGGTGAGAGCTGTTGATGTCTTCCTCCTCCAGTCCTCTTCCACGTCCTCGCCCCCTCCTCTACCCCGTTCTGACAGATGTGTCCCTGCTGTCGTACTTCTCTCTGTCTTTCTCTCCTCTCTCTGTCTCTCTCTCTCTGTCTCTCTTTTCTCTCTCTCTCTCTCTCTCTCCTCTCTCTCTCTCTCCTTTTCCCCTCCTCTCTCTCTCTCTTTTTAATCCTATTTGCGTCCCTCTCTCACGTGTTTCCCCTACTACTTTTAATCAACTACCTCGTAATGCGGTCAGGATGTGTGTGTTTGTGTGTGTGTGGTGTGTGGGTGTGTGTGTGTGAAATTGTGTGTTTGTGTGTGTGTGTGTGTGTGTGTGTGGGTGTTGTGTTGTGTGGTGTGTGTGTGTGTGTGTTGTGTGTATGTGTTGTTTTGTTTTACTCACCTAGTTGTTCACCCAGTTTAGGTTGGGGGGTCGAGTCCGAGCTCTGGCCCCGCCTCTTCATGATCGCTATAGGTCACTCTCCCCGGGGCCGTGGCTTTATCGTACCTCTGCTTTAAAACTATGTATGGATTTCCCCCCTCATCGCTTCCCAAAACTATTCCCCTTACTGATACTCTGTGGCTGAAGAAATACTTCCCAAATCCTGTGATTCTCTGTGTCTTTGCTTCCAATGTGTCCTTGTTTCTGTGTCAATCTTGGAACATCCTGTTTTGCCCCCTTGCAAATTTCCTCTCAGTTTTTGATGTCTTTCAGTCCCCCCCATTCTCCTGTCCTCGGTCGTTAGGTTGATTTCCCCTTAACCCTTCTGTAGGACATACCTTTAGCTCTGGGGCTGTCTTGTTGCAACCTTTCACTTTTTTGTTTTTCGTGCTTTGGGAGGTTTTGGGTTCCAAATGGTGCCCCTACTCCCCAAAATGGGCCTAACGTATACGGTTGTACAGGGTCCTGAACGATTCCTTATTAAGATGTCGGAATGCGTTCGGGTTTGCTAGGCGCCATATGCTGCAGCGTTTTTTGGTTTTATGTGCGCTTAGGAGATGGCCCGGTGTTTTCACCCCCAAAATTTTTTCCCTTTAGTGAGGTTTGTGTCTCTGACCCCCCCAGATGTACTCCCTTTGGGCCTTCTTTGCCCTTCCCCATTTTATGACTTTGCCTTGGTGGGATTGAACCCAGGAGCCCAAATTTCTGGAAGTTCTGGCCCCGCCAGATCCCTTTTTTTCTGCCTGGTCTTCGATCGAGGTATTTTTCTCATCAACTTCACGTCATTGCAAACAGGGCACTCAGGGTCTATTCCTTCCCTAGTCGTTACAAATACCCGAAACAAACATGGCCTGGACTGACCCCCGGGGACCCCGTGGGCACAGGGGCCCCTGACACCCCGCCACGTCCTGACTCGCTGCTGTCTTCCTGACAAGTATTCCTGATCCATTGTAGTGCCTTTCCCCGTTTTCCCCGCTTGGTCCTCCAGTTTTTGCACCCAAACTCTTTTGTGGAACGTGTAAAAAGCCTTTTGAGTCCAAGAAAATGCATCCCCCACCCTCTCTCTCTTGTCTTTTCTCTGTCCCCAGGATAGAACTCCCGTGGTTTGTGAAAGGGTTTCCCCTCCTGAAAAACCTGCTGGCTGCTGTTTTGGTCTTCCCTTTTAGGTGTTCCACCCCTTTCTCCCGAAATCTTCTCCATGATTTTTGATTTATAATGTCAGTGACAGGTCTGTAGTTTAAAAGCTTCATGTCTGTTCCTTTTTTAAAAAAATTGGGATACATTTGCTGTCTTCCATGCCTCAGGCAATTCCCCGTTCGTTTTGATGTATTGAATATTGTTGTTAGGGGTACACATAGGCCTCGTCCCCCCTTCAATACCTGGGGAGATGTTTCTGGCCCCCTTGCCTTTGAGGTATCTAGTCATCGAGCCTCTTCACTTCTTCCTCGGTTGTGTGCATGTGTCCGACTTGGTGGTGTGCCCCCCCTTCCGTCTTTCTGGAGCCCCTTTTTTTCCTCTTGAACACTTCTTTTAATTCTTGTTAGTTTTTCACATACTTCCCGGGCATTTGTTGTTCTCCCCCTTTCCCTTTCCCTTTGCCTGATTACTGGGGCTTGATGTTGTTTTCCTCCTGATGTGGCTGTACAAAAAAATTTCGGGTCGATTTGGCTTTCGTGCATGTCATTTTCAATTTTCTTTGGGCCCCTTCTTATCTGTGCTATTATTTTTGGGTCTAGATGTTTCCTTATTTCCTGGGTCCCTTTTCCTTCTTATTTTTTCCTTTTCCCCCGCACACTTGGTTTTTGCCTTGCCCTTTGGGTAAACCCTGGGCTCATCCTGGCTTTTTTTTACTCCCGTTACCCTTGGGGCAAACCTTTTCAGCCTCCCTTTCATTTTATTGCTACATTTCCTCATCTCATAAAAAGGTTTCCCTGCCAGTTTTTCTGTCCCATGAACCCTTAGGTAGTTCCCCATTTTCCCGTGTAGTCCCCTTTCTTTTAGTTTTGGTTCATTGTCCTGGCCCTTTTGCTTCTCCTCCATTGAGCTCTTTTCTGGTATTCGAAGCTTAAACCCCATGGTCCTGGCCCCAAAGGGGGCTTTCTATGTGATGTCCCCGATATCTGCACTATGAAGGGATACTAAGTCCGCCCTTTCTGGTTATCCTCCCTCTCTCTTGTAGTGTCCCCTTCGTGTTGGTCATGAAGTTCTCCGTCCACCTCCCTCATCTTAGCCCCCCAAGTATCTTGGCCCCCTGTGGGTCCCCATGTGTGTGTGTGTATGTTTTGTGTGTGTGTGTGTGTTGTGTGTGTGTGTGTGTGTGTGTGTGTGGTGTGAATGTGTGTGTGTGTGTGGTGTTGTGTGTGGTGTGTGTGTGTGAAGTGTGTGTGTTTGTGTGTGGTGAATGTGTGTGTGTGTGTGTGTGTGTGTGTGTGTGTGTGTGGGTTTTGGTGTGGTGTGGGGGGCGGTAGAAGGGCCCTTAAGCGAGGAGGAGTTTGGTTTTCCCCCCTAACGGCAGTTTTTTTTTATAGCTTTTTTTAATACTTTCGTCTTTTGTATCCCCTCCCCCCATTCCTCTCTTCTCTCTCTCTCTCTCTCCTTCCTTCCCTTTTCCCCCCCTTTTTACCTTGAACTAACTTTTGGTCGGGGATAATTCATTTAAGCTCGCCCTTCCTTCTCTCTTCTCTCCTCTCTCTCTTCTCTCTCTCTCTCTCTCTCTCTCTCTCTTCTCTCTCTCTTCTTCTCTCTCTCCTCTCTCTTCTCTCTTTTTTTTCTCCTCTCTCTCTCTCTCTCTTCTCTCCCCTTCTCTTCTTCTCTCCTTTATATCTTCCATTTTATTCTTTTTTTTCCATCTTCTCCCCCAGCTTCCCTTCCATCTTTTTTTATTTTCCTTTTATTTTTCCCGAAAATTTTGTTTATAGCTAAAAAAGCCTCGCCGACAGGCTTTAGATGAAGAACTTGGTGTTTATTTTCCCATGAAGTCTCCCCCCTAGGTTTTCCCTTGAAACTCCAGTGAGGCTGACACTACTGAAGTCTCCCCCCTCAGACTGACACTACTGAAGTCTCCCAGCTCAGGCTGACATACTGAAGTCTCCCAGTCGGCTGAATATGAAGTCTCCCCCTCAGGGTGACATACGAAATTCCCGTCAGGTGCACTATGAAGTCCCAGCTAGGGTGACACTACTGAAGTCTCCCAGCTCAGACTGACTTGAAGTCCCCGTAGGTTAATATATGAAGTCTCCAGCTCAGGCTGCATATTGAAGTCTCCCAGCTCAGACTGACATACTGAGTCTCCCAGCCGACTGACCTACTGAAGTCTCCAGCTCAGGCGACCTATGAAGCTCCCCGCTCAGACTGACATATGAAGTTCCCCGTCAGATACCTACTGAAGTCTCCGCTCAGGCTGCACTCCCGAAGTTCCCCGTCAGGCTGACCTACTGAAATCTCCCAGCTCAGGCTGACAAATGAGTCTCCCGCTCGGGTGACGCAACTGAAGTCCCCCGCTCAGAGACATATGAAGTTCCCAGTCAGATGAACCCCACTGAAATCTCCCCGCTCGGCTGACTTATGAAGTCTCCCGCTCAAGCTGCACTACTGGTTCCGTCGGCTGGGCACTCTGAAGTTCCCAGTCGGCTGAACCCACTGAAGTTCCAGCTCAGGCTGACTCTACTGAAGTTCCCGTCAGATGCATACGAAGTCTCCCGTCAGGGTGCATATGAAGTCTCCCAACCAGGCTGACCTTTCTGAAAACTCCCCGCTCAAGCTGACACTATGAAGTCTCCGGGTCGGTGACATATGAAGTCTCCCCCCTAGGGGAAATACTGAAGTCTCCCAGTCAGGTGACCTTTCTGAAGTCTCCAGCTCAAGTGACACTCTGAAGTCCCCAAGCTCAGGTGACATACTGGGCTCCAGCTCAGGTAATACTGAAGTCTCCCCGCTCAGGCTGACCTTGAAGTCTCCCCGCTCAACTGCCCTATGAAGTCTCCCGGTGACACTACTGAAGTTCTCCAGCTAGGCTGACACTACTGAAGTTCCACCAGGTTGAACTACTGAAGTCTCCCCGCTCAGGTGACTTTTGAAATCTCCCCGCTCAAGCGCACTCTGAAATTCCCAGCTAGGTTTACATCTGAAAAATTCCCCCCTCAGGCTGAATATGAAGTCTAGCCCCGGTGAATTTTGAAGTTCCCCGTCCAATGACACTACTGAAGTCTCCCAGCTCAGGTTAAAATACTGAAGTCTCCCAGCTCAGGCTGACTACTGAAGTCTCCAGCTCAGGTTTAATACTGAAATTCCCAGTCGGGGAACTACTGAAGTTCCCAGTCAGGCTGACATACTGAAGTCTCCCGCCAGGTGATCTACTGAAGTCTCCCCGTAGACTGAAATTCTGAGTCTCCCGCCCGGTTAAACTACTGAAGTCTCCGCTCAGGTTGATCTATGAAGTCTCCGCTCAGGGTGACATACTGAAGTCCCAGCTCAGGTTTTACATACTGAAGTCTCCCCTCAGGGCACTATGAGTCTCCCGCTCAGGTTGATTACTAAGTCCCCGCAGCTGACACTACGAAGTCTCCCAGCTCGGTTAAAACTACTGAAGTCTCCCAGTAGGTGACACAATGAAGTCTCCCCGTCAGGTTTACCATGAAGTCTCCGTCAAAAGACACTACTGAAGTCTCCCAGCTCAGGTGACATACTGAAGTCTCCCAGTCAGGCTGACACTACTGAAGTCTCCAGTCAGGTTTTTTTTCTATGAAATCTCCCCCCCTCGTGCCTACTGAATCTCCCCGCTCAGGTTAACTACTGAAGTCTCCCAGCTAGGGGAACTACTGAAATCTCCCCGCTCAGGTGACATACTGAAGTCCCCAGTCAGGTTGAACTACTGAAGTTCCCCCGTCAGGTTAAATACTGAAGCTCCAGCTCGTTTAATACTTTAAGTTTTCCCAGTCAGGCGACACTACGAGTCTCCCCCGCTCAGATTTACACTACTGAAGCTCCCCGCTCAGGGAATACTGGTCTCCCGCTCGCTGACATCTGAAGTCTCCCACTCAGGTTTTACTTTCTGAAGTCTCCAGTAGGCTGACACTACTGAAATCTCCCCGTAGAAACCTATGAAGTTCCCGTCAGTGACTACTGAAGTCCCAGCTCAGGTGACAAAACTGAAAATTCCCAGCTCAGGTGGGCACTATGAAGTTCCAGTCAGGGGACATACTGAAAATCTCCCCGTCAGTGAATACTGAAGTCTCCGTCAGGCTGAAACTGAAGTCTCCCCGCTCAGGTAAATGAAGTTCCCCGCCAGGGTGACATATGAAGTTCCCCGCTCGTCACTATGAATCCCAGCTCAGGCGACACTACTGAAGTCTCCCAGCTCAGCGACATACTGAAGTCCCCAGCTCAGCTGACACTACTGAAATCTCCCAGCCGGTGAATTTCTGAAGCTCCCAGCTCCGCTGACCCACTGAGTCTCCCACTAAAGTAATACTGAAGTCTCCCAGCTCAGGGAACACTGAAGTCCCCAGCTCAGGCTGACATACTGAAGTCTCCCGCTCGGTGACATACTGAAGTCTCCAGCCAGGTATTACTGAGTCCCCAGTCAAATGACACTATGAATCTCCCCCGTCAGGGGACACTACTGAAGTTCCCCCTCAGGCGACACTATGAAGTTCCCAGCTCGGGTTTATGAAATTTTTCCCCAGCTCAAAATGAAATACTGAAGTTCCCAGCTCAGGTTAACTATGAAATCTCCCAGCTCAGGTGACATACTGAAGTCTCCCCGCCAGGCTGACCTACTGAAGTCTCCCAGTCAACGACATATGAAGTTCCAGCTCAGTGAATACTGAAGTCTCCCCCTTTAGGCGCATAATGAATTCCCCGCTAGGCGACATACTGAAGTTCCCCGTCAGATGACACTCTGAAGTCTCCCAGCTCAGGTGACACTACTGAAGTCTCCCCGTCAGGTGCATACTGAAGTCTCCCAGCTCAAGCTGACACTCTTAAGTCTCCAGTGGTTTACCCATGAAGTCCCCAGCTCAGGCTGACACTACTGAAGTCTCCCCGCTCAATGACATTGAAGCTCCCAGCTCAGGCTGAAATACTGAAGCTCCAGCTCAGGGTGACACTATGAAGCTCCCGCTCGGGTGACCTAGAAGTCTCCCAGCTCAAGCTGCCTATGAAGTCCCGCTCGGTGAATACTGAAGTCTCCCAGTCGGCTGGGGCATATGAAGTTCCCGCTCAGGTGCACTCTAAGTTCCAGTCAGGCCCCGACCTACTGAAGTCTCCCCGTGGGGTGACATATGAAGTTCCAGCTCAGGCTGACATCTGAAGTCTCCACTAGGGACATACTGGTTCCCGCTCAGGCTGACCTTTGAAATTCCCAGTCAGGTTTCACACTGAAGTCTCCCGCTCAGGTGACACTACTGAAGTCTCCCAGCTCGGCTGACACTATGAGTCTCCCGTCAGGCTGTTTCTGAAGTCTCCCCGTCAGGTGACATACTGAAATCTCCCGTCAGGTGCACTACTGAAGTCTCCCCCTTAGGGACACTATGAAGTCTCCCCACTCAACGACCCCCGCCGACCGAAGAGGGGTTGGGCCCGGGCTGCATTGACCCCCGCCAACAACGGATTAAAACAGTGACCCCACAAGGGCAGCCCCTTGCTTTAAAGGGGAACTCGCCCCCAAAGTTTTCCACCCGTACCAATGAACCCCCGGCCCGATTTGGGCTGGAGTGCCTACAACCCAGTAAGGCGAAAACAAAATTGCTCCGAATATGACCTGTCGTCACCCCGGTTTTCCTCAGGCTGACCTACTGAGTTTAGTGCACTTTTTTTGCTCCCCTCCGGGAATTGGAGGGTTCCCGGGCCATGTATGAAGTTCCCACTTTTTTCTGCTACTGGCCCACCCCCCTGCCCGACCCACTGGCCGACCTCTGGTCCGAAACCCCCGGTGACCACCCGGAAGGCCCACCGGTTAGGCCCCCCGGGCGGCGACCCCATGGCCAGCCCCAAACCACGACCCAACTTTCCCCGGGTCACCGAACCACAACCCTGGTTCCGCCCACCCGGCCAGACCCACTCCACGACCCACCGGCCACAAAATAGCCCCGGCCCCGCCATGGGCCCCCCACCACAACCCGGTTACCCCCGGCAGACACCCCACCCAAACGCCACGGGGCCCCCCATCCCCCCTAGGGCCACAAACCCAGGTTCCACCCACCTGGGCCCCGGGCCCCCCTAGCCGACCCCCCTGCCACCCCCACCTAGACAACTCTGGGTTGTATGGCACCCCCCGGCCGTCCATTGGGACGACCCCCGGCCCTGGCCCCCCTGCCACCCTTTTTGCCCCTGGCCGACCCACCTGGCCACGACCCCCCTGCAAGACCCCTGGCCGACCACTAGCAAGGGGCCCACCCGGGACCCACCAGGAACCCACCCCGGGCCCCACCACCTGAAGACCTTACCGCCAACTCCTTCCCCAAACTCAAAAAATGTGACATGAAATTTTTCACGAAAAAAAAAAAACATTACCACGAACCCCCCCTCCACCTTACAACTTTCCACTTTCCACCCACCGGACGAAATACCACCCCCCTGCGGCCTACCCCCACCCTGGTTCACCATTTCCCCCCTAGCGACCCTCCACTTCCTCCCGGACGTTACTATTCCACTTCTTCCACTTCCACCGAATTAACTATTCCACTCTTTCTCTCCACTTCCTACCGACGTAACTAATCCAATTTTCCACTCTCCACTATCCTACCTACGTTACTATTCCACTTCTCCACTTCCACACGACTTTACTATTTCCACTTCTCCCACTCTCCTACCGACGTTAACTTATTCCACTACTCCACTTCCTCCGACGTTTACTATTTGCCTTGCTCACATCTTCCTACCGACGTTTGAACTATTCAACTACTCCACTTCCACTACCGACGTTACAATTCCCACTTCTCGGGGGGTTCTCACACTTCCTACCGACGTTACTATTCCAACTTCTCTCCACTTCCTACCGACGTTACTATTCCACTTCTCCACTTCCTACCGACGTTACTATTCCACTTCTCCACTTCCTACCGACGTTACTATTCCACTTCTCCACTTCCTACCGACGTTACTATTCCACTTCTCCACTTCCTTTCCTACCGACGTTTACTATTCCACTTCTCCCACTCCTACGGACGTTACTATTCGCAGCTTCTCCACTTTCCCCTACGGACGTTACTATTCCACTTCTCACCACTTCCTACCGACGTTACAATTCCACATCTCCCACTTCCTACCGACGTTACTAATTTCCAACTCCACTACCTACGGACCGTTACTATTTCCATCCACTTCTCCACTTCCTACCGAACGTATACTATTCCACTTCCTTCTCCCACTTTATCCTACCTACGTACTATTCCACTTCTCCACTTCCTACCGACGTTACTATTCCACTTCTCCACTTCCTACCGACGTTACTATTCCACTTCTCCACTTCCTACCGACGTTACTTTACTATACCCTCTTCTCTCCACTTCCTACGACGTTACTATTCCACTTTCTCCACTTCCTACCGGACGTTAACTATTCCAACTTCCTCCACTTACTTCCTTCGCTACACGACGTTACTATTTCCCACTTATCCACTTCCTACCGACGTTACTATTCCACTTCTTCCACTCCTACCAACGTTACTATTTCCACTCTCCACTTCCCGACCGACGTTACTATCCACTTCTCACACTTCCTACCGACGTTACTATTCCACTTCCCTCCACTTCCTTCCGACGTTACTATTAATTCCACTTCTCCACTTACCACCGACGTTACTATTTCCACTTCTTTCTCCACTTCCTACCGACGTTACATTCCACATCACCACTCCCTACCGTACGTTACTATTCCACTTCTTCTCCACTTCCCTACCGAGCGTTCTATTCCAACTGTCTCCACTTCCTACCGACGTTACTATTCCACTTCTCCACTTCCTACCGACGTTACTATTCCACTTCTCCACTTCCTACCGACTTACTATTCCACTTCTCCACTTCCTACCGACGTCACTATTCCACTTCTCCACTTCCTACCGACGTTACTAATTCCACTTCTCCACTTCTGGCTATCAGACGTTACAATTCCACTTCACACTTCCAACCCGACGTTACTATCACTCTCCTCCACTTCACTAGCCGACGTTACTATTCCACTTCTCCACTTCCAGCCGACGTTAACTATATTCCACTTCTCCACTTCCTACCGCGTTACAATTCCAATTCTCCACTTCTACCGACGTTACTAATTCACTTCTCCACTTCCTACCGACGTTACTATTCCACTTCTCCACTTCCTACCGACGTTACTATTCCACTTCTCCACTTCCTACCGACGTTACTATTCCACTTCTTTCTCTTCTCCACTTCCCTACCGACGTTACTATTCCCCACTTCTCTCCATTTTCCTAACCGACGGTTACTATTCCACTTCTCCACTCTTCCAACGACGTTACCTATTCCACTGATCTTCCACTTCCTACCCGAAGTTACTAATCCACTTCTCCCACTATCCTACCGACGTCTTACTATTCCACTTTCTCTTTCTCCACTTCCTACCGACTATACTAATTACAATCTCCACTTCCCTATCCGACGTTACTATTGCCCCTTCTATTAGTCTCCACTTCCTACCGAACGTTACTATTAGCCACTACTTTAGACACTTCTAACCCCGACCGTTACTATTCCACATACTCCACTTCTACGGGACTTTACTATGTCCCCTTCTATCCACTTCCTACCGGATCGTTACTATTCCACTTCCACCGACTACCTACCGACGTTACTATTCCACTTGTGCTCCACTCTCCTAACCGACGTTTTACTATTCCACTCTCCACTTCCTACCGACGTTACTAATCCACTTCATCCACTTCCTACCTGACGTTACTATTCCACATTCCACTTCCTACAACCGACGATACGTATTCCACTTCTTCCACTTCCTACCCGACGTTACTATTCCCACTTGCTCCACTTCCTACCGACTTTACTATTGCCACTTCTCCACTTCCTACCGACCGACGTTACAATTGCCACTTCTCCAACTTCCATACCGACGTACTATTCCAACTTCTCCACTTCCTAACCGACGTTTACTATTCCACTTCTCGCACTTCCTACCGACGTTACCTATTCCATCTTCTCCACTTCCCCCTACCGTACTCACTATATTCCTCTTATACTCCACTACCTACCGACGTCACTATTCCACTTCTCCACTTCCTACCGACGTCACTATTCCACTTCTCCACTTCCTACCGACGTCACTATTCCACTGTCTCCACTTCCAACTCGAGACGTCACTATTCCACTTCTCCCACTTCCTACCGACTTCACTATTCCACTTCCCACTCCTACCGACGTCACTATTCCACTTCTCCACTTCCTACCGACGTCACTATTCCACTTCTCCACTTCCTACCGACGTCACTATTCCACTTCTCCACTTCCTACCGACGTCACTATTCCCACTTCACCCACTTACCTACCCGACGTCAACTATTTCCACTTCTCCACTTCCTACCGACGTCGACTAATCCACTTCTCCACTTCCTACCGACGTCCACTATTCCCACCTTCTACCACTCCAACCGACGGTCACTAAACCACTTCTCCACTACCTACCGACGTCACTATTCCACTTCTCCACTTCCTACCGACGTCACTATTCCACTTCTCCACTTCCTACCGACGTCACTATTCCACTTCTCCACTTCCTACCGACGTCACTATTCCCCCCCCCCACTTCTCTTCCTCCCCCACGTCCTAACCGCCGTGCACTATTCCCCTTCTCCACCTCCTAGCCGACGTCACAATTCCCTTCTCCACTTCTACCGAAGGTCACTATTTCCATTCACTCTCCCACTTCCCTACCCGACGTCACTATTCCACTTCTCCACTTCCTACCGAACGTCACTATTTCCCACTTCTCCACTTCCTACCGACGTCCCACTAATTCCAACTTTTTCTCCACTTCCTAAGCCGGACTCACTATACACTTCTCTCCACTTCCTACCGACGTCACTATTGCCACTTCTCCATTCCTACCGACGTACTATCCACTTTCATCACCACTGCCTACCGACGTCACTATACATTCATTCTCCACTTCCTAACCGACGTCACTATTCACACTTCTCGCCACTTCCTACCGACGTCCACTATTTCCACTTCCTCCAACTTCCTACCGACGTCACATTCCACTTCCTTCCACTTGCCTACCACCGACGTCCACATTCCACTTCTTCCTCCACTTCCTAGCCGACGTCCACTATTCCACTTCTCCACTTCTACCTGACGTCACTAATTTCCACTTCTGTCTCCACTTCCTACCGACGGTCACTTATTCCAAACTTCTCTCACTTCTACCGACGTCCACATTCCACTTCTCCACTTCCCTACCGGACGATCCACTATTCCACTTCTTCCACTTCCTACCGACGTCACAATTTCCACTTCTCGCACTTCCTACCGACGTCCACTATTTCCGACATGCTCCCTCCTACCGACGTCACTATTACCACTTTTCTCCCACTTCCTTCCTACCGACTTCACTATTCCGACTTCTCATCTTTGCTTCTCCACTTTCCTACCGACGTCACTATTCCACCTTCTCGCAATTCCTACCGGACGGATCAACTATTATTTTTTTTTTTTTTTTTTTTTTTTTTGTTTTTTTTTTTTTATTTTTTTTTTTATCTTTTTCATTTCTTTTTTTTTTTTCTATTTTTTTTTTTTTTATTTTTTTAATTCCTTTCTTATGTTCTCTTTTGGTTTTTTTGTCTTTTTTTTGTTCTTTTTTTTCCACTTCTCCACTTCCTACCGACGTCACTAATCCACTTCTCGTTTCTCCACTTCCTACCGACGACACTATTCCACTTCTCGCACTTCCTACCGACGTCACTATTCCAACTCTCACTTCCTAACCACGTCACTAACTCCACTTCTCCACTTCCTACCGACGTCAACTATGTCCACTTCTCCACTTCCTACCGACGTCCCTATTCCCCTTCATCTCCAACTTGCCTACCGACGTCACTATTCCACTTCTTCCACTTCCTACCGACGTTCACTATTCCACTTCTTTCTCCACTTTACCTAATACCGACGTCACTATTTCCTCACTTTCTCCACTTCCTACCTGACGTCACTATTTCCACTTCTCCACTTCCTACCGACGCCCCTATTCCACTACTCCACTCCAACCGACGTCACTTTATTCCACTTCGTCCACGTTCCCCTACCGACGTCACGTATTCCACTTCTTTCTCCACTTCCTACCGACGTCACTATTCACTTCTCCACTTTCCTACCGATCAGTCACCTATTCCACTTCTCCACTTCCTACCGACGTCACAATGTCCCACTTCTTTCCACTTCCTACTAGACTGTCAAACTATTCGCACTGTCATGATCTCACTTCCTACCCGACGTCATCAATAACCACTTCTTTCTCCACTTCCTACCTGACGAGTACGTCACATATTACACTTCTCTATTCTTCTCCACTTCCTAATACCGACGTCACGTATTCCACATCCTCCCACTTCCTACCGACGTCACATACCCACTTCTCCACTTCTACCGACGCACTAATTCTCAACTGTCACCTACTTCCTACCGACGTCACATATTCCACTTCATTCCACTTCCCTAACCGGGCGTCACTATTCACTCTCCACTTCCTAACCGACGTCACTATTCCACTGTTCTCCACTTCAACCGGCGTCACTATTCCATACTTCTCCTCCACTTCCTAACCGACTTCACTAATTTCCACTTCTCCACTTCCTATACCGACGACCACTATTCCACTTCTTCTCCACTGTCCAAACCTTGGACGTCTTACTATTTACAACAACCTACTCCCACTTCTCTAGTAATCCGAGTACGGGTGTCACTATTACCACTTGCTTGTACTCCACTTCCTACCGGACGTCCACTATATCCACTTCTATCTCCCACTTCCTAACCGACGTCAACTAATCCACCTTCTCCACTTCCTGAACCGGACGTCACAATTCCACTTCTCCACTCCTACCGACGTTTCACAATTCCACTTCTCTTCTCCACTTCCTACCGACGTCACTAATCCACTTCTTTCCTCCGACTTCCCTATCGACGTCACTATTCCACTTCTCCCACTTCCTACCGACTTCACCTATTCCACTTCTCCACTTCCTACCGACGTCCACTATTCCACATTTCACCACTGTCCTACCCGACGGTCCCTATTCCACTATCTCCACTTCCTAACCGACGTCACTATTCCACTTCTCTTTTCTTCCACTCCTACCGAACAGTCACTATTCCGACATCTCCACTTCCTACCCAGAGTAGCCGTCACATTCCACTTCTCCACTTCCTACCGACGTCACTATTCCACTTCTCCACTTCCTACCGACGTCACTATTCCACTTCTCCACTTCCTACCGACGTCACTATTTCCAACTCTCACACTTCCTACCGACGTCACTATTCCACTTCTCCACTTCCTACCGACGTCACTATTCCACTTCTCCACTTCCTACCGACGTCACTATTCCACTTCTCCACTTCCTACCGACGTCACTATTCCACTTCTCCACTTCCTACCGACGTCACTATTCCACTTCTCCACTTCCTACCGACGTCACTATTCCACTTCTCCACTTCCTACCGACGTCACTATTCCACTTCTCCACTTCCTACCGACGTCACAATTATTCCCTTTCGTCCACTTCCTACCGACGTACGGTCACTCTCCAGCTTCTCCGCTTCCTAACCCGACGTCACTATTCCACTTCTCTGGTTCTTTCCACTTCCTACCGACGTCACTATTCCACTTCTCCACTTCTACCGACGTCCTCTATTCCCCTTCTCCACATCCTACCGACTTCAACTATTTCCACTTCTCCCACTTCCAACCGACGTCACTATTCCACTTCACTCCACTTCCCTAACCCGACGTCCCACGATTCCACTTCTCCACATCCTACCGAGACGTCCACTACTATACCACTTCTCCCACTTCCTACCGACGTCACTATTCCACTTCTCCACTTCCTACCGACGTCACTATTCCACTTCTCCACTTCCTACCGACGTCACTATTCCACTTCTCCACTTCCTACCGACGTCACTATTCCACTTCTTCCACTTTTTTCTACCGGACGGTCACTAATCCCACTTCTCCACTTCCTACCGACTTCACTATTCCACTTCTCGCACTTCCTACTCGATATGCGGTCACTATTTCCACTTCTTCTCCACTTCCACCTAATCTTCGACTAGTTGCCCACTTCTCCACTTCCTAACCGACGGAGTCCACTAATCCACTTCTCCACTTCCTACCGACTCACTATTCCCTTCTTCTTCTTCTTCTTCCACTTCTACCGGACGTCACTATTCCACTTCTTTCTACCCACTTGCCTACCGACGTCACTATTTCCACTTCTTCTCACTTTCTACCGACGTCACAATTCACTTCGTACTTCCATTCCTACCGACTCAACAATTCCACTTCTCCACTTCCTACCGACGTCACTATTCCACTTCTCCACTGTCCTACTCGATGACGGGTCATCATATTCCAACATCTCCACTTCCTACCGAGTTCATCACATATTCCACTATCTCCTACCTTCCCTACCGCGTCACTAATCCACTTTGCTTCCAAGCTTCCTAGCGACGATCAACTATTCCCGACAACCCACTTCCGTGACCCAAAACTTCCTACGCAGACACTGGACGACACAATTCCACTTCTCCATCCTATCCTACCGACGTCACTATTCCAACTTCCTGAAGATCGTCCACGTCACCTACCGACGTCACTACATCCACTAGTCACCACATTCCAACCGGACTGACACTAATTAACCCACATTCACTCCACTTCCTACCTAGAACGTGAAATTCACTAATTCCCACTTCATCCACTTCCCAAACAAGCTCGTAGTATATGGACGTCACTATTCCAACGTAAACTCCAACTCTCTCCTACCGACTGGACACACTGAATTTCCACATCTCCACTTCCTACCGACGTCACAATTTCCACTTCTCTTCCCACTTTCCTAACGACGTCACTAATTCCACTTCTTCCACTTCCTACCGACGTCAGCTATTCCACTTCTTCTCACTCCTACCTGACGAATCACTAATTCCACTATCTTGGCATCTATCCACTATTCCTACCCGACGTCTCCCCAATTGCCACTTTCTCCAACCTTCCTACCGACGTCACTATTTCCACTTCAGTCCACTTCCTACCGACGGGTGGGGAGTTTTCCCTAGTACACACTTCTCCACGTTCCTACCGGGAGCCGTCACTATATCCACTTCTCTCCAAACTTCCTCCCTAGACGTCACTATTCCTACTTCTCCTACTTCCCTACCGACGTCACCTATACCCACTTCTCCAGCTTCCTACTATCGATCGTCACTATTCCACATCTCCACCTTCCTACCGACGTCACTATCCACATCTCTCCACTTCCCTACCGCGTCAACTGAATCCAAAACTCTCCACTTCCTACCGACGTCACTATTCCACCTTCCTTTTCGCACTTCCTACCGACGTCAACGTATTACCACTTCTCCACTTCCTACCGACGTCCACTATACCACTTCTCCACTTCCTACCGACGTCAACTAAGCCACTTCATCTCCCCTTCCAACGCGGACTTCCACTAATCGCACATCTCCAACTTCCCTACCGACGTCACAATTCCACTTCTCCACTACCATGACTCACTAATTCCACTTGTCTCCACTTCCTACCGTGGGACTCCTATTGCCACATCTCCACTTCCTCCCTGACTTCACTATTCCAGATTCTCCACTTCCTACCGACCGTCAACTATACCACTTCTTCTCACCACTTCCTACCGAACGACACTATTCCACTTGCTCACTTCCTACCGACGACAACTATTCCCACTTGCCCCCTCATCCACTTCCAACCTGGACGTCCACTAGGTTCCCACTTCTCCACTTCCTACCGACGTCCGAGCAACAATTCCCACATGAAACCATAACTACCACTTCCTACCGACACAAAAACTATTCCACTTGTCGTCCACTTCCTACCGACTCACTATTTCCACTTCTCCACTTCCTACCGACGGTGTCATCTAGTGCCACAACTCCATTCCTACCGACGGTCAAACTATTCCACTTCCTCCACTTTCCTACCGACGACACTTAATCCACTTCACCACTTCCTACCGGGACGTGTCACAATTCACACTTCTCCACTCTGCCTAACCGAACGTCACTAATTGCCATATCTCCACTTCCAACCGACGTCACTATTCCCACGTTCTCCTCGACACTTCCTATCCGACGGGGGAGTGTCAACTATTCCAACTTTTCTCCACATCCTACGCGGACGTCACTAAATTCCACTCCTCTCTCCACATCCTACCGACTCAACTTAATCCACTACTCTCTTCCACTTCCTACTCGGGACGTGGTCGCTGTATTTCCATACATGGTATCCTGCGCACTTCCTATGTCCGACGATCACGCTAATTATTTGAGCCACTTCATCCACTTCCTACCGATCGACACTTATTCCACTTCTCCACTTTCCTACCGACTTTCCAGCTATATCCACTTACAAGCTCCACATGTCCTACCTGAACGTCACTATTATCCAACCTTCTCACTTCCTACGACTGTCACAATTCCACTTCTGATCTCTGCTAACTTCCTAACCGGACGTCACTATTCCGCACTCTTCTCCACTTCCTAACCGAACTCGATCCACTAGAATATCCACTTCTCTCCACCTCCTGTACCGGACGTCCTCTATTCCACTGTCTTCCACTTCCTACCGACTACAACTATTCCACTTCTCGCACCACTTCCTAACCGACGGTCAGCTATTCCAACATCTCCACATCCTACCTAGGACTTCACTATTCCACTTCTTCTCCACTTCCTACCGCGCTCAACTTATTCCACTTCTCACTTCTGTCTCCACTTCCTAACCGACGTCACTAATCCACTTCTCCACTTCACTACCGACTGTCACGTAAATTCCACTTCCTCCACAACCTATACTCGTGACGGATTCAACTATTCCACTTTCTCCACTTCCCTAACCGACGTCACCTATTATTACCCACTTATCTCTTCCACTTCCAACCTGACGGATCTACTCATTCCACTGGTGTGTTCTCCTACTTTCCTACCGGACGCTTCCATCCCCTTAATATCCCTTCTCTCTCACTTCCTACCGCTTCACTTGTACTAATTCCACTTCTTCTTCCACTGCCTACCTGACGTCACAATTCCACTTCTTCCAACTTCCTACCGGACTTCGACTATTCCACTACTCCCACTTTCGCTACTACCGGGCGATGACGCGTCACTATTCCACTTCTTTCTTCCACCTTCCCTATACCGACGACAACTATTCCACTTCATCCACTTCCTACCGACGGGACCCATCAATCTATTTCCACTTCTGCCCCTTCCTACCGACGGTCACTATTCCAACCAATCTCATCCACTACCCTACCGACGGACTAAATTGTTTCAACTATTCCACTTCTCTCCATTCCTACCGACGTCAACTAATCCACGTTCTCCACTATCCTACCGCGTACGTCACTATACCACTTTCTCCACTTCCCTACCGGGGGAACGTCACTATTTCCCACTTCTCCACTTTCCTAATCCGACGGTTTAATCACTAGTTCCACTTCTTCTATTCACTTTCCCCACTTCCTACCGACGTCAACTAATTCCACTTCTCCACTGTCCAACCGACGAATTACTATTCCCAGCTTCTCACTTCCTGACCTACCGTCACTATTCCCACTCCTCCAACTTCCTACCGAACGATACTATTCCACTTCTCCACTTCCTACCGACCTTATACTATTCTCACTTCTCCACTTCCCTAGCCGACCGTTACTACCACTTCTCCAACTTCCAACCGACGTTACTGGAAGAGGGCGGTGGGTCAGTGGGCCCACTAGTTCCACTTATCTCCACTTCACTACCGACGTTAACACTGATTCCACTTTCCTAAGCTCCACTATTCCTAACCGACTGTTACTATTCCACTAAATTCTTCACCACTTCTCTAGCCCGACATTTACTATTCCCTTCTCCACTCATCCAACCGACCGGTTAGATCCGAAACTAAGTTACCACTTATCACCACGTATCGCCTACCGAGTTTAGACTCTAAGTCCAGTTTGTGGGGGGGGGGGGTTATCCACCTCTCGACACTGTCCCTGAATCCGAACTCTTCAGTAAAAAAAACTTGTATTCGCACTTCTTTCTCGCACTCCTACCATATGACGTACTGATTTCGCACTACTCCAACTTACCAATACGCCAGTCTCGTCTAACTCTAATTGCCACTTCTGCTCCACTTCTCAACACTAGACGATACTAATCCACTTCCCACATTCTCCAACCTGACCTTAACTATTCCACTTCTCCACTTCCACCGACGTTACTTACAATTTCACGCCTTCTCCAACTCCTACGCACGTTACATTTCCACTTTCTCTCACTGATACCTACTTAGAACAGACTTTACTATTCCAGACTTTCTGATCTCCACTTCCTACCGACGTTACTATATCCAACTGTCTCCACTCCTACCGACGTTACTATTCCACTTCCCCACTTTCCTACCTCCACTTCCCTACTGATCGTTACTGATATCCGAGAATTCTATCTTGTCTGTTGCTCCACTAAGCATCTTCTCTCCCTCCAAGGTTCCCTCTGTCTCTTGTTTGCACATTTTTCCTTAAAACAATAGTCAACTGTCACATAATCTCCTCTTCCTTATCAACTTTCTTCACGAGGACCAAATTCATCTCTGGCACTGGTCCTCCCTCTCATTGAGATGAGCTCATAAATGGCTAATTAGGGGGAGTGCTTTCAGATCTTTCCAGCCTGTAGATTATTGCGGCACAAGGAACACGAGACACTCTGGTACTAGCTTTACCGTCGGGATAACAGATTGGCTACCCTGTAACACAACAACCTGGAAACGTTTAGCGTTTCAGCGGGTAGAAATGTGTTCGCCACTGTAGATCGCTACTTATACAACCTGTATCCTGTGGAAAAGCTTTGCCAGCGGTTAGAAAATGCGGCACTGTATAACACAACACCTTTTACTAGCACTTCAGCGGGTAGATGGCGCACGTAAACACAGGGCATGCCCTCAGGTACGTATGCTGATCAGGCCAACTGGGTAGATGGCCACGCTGCACGGATAGCCACGGGTAAGGCTATCCGGTGGCACTAGGCTTAACAGGCTGGTCAGAGATGGTGCGCGAGCACTGAAAAACACAACACTCTGTATAGCTATTCGAAAAAGCGGGTAGGATGGCGGCACTGTAACAGTACAGCACCTTGAACAATAAGGCAATTCAGCGGTTAGAATGGGCGCCACGTAACACCAACACATGGGTACTGATTAGCTTTCAAGTGCTGGTATAAGGCGCACTGTAACACACATGGAACGACCTGGAGTACTAAGCTTTTCCAGTCGGGTTAGATGGCAGCAGCTGTATATCACAAGAAAACTACCTGGACAGAGCTTTCCAGCGTAGTAATTGGCGCACTGTAACACAGACACCTGGTAGCTTAAGCTATCACAAAGTCGGGTAGATGCGCCACTTGTAAACACAGCCCTGGTACAAGCTTTCAGCGGGTAAGAATGCGCACTGTAACACAGGCACTGGTACTAGGCTTTCAGAGCTTGTAGATGGCGCACTGTAACAGACACTCTGGTACTAGCATGTTCAAGAGCGGGGTAGATGGCGCACTGTAACCCTACAGCGCGGGTACGATGCTTTCCAGGCGGTTGTAGATTTCGCACTGTAATCACAACGGACCGGTGTGTTACCAGCATTTCAGCGAGGGTATATGGCGCCACTGTATACACAACACTCAGGTACCGCAAGCCTACAAGTGCCGTTGTAAGATGGTCGCACTGTAACACAACACCGTACGATGTTACTAGTCTTTTCAGCCCAACGCGGAAGAAGTCTTGGCGAACTGTGTAACAACCACAACTCTTGTTAGATTCCTGGTGGAGTGCTTTAATAATCAAAGCGGGTAGATGTCGCCCAACTGTAACACAAACACCTGGTACTTGCTATTCACAGCGGGTAGATGGCATGCACTTTAAAAGCGATACCAGCGAGCGCATGGTACCGAGCTTTCCAGCGGGTAATATGCGCATCTGTAACGACAACACCAGGTACCTAGCCTTTCAGTACTGGAGTGAAAGGCTTCAACCTGTAACACAACAACCTTGATACCGGAGCTTGTCAAAGCGGGTAGATGCGCACAGTATCTACAACAACCTGGTACCTAAGCCTTTCAGTACAGGGGTATATTGCGGTCATACAGGTAAACACAACACCCGGTACCAGCTTTTCAAGGCCGGTTAGAGAAGCGCACTTTAACAACAACACCTGAGAGCAATACTGCGAGCTTTCAGCGGTAAAACTTGCTAATTTTGGCGTTTAAAATAGCAGCGATATTTGTCTTGCCGAAAGTAAGACAAGCGAAAATTCTGTGTTATGTATATGCTAAAGATACAGAACATTCTCTCGTGCCAAAATAACATTCATGAAAAGCAACTAACGAAATAAAATACAAATTAAACACGTGTTTTTATTTATAGTAAAGTTATCGTACCAGATTTATCTAAATATATGTTTAGGCTACAATACAATGCTGCTAAACTTTAAAATTGCTCTATGTGATTCTCTATTAACATAGATACTTGAGCAGGTAGAGTATTCTGTCCTAAGGTATTCCTTTTGGTACAAAAATATTATTAATTTCATAATTTGTAATACTAGATAAAATGAATCAAAAATATAATACTCTAAACGGACTATAAAAATAAATTTTAGAAATGATCTTTTAATTTTAAGATATTCCTTATGTTAACATGACCACTTTTAAAAAGACCTTTATAGTTCGGACACTGACAGGTCGCTAGCGATCTCACTCGTTACTCCAGTGTTTCGATAAGTATGAGCGCTGGTGTCTAGCTGCAGGTCATTAACCGCTCCGTGGTCACAGCAGATCTCCATGGTCATGCATTTCCCAGCGCAGGCTTCAAGAACCGGACGATGTCCAGCATCTCCAGGTCATGAACGTTCCTCGCTTATCAGCATCCCCAGTCAAGCCTGTTCCAAAGCAGGTACAGTAGTACCGCAGGCCTGTGATTCAAAGCAACACGCCAGGTCATGCTGGTCTACGCAGGTCATGAGAATGTGCTCCTGGTCTCTATTATCTATCTCCAGGTTCATGCTTTGCCCACGAGCATGTCATGAGACCGTCCCTAGACCCAGCATCGCTCAGGTCCAGATATTGACAGGTCCCATGCACGAATACATGTAACCGTACCGTGTCCAGCATCCCTAAGTCATGCAGGTCCATGTGGGTCAATAACCGATCCTGTTTTCAGCATCTCCAGTCATGAGCTGTGAACCATCCCATTTCATGACCGCTCCTGGTTCAGGGCACCTCCAGGATCAATAGCTGGTCCACGCAGTTCCATAAAAACCGCCCCTTTTCGCAGACAAAAAATCCCGTCCAGGTCATGTGTCCACGCAGGTCATGGAAAACCGGTCATTGTGCCAATCATCTCCAGTTCATGCGCAGGGTCATAACCGCTCCTTGTCCGCATCTCCAGGTCCATGCTGGTCCACGGTAGGACATGAACCGCCTCCTGGTCCAGCATCTCCAGGTCATGCTGGGTCGCATGCAGGCATGAACCGCTCCTGGTCCAGCATCTCCAGTCATGCTGGTCCAGCAGTTCATGAACCGTTCATTGTCCAGGCATCTCCAGTCATGAACCGCTTTCTGGTTCATCATCTCTCCAGGTCATGCTGTCTACGCATAGTTCATAATGCTCCTCACTTCACCACTCCTACCAAACGTTACTAATTCCACTCTCCATTCCTACCTGACGTTACTATTCCACATACTATTTCCACTTCCTACCGACGTTACTATTCCACTTCTCCACTTCCTACCGACGTTACTATTCCACTTCTCCACTTCCTACCGACGTTACTATTCCACTTCTCCACTTCCTACCGACGTTACTATTCCACTTCTCCACTTCCTACCGACGTTACTATTCCACTTCACCAAACTTCCTACCGATCGTTACTATTTCCCCTTCTCCAACTTCCTACCGACGTTAACTATTCCACTTCTACCACTTCCTTACGGACGTTACTATGCCCTTCTCATTCTCCACTTTCCTACCGACGATACTATTCCACTTCTCTCTCACTTCCTACCGACGTTACTATTCCACTTCTGATCTGCCACTTCCTACCGACGTTACAATTCCACTTCTTCCACTTCCTACCGTACGTTAAACTATTCCACTTTCTCCACTTCCTACCGACGTTAACTATTCACTTCTCCACTTCCTACCTACCAGACGTTACAATTCCACTTCTTCCTCCCCACTTCCTACCGACGTTACGTAATCCACATCTTCCACTTCTACCGACGTTAACTATTGCCACTTCTCGCTTCCACATCACTACCGAACTTTTACTATTCCACTCTCCACTTCCTACCGACGTTTACTATTTCCACTTCTCTCCATCTTCCTACGCGACGTTACTATTCCACTTCTCCACTTCCTACCGACTTAATACTATTCCTACTGTTCTTTGTTCTCCACTCCTCCCGACGTTACTATTTCCACATCTTTTCCACTTCCTTACCGACGTTCCTATTCCACTTCTCGCACTATTCCAACCGACGTTACTATTCCCACTTCTCCACATTCCTACCGACGTTTACTATTCCACTTCTTTCCACTTCCTACCGACGTTATCTATTCCACTTCTCCACTCCTACCGACGTTACTATTTCCACTTCACTTCCACTTCCTACCGACGTACTATTCCACTCTTACTCCACTTCCTACCGACGTTAACTATTCCACCCTCCACTTCCTACCGACTTTAACTATTCCACTATCCCAGCTTCCTACCGACTTACTAGTTCCACTTCTCTCTCGCCACTTCCTAACCGAACGTTACTATTCCACTTCTTCCACTTCCTACCGACTTACTATTCCACTTCTCCACTGTCCGTACCGACGTTACTTATTCCAACTTCTCTCTTCTCCACTTCCTACCGACGTTTACTATTCGCACTTCTTACCCACTTCCTACCGACGTTACTGATTTCCACTATCTCCACTTCCTAACCGACGTTAACTATATCCACTTCTTCCACTTCCTACCGGACGTAAGCTATTCCATTCTCCACGTTCCTACCAGACGTTAGCTATTGCCACTTGGTCTCCACTTCCTACGCGACCGTACTATCCTTCCTACTTCTCCACTTCCTAAACCGACGTACTGATTCCACTTTCTTCCATCCATACCTAACCGACGTTTACTATTCCCACTTCTTCTTCCACTACCTACCGACGTTACTATTCCCACTTTCACCACTTCCTACCGACGTTACTATTCCACTTCTTCCACTTCCTAACCTCGACGTTACTATTCCACTTCTCCACTTCCTACCGACGTTACTATTCCACTTCCTCCATCCACTTCCCGTACCGACGTTACCAATTCCCACTTCTTCCACTTCCTAGATCCAGACGTTACATATTCGTCACTTCGTCCCTTCCTACGCGACGTTACTATTTTCCCACTTCTCCACTTCCTACCGACACGTTACTATTCCACTTCTCCACTGATCCTACCGACGTTACTATTTTCCCACTTCTCTCCCACTTCCTAACCGACGTTACTATTCCGACTTCTCCACTATCCTACCTGTAACGTTACTATTCCACTTCTCCACATATTCCCTACCGCGACGTTAACCATTCCACTTTCTTTCGCCCCAACTTCCAACCACGTTTACTATTCCACTTCTCCACTTTTCCTAACCGCGTTTACTATTCCACTTCTCGTCTCCACTTCCTCCCGGACGTTACTATTCCACTTCTTCCACTTCCACCGAATTAACTATTCCACTCTTTCTCTCCACTTCCTACCGACGTAACTAATCCAATTTTCCACTCTCCACTATCCTACCTACGTTACTATTCCACTTCTCCACTTCCACACGACTTTACTATTTCCACTTCTCCCACTCTCCTACCGACGTTAACTTATTCCACTACTCCACTTCCTCCGACGTTTACTATTTGCCTTGCTCACATCTTCCTACCGACGTTTGAACTATTCAACTACTCCACTTCCACTACCGACGTTACAATTCCCACTTCTCGGGGGGTTCTCACACTTCCTACCGACGTTACTATTCCAACTTCTCTCCACTTCCTACCGACGTTACTATTCCACTTCTCCACTTCCTACCGACGTTACTATTCCACTTCTCCACTTCCTACCGACGTTACTATTCCACTTCTCCACTTCCTACCGACGTTACTATTCCACTTCTCCACTTCCTTTCCTACCGACGTTTACTATTCCACTTCTCCCACTCCTACGGACGTTACTATTCGCAGCTTCTCCACTTTCCCCTACGGACGTTACTATTCCACTTCTCACCACTTCCTACCGACGTTACAATTCCACATCTCCCACTTCCTACCGACGTTACTAATTTCCAACTCCACTACCTACGGACCGTTACTATTTCCATCCACTTCTCCACTTCCTACCGAACGTATACTATTCCACTTCCTTCTCCCACTTTATCCTACCTACGTACTATTCCACTTCTCCACTTCCTACCGACGTTACTATTCCACTTCTCCACTTCCTACCGACGTTACTATTCCACTTCTCCACTTCCTACCGACGTTACTTTACTATACCCTCTTCTCTCCACTTCCTACGACGTTACTATTCCACTTTCTCCACTTCCTACCGGACGTTAACTATTCCAACTTCCTCCACTTACTTCCTTCGCTACACGACGTTACTATTTCCCACTTATCCACTTCCTACCGACGTTACTATTCCACTTCTTCCACTCCTACCAACGTTACTATTTCCACTCTCCACTTCCCGACCGACGTTACTATCCACTTCTCACACTTCCTACCGACGTTACTATTCCACTTCCCTCCACTTCCTTCCGACGTTACTATTAATTCCACTTCTCCACTTACCACCGACGTTACTATTTCCACTTCTTTCTCCACTTCCTACCGACGTTACATTCCACATCACCACTCCCTACCGTACGTTACTATTCCACTTCTTCTCCACTTCCCTACCGAGCGTTCTATTCCAACTGTCTCCACTTCCTACCGACGTTACTATTCCACTTCTCCACTTCCTACCGACGTTACTATTCCACTTCTCCACTTCCTACCGACTTACTATTCCACTTCTCCACTTCCTACCGACGTCACTATTCCACTTCTCCACTTCCTACCGACGTTACTAATTCCACTTCTCCACTTCTGGCTATCAGACGTTACAATTCCACTTCACACTTCCAACCCGACGTTACTATCACTCTCCTCCACTTCACTAGCCGACGTTACTATTCCACTTCTCCACTTCCAGCCGACGTTAACTATATTCCACTTCTCCACTTCCTACCGCGTTACAATTCCAATTCTCCACTTCTACCGACGTTACTAATTCACTTCTCCACTTCCTACCGACGTTACTATTCCACATCTCTTCCACTTCCTACCGACGTTACAATACCAAATCTCCACTTCCTACCGACGTTACTATTCCACTTCTTTCTCTTCTCCACTTCCCTACCGACGTTACTATTCCCCACTTCTCTCCATTTTCCTAACCGACGGTTACTATTCCACTTCTCCACTCTTCCAACGACGTTACCTATTCCACTGATCTTCCACTTCCTACCCGAAGTTACTAATCCACTTCTCCCACTATCCTACCGACGTCTTACTATTCCACTTTCTCTTTCTCCACTTCCTACCGACTATACTAATTACAATCTCCACTTCCCTATCCGACGTTACTATTGCCCCTTCTATTAGTCTCCACTTCCTACCGAACGTTACTATTAGCCACTACTTTAGACACTTCTAACCCCGACCGTTACTATTCCACATACTCCACTTCTACGGGACTTTACTATGTCCCCTTCTATCCACTTCCTACCGGATCGTTACTATTCCACTTCCACCGACTACCTACCGACGTTACTATTCCACTTGTGCTCCACTCTCCTAACCGACGTTTTACTATTCCACTCTCCACTTCCTACCGACGTTACTAATCCACTTCATCCACTTCCTACCTGACGTTACTATTCCACATTCCACTTCCTACAACCGACGATACGTATTCCACTTCTTCCACTTCCTACCCGACGTTACTATTCCCACTTGCTCCACTTCCTACCGACTTTACTATTGCCACTTCTCCACTTCCTACCGACCGACGTTACAATTGCCACTTCTCCAACTTCCATACCGACGTACTATTCCAACTTCTCCACTTCCTAACCGACGTTTACTATTCCACTTCTCGCACTTCCTACCGACGTTACCTATTCCATCTTCTCCACTTCCCCCTACCGTACTCACTATATTCCTCTTATACTCCACTACCTACCGACGTCACTATTCCACTTCTCCACTTCCTACCGACGTCACTATTCCACTTCTCCACTTCCTACCGACGTCACTATTCCACTTCTCCACTTCCTACCGACGTCACTATTCCACTTCTCCCACTTCCTACCGACTTCACTATTCCACTTCCCACTTCCTACCGACGTCACTATTCCACTTCTCCACTTCCTACCGACGTCACTATTCCACTTCTCCACTTCCTACCGACGTCACTATTCCACTTCTCCACTTCCTACCGACGTCACTATTCCCACTTCACCCACTTACCTACCCGACGTCAACTATTTCCACTTCTCCACTTCCTACCGACGTCGACTAATCCACTTCTCCACTTCCTACCGACGTCCACTATTCCCACCTTCTACCACTCCAACCGACGGTCACTAAACCACTTCTCCACTACCTACCGACGTCACTATTCCACTTCTCCACTTCCTACCGACGTCACTATTCCACTTCTCCACTTCCTACCGACGTCACTATTCCACTTCTCCACTTCCTACCGACGTCACTATTCCCCCCCCCCACTTCTCTTCCTCCCCCACGTCCTAACCGCCGTGCACTATTCCCCTTCTCCACCTCCTAGCCGACGTCACAATTCCCTTCTCCACTTCTACCGAAGGTCACTATTTCCATTCACTCTCCCACTTCCCTACCCGACGTCACTATTCCACTTCTCCACTTCCTACCGAACGTCACTATTTCCCACTTCTCCACTTCCTACCGACGTCCCACTAATTCCAACTTTTTCTCCACTTCCTAAGCCGGACTCACTATACACTTCTCTCCACTTCCTACCGACGTCACTATTGCCACTTCTCCATTCCTACCGACGTACTATCCACTTTCATCACCACTGCCTACCGACGTCACTATACATTCATTCTCCACTTCCTAACCGACGTCACTATTCACACTTCTCGCCACTTCCTACCGACGTCCACTATTTCCACTTCCTCCAACTTCCTACCGACGTCACATTCCACTTCCTTCCACTTGCCTACCACCGACGTCCACATTCCACTTCTTCCTCCACTTCCTAGCCGACGTCCACTATTCCACTTCTCCACTTCTACCTGACGTCACTAATTTCCACTTCTGTCTCCACTTCCTACCGACGGTCACTTATTCCAAACTTCTCTCACTTCTACCGACGTCCACATTCCACTTCTCCACTTCCCTACCGGACGATCCACTATTCCACTTCTTCCACTTCCTACCGACGTCACAATTTCCACTTCTCGCACTTCCTACCGACGTCCACTATTTCCGACATGCTCCCTCCTACCGACGTCACTATTACCACTTTTCTCCCACTTCCTTCCTACCGACTTCACTATTCCGACTTCTCATCTTTGCTTCTCCACTTTCCTACCGACGTCACTATTCCACCTTCTCGCAATTCCTACCGGACGGATCAACTATTATTTTTTTTTTTTTTTTTTTTTTTTTTGTTTTTTTTTTTTTATTTTTTTTTTTATCTTTTTCATTTCTTTTTTTTTTTTCTATTTTTTTTTTTTTTATTTTTTTAATTCCTTTCTTATGTTCTCTTTTGGTTTTTTTGTCTTTTTTTTGTTCTTTTTTTTCCACTTCTCCACTTCCTACCGACGTCACTAATCCACTTCTCGTTTCTCCACTTCCTACCGACGACACTATTCCACTTCTCGCACTTCCTACCGACGTCACTATTCCAACTCTCACTTCCTAACCACGTCACTAACTCCACTTCTCCACTTCCTACCGACGTCAACTATGTCCACTTCTCCACTTCCTACCGACGTCCCTATTCCCCTTCATCTCCAACTTGCCTACCGACGTCACTATTCCACTTCTTCCACTTCCTACCGACGTTCACTATTCCACTTCTTTCTCCACTTTACCTAATACCGACGTCACTATTTCCTCACTTTCTCCACTTCCTACCTGACGTCACTATTTCCACTTCTCCACTTCCTACCGACGCCCCTATTCCACTACTCCACTCCAACCGACGTCACTTTATTCCACTTCGTCCACGTTCCCCTACCGACGTCACGTATTCCACTTCTTTCTCCACTTCCTACCGACGTCACTATTCACTTCTCCACTTTCCTACCGATCAGTCACCTATTCCACTTCTCCACTTCCTACCGACGTCACAATGTCCCACTTCTTTCCACTTCCTACTAGACTGTCAAACTATTCGCACTGTCATGATCTCACTTCCTACCCGACGTCATCAATAACCACTTCTTTCTCCACTTCCTACCTGACGAGTACGTCACATATTACACTTCTCTATTCTTCTCCACTTCCTAATACCGACGTCACGTATTCCACATCCTCCCACTTCCTACCGACGTCACATACCCACTTCTCCACTTCTACCGACGCACTAATTCTCAACTGTCACCTACTTCCTACCGACGTCACATATTCCACTTCATTCCACTTCCCTAACCGGGCGTCACTATTCACTCTCCACTTCCTAACCGACGTCACTATTCCACTGTTCTCCACTTCAACCGGCGTCACTATTCCATACTTCTCCTCCACTTCCTAACCGACTTCACTAATTTCCACTTCTCCACTTCCTATACCGACGACCACTATTCCACTTCTTCTCCACTGTCCAAACCTTGGACGTCTTACTATTTACAACAACCTACTCCCACTTCTCTAGTAATCCGAGTACGGGTGTCACTATTACCACTTGCTTGTACTCCACTTCCTACCGGACGTCCACTATATCCACTTCTATCTCCCACTTCCTAACCGACGTCAACTAATCCACCTTCTCCACTTCCTGAACCGGACGTCACAATTCCACTTCTCCACTCCTACCGACGTTTCACAATTCCACTTCTCTTCTCCACTTCCTACCGACGTCACTAATCCACTTCTTTCCTCCGACTTCCCTATCGACGTCACTATTCCACTTCTCCCACTTCCTACCGACTTCACCTATTCCACTTCTCCACTTCCTACCGACGTCCACTATTCCACATTTCACCACTGTCCTACCCGACGGTCCCTATTCCACTATCTCCACTTCCTAACCGACGTCACTATTCCACTTCTCTTTTCTTCCACTCCTACCGAACAGTCACTATTCCGACATCTCCACTTCCTACCCAGAGTAGCCGTCACATTCCACTTCTCCACTTCCTACCGACGTCACTATTCCACTTCTCCACTTCCTACCGACGTCACTATTCCACTTCTCCACTTCCTACCGACGTCACTATTTCCAACTCTCACACTTCCTACCGACGTCACTATTCCACTTCTCCACTTCCTACCGACGTCACTATTCCACTTCTCCACTTCCTACCGACGTCACTATTCCACTTCTCCACTTCCTACCGACGTCACTATTCCACTTCTCCACTTCCTACCGACGTCACTATTCCACTTCTCCACTTCCTACCGACGTCACTATTCCACTTCTCCACTTCCTACCGACGTCACTATTCCACTTCTCCACTTCCTACCGACGTCACAATTATTCCCTTTCGTCCACTTCCTACCGACGTACGGTCACTCTCCAGCTTCTCCGCTTCCTAACCCGACGTCACTATTCCACTTCTCTGGTTCTTTCCACTTCCTACCGACGTCACTATTCCACTTCTCCACTTCCTACCGACGTCACTATTCCACTTCTCCACTTCCTACCGACGTCACTATTCCACTTCTCCCACTTCCAACCGACGTCACTATTCCACTTCACTCCACTTCCCTAACCCGACGTCCCACGATTCCACTTCTCCACATCCTACCGAGACGTCCACTACTATACCACTTCTCCCACTTCCTACCGACGTCACTATTCCACTTCTCCACTTCCTACCGACGTCACTATTCCACTTCTCCACTTCCTACCGACGTCACTATTCCACTTCTCCACTTCCTACCGACGTCACTATTCCACTTCTTCCACTTTTTTCTACCGGACGGTCACTAATCCCACTTCTCCACTTCCTACCGACTTCACTATTCCACTTCTCGCACTTCCTACTCGATATGCGGTCACTATTTCCACTTCTTCTCCACTTCCACCTAATCTTCGACTAGTTGCCCACTTCTCCACTTCCTAACCGACGGAGTCCACTAATCCACTTCTCCACTTCCTACCGACTCACTATTCCCTTCTTCTTCTTCTTCTTCCACTTCTACCGGACGTCACTATTCCACTTCTTTCTACCCACTTGCCTACCGACGTCACTATTTCCACTTCTTCTCACTTTCTACCGACGTCACAATTCACTTCGTACTTCCATTCCTACCGACTCAACAATTCCACTTCTCCACTTCCTACCGACGTCACTATTCCACTTCTCCACTGTCCTACTCGATGACGGGTCATCATATTCCAACATCTCCACTTCCTACCGAGTTCATCACATATTCCACTATCTCCTACCTTCCCTACCGCGTCACTAATCCACTTTGCTTCCAAGCTTCCTAGCGACGATCAACTATTCCCGACAACCCACTTCCGTGACCCAAAACTTCCTACGCAGACACTGGACGACACAATTCCACTTCTCCATCCTATCCTACCGACGTCACTATTCCAACTTCCTGAAGATCGTCCACGTCACCTACCGACGTCACTACATCCACTAGTCACCACATTCCAACCGGACTGACACTAATTAACCCACATTCACTCCACTTCCTACCTAGAACGTGAAATTCACTAATTCCCACTTCATCCACTTCCCAAACAAGCTCGTAGTATATGGACGTCACTATTCCAACGTAAACTCCAACTCTCTCCTACCGACTGGACACACTGAATTTCCACATCTCCACTTCCTACCGACGTCACAATTTCCACTTCTCTTCCCACTTTCCTAACGACGTCACTAATTCCACTTCTTCCACTTCCTACCGACGTCAGCTATTCCACTTCTTCTCACTCCTACCTGACGAATCACTAATTCCACTATCTTGGCATCTATCCACTATTCCTACCCGACGTCTCCCCAATTGCCACTTTCTCCAACCTTCCTACCGACGTCACTATTTCCACTTCAGTCCACTTCCTACCGACGGGTGGGGAGTTTTCCCTAGTACACACTTCTCCACGTTCCTACCGGGAGCCGTCACTATATCCACTTCTCTCCAAACTTCCTCCCTAGACGTCACTATTCCTACTTCTCCTACTTCCCTACCGACGTCACCTATACCCACTTCTCCAGCTTCCTACTATCGATCGTCACTATTCCACATCTCCACCTTCCTACCGACGTCACTATCCACATCTCTCCACTTCCCTACCGCGTCAACTGAATCCAAAACTCTCCACTTCCTACCGACGTCACTATTCCACCTTCCTTTTCGCACTTCCTACCGACGTCAACGTATTACCACTTCTCCACTTCCTACCGACGTCCACTATACCACTTCTCCACTTCCTACCGACGTCAACTAAGCCACTTCATCTCCCCTTCCAACGCGGACTTCCACTAATCGCACATCTCCAACTTCCCTACCGACGTCACAATTCCACTTCTCCACTACCATGACTCACTAATTCCACTTGTCTCCACTTCCTACCGTGGGACTCCTATTGCCACATCTCCACTTCCTCCCTGACTTCACTATTCCAGATTCTCCACTTCCTACCGACCGTCAACTATACCACTTCTTCTCACCACTTCCTACCGAACGACACTATTCCACTTGCTCACTTCCTACCGACGACAACTATTCCCACTTGCCCCCTCATCCACTTCCAACCTGGACGTCCACTAGGTTCCCACTTCTCCACTTCCTACCGACGTCCGAGCAACAATTCCCACATGAAACCATAACTACCACTTCCTACCGACACAAAAACTATTCCACTTGTCGTCCACTTCCTACCGACTCACTATTTCCACTTCTCCACTTCCTACCGACGGTGTCATCTAGTGCCACAACTCCATTCCTACCGACGGTCAAACTATTCCACTTCCTCCACTTTCCTACCGACGACACTTAATCCACTTCACCACTTCCTACCGGGACGTGTCACAATTCACACTTCTCCACTCTGCCTAACCGAACGTCACTAATTGCCATATCTCCACTTCCAACCGACGTCACTATTCCCACGTTCTCCTCGACACTTCCTATCCGACGGGGGAGTGTCAACTATTCCAACTTTTCTCCACATCCTACGCGGACGTCACTAAATTCCACTCCTCTCTCCACATCCTACCGACTCAACTTAATCCACTACTCTCTTCCACTTCCTACTCGGGACGTGGTCGCTGTATTTCCATACATGGTATCCTGCGCACTTCCTATGTCCGACGATCACGCTAATTATTTGAGCCACTTCATCCACTTCCTACCGATCGACACTTATTCCACTTCTCCACTTTCCTACCGACTTTCCAGCTATATCCACTTACAAGCTCCACATGTCCTACCTGAACGTCACTATTATCCAACCTTCTCACTTCCTACGACTGTCACAATTCCACTTCTGATCTCTGCTAACTTCCTAACCGGACGTCACTATTCCGCACTCTTCTCCACTTCCTAACCGAACTCGATCCACTAGAATATCCACTTCTCTCCACCTCCTGTACCGGACGTCCTCTATTCCACTGTCTTCCACTTCCTACCGACTACAACTATTCCACTTCTCGCACCACTTCCTAACCGACGGTCAGCTATTCCAACATCTCCACATCCTACCTAGGACTTCACTATTCCACTTCTTCTCCACTTCCTACCGCGCTCAACTTATTCCACTTCTCACTTCTGTCTCCACTTCCTAACCGACGTCACTAATCCACTTCTCCACTTCACTACCGACTGTCACGTAAATTCCACTTCCTCCACAACCTATACTCGTGACGGATTCAACTATTCCACTTTCTCCACTTCCCTAACCGACGTCACCTATTATTACCCACTTATCTCTTCCACTTCCAACCTGACGGATCTACTCATTCCACTGGTGTGTTCTCCTACTTTCCTACCGGACGCTTCCATCCCCTTAATATCCCTTCTCTCTCACTTCCTACCGCTTCACTTGTACTAATTCCACTTCTTCTTCCACTGCCTACCTGACGTCACAATTCCACTTCTTCCAACTTCCTACCGGACTTCGACTATTCCACTACTCCCACTTTCGCTACTACCGGGCGATGACGCGTCACTATTCCACTTCTTTCTTCCACCTTCCCTATACCGACGACAACTATTCCACTTCATCCACTTCCTACCGACGGGACCCATCAATCTATTTCCACTTCTGCCCCTTCCTACCGACGGTCACTATTCCAACCAATCTCATCCACTACCCTACCGACGGACTAAATTGTTTCAACTATTCCACTTCTCTCCATTCCTACCGACGTCAACTAATCCACGTTCTCCACTATCCTACCGCGTACGTCACTATACCACTTTCTCCACTTCCCTACCGGGGGAACGTCACTATTTCCCACTTCTCCACTTTCCTAATCCGACGGTTTAATCACTAGTTCCACTTCTTCTATTCACTTTCCCCACTTCCTACCGACGTCAACTAATTCCACTTCTCCACTGTCCAACCGACGAATTACTATTCCCAGCTTCTCACTTCCTGACCTACCGTCACTATTCCCACTCCTCCAACTTCCTACCGAACGATACTATTCCACTTCTCCACTTCCTACCGACCTTATACTATTCTCACTTCTCCACTTCCCTAGCCGACCGTTACTACCACTTCTCCAACTTCCAACCGACGTTACTGGAAGAGGGCGGTGGGTCAGTGGGCCCACTAGTTCCACTTATCTCCACTTCACTACCGACGTTAACACTGATTCCACTTTCCTAAGCTCCACTATTCCTAACCGACTGTTACTATTCCACTAAATTCTTCACCACTTCTCTAGCCCGACATTTACTATTCCCTTCTCCACTCATCCAACCGACCGGTTAGATCCGAAACTAAGTTACCACTTATCACCACGTATCGCCTACCGAGTTTAGACTCTAAGTCCAGTTTGTGGGGGGGGGGGGTTATCCACCTCTCGACACTGTCCCTGAATCCGAACTCTTCAGTAAAAAAAACTTGTATTCGCACTTCTTTCTCGCACTCCTACCATATGACGTACTGATTTCGCACTACTCCAACTTACCAATACGCCAGTCTCGTCTAACTCTAATTGCCACTTCTGCTCCACTTCTCAACACTAGACGATACTAATCCACTTCCCACATTCTCCAACCTGACCTTAACTATTCCACTTCTCCACTTCCACCGACGTTACTTACAATTTCACGCCTTCTCCAACTCCTACGCACGTTACATTTCCACTTTCTCTCACTGATACCTACTTAGAACAGACTTTACTATTCCAGACTTTCTGATCTCCACTTCCTACCGACGTTACTATATCCAACTGTCTCCACTCCTACCGACGTTACTATTCCACTTCCCCACTTTCCTACCTCCACTTCCCTACTGATCGTTACTGATATCCGAGAATTCTATCTTGTCTGTTGCTCCACTAAGCATCTTCTCTCCCTCCAAGGTTCCCTCTGTCTCTTGTTTGCACATTTTTCCTTAAAACAATAGTCAACTGTCACATAATCTCCTCTTCCTTATCAACTTTCTTCACGAGGACCAAATTCATCTCTGGCACTGGTCCTCCCTCTCATTGAGATGAGCTCATAAATGGCTAATTAGGGGGAGTGCTTTCAGATCTTTCCAGCCTGTAGATTATTGCGGCACAAGGAACACGAGACACTCTGGTACTAGCTTTACCGTCGGGATAACAGATTGGCTACCCTGTAACACAACAACCTGGAAACGTTTAGCGTTTCAGCGGGTAGAAATGTGTTCGCCACTGTAGATCGCTACTTATACAACCTGTATCCTGTGGAAAAGCTTTGCCAGCGGTTAGAAAATGCGGCACTGTATAACACAACACCTTTTACTAGCACTTCAGCGGGTAGATGGCGCACGTAAACACAGGGCATGCCCTCAGGTACGTATGCTGATCAGGCCAACTGGGTAGATGGCCACGCTGCACGGATAGCCACGGGTAAGGCTATCCGGTGGCACTAGGCTTAACAGGCTGGTCAGAGATGGTGCGCGAGCACTGAAAAACACAACACTCTGTATAGCTATTCGAAAAAGCGGGTAGGATGGCGGCACTGTAACAGTACAGCACCTTGAACAATAAGGCAATTCAGCGGTTAGAATGGGCGCCACGTAACACCAACACATGGGTACTGATTAGCTTTCAAGTGCTGGTATAAGGCGCACTGTAACACACATGGAACGACCTGGAGTACTAAGCTTTTCCAGTCGGGTTAGATGGCAGCAGCTGTATATCACAAGAAAACTACCTGGACAGAGCTTTCCAGCGTAGTAATTGGCGCACTGTAACACAGACACCTGGTAGCTTAAGCTATCACAAAGTCGGGTAGATGCGCCACTTGTAAACACAGCCCTGGTACAAGCTTTCAGCGGGTAAGAATGCGCACTGTAACACAGGCACTGGTACTAGGCTTTCAGAGCTTGTAGATGGCGCACTGTAACAGACACTCTGGTACTAGCATGTTCAAGAGCGGGGTAGATGGCGCACTGTAACCCTACAGCGCGGGTACGATGCTTTCCAGGCGGTTGTAGATTTCGCACTGTAATCACAACGGACCGGTGTGTTACCAGCATTTCAGCGAGGGTATATGGCGCCACTGTATACACAACACTCAGGTACCGCAAGCCTACAAGTGCCGTTGTAAGATGGTCGCACTGTAACACAACACCGTACGATGTTACTAGTCTTTTCAGCCCAACGCGGAAGAAGTCTTGGCGAACTGTGTAACAACCACAACTCTTGTTAGATTCCTGGTGGAGTGCTTTAATAATCAAAGCGGGTAGATGTCGCCCAACTGTAACACAAACACCTGGTACTTGCTATTCACAGCGGGTAGATGGCATGCACTTTAAAAGCGATACCAGCGAGCGCATGGTACCGAGCTTTCCAGCGGGTAATATGCGCATCTGTAACGACAACACCAGGTACCTAGCCTTTCAGTACTGGAGTGAAAGGCTTCAACCTGTAACACAACAACCTTGATACCGGAGCTTGTCAAAGCGGGTAGATGCGCACAGTATCTACAACAACCTGGTACCTAAGCCTTTCAGTACAGGGGTATATTGCGGTCATACAGGTAAACACAACACCCGGTACCAGCTTTTCAAGGCCGGTTAGAGAAGCGCACTTTAACAACAACACCTGAGAGCAATACTGCGAGCTTTCAGCGGTAAAACTTGCTAATTTTGGCGTTTAAAATAGCAGCGATATTTGTCTTGCCGAAAGTAAGACAAGCGAAAATTCTGTGTTATGTATATGCTAAAGATACAGAACATTCTCTCGTGCCAAAATAACATTCATGAAAAGCAACTAACGAAATAAAATACAAATTAAACACGTGTTTTTATTTATAGTAAAGTTATCGTACCAGATTTATCTAAATATATGTTTAGGCTACAATACAATGCTGCTAAACTTTAAAATTGCTCTATGTGATTCTCTATTAACATAGATACTTGAGCAGGTAGAGTATTCTGTCCTAAGGTATTCCTTTTGGTACAAAAATATTATTAATTTCATAATTTGTAATACTAGATAAAATGAATCAAAAATATAATACTCTAAACGGACTATAAAAATAAATTTTAGAAATGATCTTTTAATTTTAAGATATTCCTTATGTTAACATGACCACTTTTAAAAAGACCTTTATAGTTCGGACACTGACAGGTCGCTAGCGATCTCACTCGTTACTCCAGTGTTTCGATAAGTATGAGCGCTGGTGTCTAGCTGCAGGTCATTAACCGCTCCGTGGTCACAGCAGATCTCCATGGTCATGCATTTCCCAGCGCAGGCTTCAAGAACCGGACGATGTCCAGCATCTCCAGGTCATGAACGTTCCTCGCTTATCAGCATCCCCAGTCAAGCCTGTTCCAAAGCAGGTACAGTAGTACCGCAGGCCTGTGATTCAAAGCAACACGCCAGGTCATGCTGGTCTACGCAGGTCATGAGAATGTGCTCCTGGTCTCTATTATCTATCTCCAGGTTCATGCTTTGCCCACGAGCATGTCATGAGACCGTCCCTAGACCCAGCATCGCTCAGGTCCAGATATTGACAGGTCCCATGCACGAATACATGTAACCGTACCGTGTCCAGCATCTCTAAGTCATGCTGGTCCATGTAGGTCATTAACCGTTCCTGGTTCAGCATCTCCAGGTCATGCTGATCCATCCAGGTCATGGACCGCTCCTGGTTCAGCATCTCCAGGTCATGCTGGTCCACGCAGGTCATAAACCGCTCCTGGTCCAGCATCTCCAGGTCATGCTTGTCCACGCAGGTCATGAACCGGTCATTGTCCAGCATCTCCAGGTCATGCAGGTCATGAACCGCTCCTTGTCCAGCATCTCCAGGTCATGCTGGTCCACGTAGGTCATGAACCGCTCCTGGTCCAGCATCTCCAGGTCATGCTGGTCCAGGCAGGTCATGAACCGCTCCTGGTCCAGCATCTCCAGGTCATGCTGGTCCACGCAGGTCATGAACCGGTCATTGTCCAGCATCTCCAGGTCATGAACCGCTTCTGGTTCATCATCTCCAGGTCATGCTGGTCTACGCAGGTCATGAAGTGCTCCTGATCCAGTATCTCCAGGTCATGCTTGCCCACGCAGGTCATGGACCGCCCCTAGACCAGCATCTCCAGGTCATGCTGGTCCACGCAGGTCATGAACCGTTCCTGGTCCAGCATCTCCAGGTCATTCTGGTCCATGCAGGTCATGAACCGTTCCTGGTTCAGCATCTCCAGGTCATGCTGGTCCATGCAGGTCATGGACCGCTCCTGGTTCAGTATCTCCAGGTCATGCTGGTCCATGCAGGTCATGAACCGCTCCTGGTCCAGCATCTCCAGGTCATGCTGGTCCATGCAGGTTATGAACCGTTCCTGGTTCAGCATCTCTTGGTCATGCTGGTCCACGCAGGTCATGGACCGCTCCTGATTCAGCATCTCCAAGTCATGCTGGTCCATGCAGGCTATGAACCGCTCCTGGTCCAGCATCTCCAGGTCGTGCTGGTCCACTCAGGTCATGAACCGGTCCTGGTTCAGCATCTCTTGGTCATGCTGGCCCATGCAGGTCATGGACCGCTCCTGGTTCAGCATCTCCAGGTCATGCTTGTCCACGCAGGTCATGAACCGCTCCTGGTCCAGCATCTCCAGGTCATGCTGGTACACTCAGGTCATGAACCGTTCCTGGTTCAGCACCTCCAGGTCATGCTGGTCCACGCAGGTCATGAACCGCTCGTGGTTCAGCATCTCCAGGTCATGCTGGCACACTCAGGTCATGAACCGCTCCTGGTTCAGCATCTCCAGGTCATGCTGGTCCACTCAGGTCATGAACCGCTCCTGGTCCAGCATCTCCAGGTCATGCTGGTCCACTCAGGTCATGAACCGCTCCTGGTTCAGCATCGCCAGGTCATGCTGGTCCACGCAGGTCATGAACCGCTCCTGGTCCAGCATCTCCAGGTCATGCTGGTACATTCAGGTCATGAACCGCTCCTGGTTCAGCACCTCCAGGTCATGCTGGTCCACGCAGGTCATGAACCGCTCGTGGTTCAGCATCTCCAGGTCATGCTGGCACACTCAGGTCATGAACCGCTCCTGGTTCAGCACCTCCAGGTCATGCTGGTCCACGCAGGTCATGAACCGCTCCTGGTCCAGCATCTCCAGGTCATGCTGGTCCACTCAGGTCATGAACCGCTCCTGGTCCAGCATCTCCAGGTCATGCTGGTCCACGCAGGTCATGAACCGCTCCTGGTCCAGCATCTCCAGGTCATGCTGGTCCACGCAGGTCATGGACCGCTCCTGGTTCAGCACCTCCAGGTCATGCTGGTCCACCCAGGTTATGAACCGCTCCTGGTCCAGCATCTCCAGGTCATGCTGGTCCACGCAGGTCATGGACCGCCCCTGGACCAGCATGAATTTCAAGAGTTTTTTCTGGATTTTCCTGTAAGTAGACTTTCATGAATAACGAATACTTTACGAGACGTAGTGTTACATTTTCTCCCCTCCTCTCATGTCTCCCCTCACCTTCCCCCCCCTCTCTCTCTCTCTCTCTCTCTCCTCTCCCACCTCCTCACCAACCCCTTTCACCCACTCCCCTCATCCAGGCCTCGCTGCTATGACTACCGTCTCCCGGACAACCAGGTTATCCTGAGTCCTCAACCTCCTCACCACTGCTCAGCCTGTCACTCTTATCTAGGTTCTGGTTGGGGTGTTAGTAGGGGTTTTAGTGAAGGTGTTAGTGGGGGTGTTAGTGGGGGGTGTTGGTGGAAATGTTAGTGTTGGGTGAGGGTGTGGGTGTTGCGTGGGTGTGAGTGTGGGTGTTGTGTAAGTGTTGTATGGGTGTGGGTGTTGTGTAGGTGTGAGTGTTGTGTGGGTGTGAGTGGGGTGTTGTGTGGGTGTGAGTGTGGGTGTGAGTTCGGGTGTTGTGTGGGCGTGAGTGTGGGTGTTGTGTGGGAGTGAGTGGGGGTACTGTGTGGGTGTGGGTGCAGGTATTGTGTGGTTGTTGATGTGAGACACTGAGACGGTTCCTCCAACACTTTGAGACACGGGAGAGATGTGCTACTCCCAGACTTACCTTGTGTTGTGTTGTGTTTCTCATCCTTATAACCGGGTGTCCCATGGATATGTTAGCCTTCCGGAAGTGGAAGGATAACATTTCCATGGATTTCCAAGGATAACGACAAGCACCTGAACACACTCCAACAGATCTCGTTTCATCAGATAACATCGTAGAAGCAATCAAAGCAACAGTTTCCAGGACCCTCCCACACATTCCCAAAGCAGCCCGTCCACACGCAGCTCGGAAACTCACAGACCTCATGATAAAAATAGACAAAGGCTTCCCTATCGTAAATGCTCCATCAACCATCAAGACTTGGCACAACTTACTACTTTTTTTGGCAGTGTCTGCTTACCTGTGCCGGAAAGAGGTGGCAAGTCGCTAGCCTCGATGGTCATTAAATCACTGAAGGATTTTCCCAGAGCTGACAGCTTCGCTTGCCTTCCCCATCAACACAAAAATGGGAGAGGCAGACCCCTAATCGTTCCACTGACAGTAAGAAAATCAGAGTCCAGGTGAGCAAGAAAATTAAAGAGGGCAACACAGTGGGGGCAATCAGGATAATCACCAGCGAAGATACAGTTGCTCCCAGGGATGCTGACACGGCTGAAACACTTAGAGGAAAGCACCCTGCCAGGGAAACCAGTGGCACCAACAGTTCCAACACCTCTGTCCCCATGTGGAACTATTGTTTGTACAAGACCCAGATGTTTACAAAGCAATTATGTCATTCCTGTCTGGCTCTACTGGGGGCTACACTGGAGTCAGACTCCAGCATTTAAAAGAAATGGTTAATCCAGTTATCGAGGAGATTGCAGAGACAATGCTATTGGAGCCCATAAGAATAGTTAACAACTTCTTGCCTGGTCTGATTCCTGACGAAATTAAACCTCTCTTCTTTGGTGCATCACTTTGTGCCCTTAAAAAGAAAGTCGGAAGAATTAGGCCAATTGCCGTGCACAACACTTTTCCCCGTCTCATTTTCAAAGCTGCTGTCCTCAGTATTCACACAGAGGCAGCCATGATGCTGCAACCAGTTCATGCACCAAGGACGCATATCAACAACCTGCCTGAGGATAATACAGTAGTAAAATTAGACTTCAAGAATGCATTTAATCTCCTGAAAAGAGATGTGATTTTTTTACTGCACATTTCCTTAGACTCTCCTCTTTTGTTTCAGCTGAATACAGCAAGGAATCAACGCTCCTGTTTGGAGAGCATGAGATCACATTATCAGAGGGTGCCCAGCAAGGGGATCCTCTCGCTCCATTTCTCTTCTGTATAGCAGTTAGGGAAATCAATGTCAGGCTGACTAGTGAGCTAAACATCTGGTTCCTGGATGATCGCACACTGGCGGGCACAAAGGAGCCCCTTCTAGAGGAGCTTGTCCAGGTGATAACACGGGGACAGGAAATGGGACTCATGCTTAATCCATCTAAATATGAAATCATCTCAGTCAATCAACAAGTGATCAACGCAGTGAGATAAGATTGCCACGAGCATCAGTCATTGCCCCAACAAAGAGCATCTTGCTTGGAGCACTTCTGGGAAATGATGCCATCGACTCAACTCTCGAGAAGAAACTGAACGATCTGAGGAAGATGGAATAACGAGCAGACAATTTAAGCACCCATGATGCCTTGTACCTTCTCACAAAGTGCTTGAGTCTTTCAAGGTTAACATATTTCCTAAGATGTGCACCTTTATTTGACAACCCTATACTACATGAGTACGACAGTATCCTCAGCCTGACATTCACAAAAGTACTCAACCTTACTCCAGAAGACGGACAGTGGGACCAAGCTACACTTCCACTTCCAGTCATACTTGGAGATACTGATGTCCGCAGAACATCACAGATCACACTCCCTCCTTCAATGTCTTCTTCCTGAAAATGGGAGAATCTTTGCTGAGATTTGTGACCAAAAGTTCACTGAGGGAGCCAGGCTATGGAATAATTTAATGGACTCTGCAACCAGACCTGCTTCTCCCAACAACTACAAGCAGCCACACCGGGATGGCCAATCATGGAGAATATAACTTCAATAATGTTAGTTGTCTTAGGGAAGGACGGAGTTCGCTTCATGGCAGTGAGATTTCTTTATGCAGGGAATTTCCTGTTGATTGTCTCCAGTTCCTACCTTGACAAGCGCCTCGACCTACAGACCATTTTCATTGACGCTGCTCTTCGCCTTGCCGCCCCTATCCTCGCTGAACAAAGGTGCACCTACGGCAACGAATCGGCAGACTGATTCGGTACATTAGTCTTGTTTGCCGTAGATCCGAAGGAAAGATTGCAAGGCATAAAAAGGTTAATAGCATCATCAAGAGAAGCCTTACAGCAGCAGGATGCTTAGGATTGTTTTTTAAAACAGTTTGTGACAGAGCCAACTAGGGGAAATAACCTCCTTGATTTGGTTCTTGCCAGTAGGGAAACACTAATTAATAATCTTGAGGTTAATGATGAGCTTGGGGAAAGTGATCACAAATCACTCAGTTTTAATATATCATGGAATTCCCCTAATAATGGCAATCAAGTCTCCGTCCCTGACTTTCGCTTGGCTGATTTCATAGGACTGAAAAATTACTTAGGTGGGCTGAACTGGAATGACCTGACTAAGGGTCAGGTAGGTGGTGATGGTTGCCGATATGATGCTTTCCAGGGCATAGTTCTAGCTGCTCAGTCAAATTATGTTCCAAATAGGGAAATCAGATCAAACAAAAATGATCCTAAATGGATGAACAATAGATTAAAATATCTGATTGGTCAAAAGAGAGGCATATATAGGCAAATCAAAAGAGGAGAGGGGCAATGAGAAATCGATATATTCAGTTAAAGAGAGAAATAAAAAAGGGAATTAGAAAAGCAAAAGAGATTATGAGGTTAAAGTTGCAAGAGAATCGAAGACTAACCCAAAAGGATTCTTTCAGGTATACAGAAGTAAGATCAGGGACAAGATAGGCCCACTCAAAAGTTCCTCGGGTCAGCTCACTGACAGTGATAAGGAAATGTGTAGAATTTTTAACACATACTTCCTCTCAGTTTTTACACAGGAGGATACCAGCGATATTCCAGTAATGAAAAATTATGTAGAACAGACGATAATAAACTGTGCACTATTAGGGTCACAAGTGACATGGTCCTTAGGCA
The DNA here is from genome assembly GCF_026875155.1 of Cherax quadricarinatus. Taxonomy (NCBI): domain Eukaryota; kingdom Metazoa; phylum Arthropoda; class Malacostraca; order Decapoda; family Parastacidae; genus Cherax; species Cherax quadricarinatus. The sequence continues at coordinate 65,192,106 of NC_069404.1, forward strand.
AATAGATAAATTAAAACTAACAAATCCCCAGGCCCTGATGAACTGTATGCAAGGGTTCTAAAGGAATGTAAAGAGGAGCTTAGCACACCTTTGGCTAATCTTTTCAACATATCACTACAAACTGGCATGGTGCCAGATAAGTGGAAAATGGCAAATGTGATACCTATTTTCAAAACAGGTGACAGGTCCTTAGCTTCGAACTATAGACCAATAAGCCTGACCTCCATAGTGGGAAAATTTATGGAATCAATAATTGCCGAGGCAGTTCGTAAGCCACCTTGAAAAGCATAAATTAATCAACGAATCTCAGCATGGTTTTACAAAGGGGCGTTCCTGCCTTACGAATTTATTAACTTTTTTCACTAAGGTATTTGAGGAGGTAGATCATGGTAATGAATATGATATTGTGTATATGGACTTCAGTAAGGCTTTTGACAGGGTCCCACATCAGAGACTATTGAGGAAAATTAAAGCACATGGAATAGGAGGAGAAATTTTTTCCTGGATAGGAGCATGGTTAACAAATAGGCAGCAGAGAGTTTGCATAAATGGGGAGAAATCAGAGTGGGGAAGTGTCACGAGCGGTGTTCCACAGGGGTCAGTGTTGGGCCCCCTGCTGTTCACAATCTACATAAACGACATAGATGAGGGCATAAAGAGCGACATCGGCAAGTTTGCCGATGACACCAAAATAGGCCGTCGAATCATTCTGACGAGGACATTCGAGCACTCCAGGAGATTTGAATAGACTGATGCAGTGGTCGGAGAAGTGGCAGATGCAGTTTAATATAGACAATGCAAGTTCTAAATGTTGGACAGGACAATAACCATGCCACATATAAACTAATAATGTAGATCTTAATATTACGGATTGCGAAAAAGATTTAGGAGTTCTGGTTAGCAGTAATCTGAAACCAAGACAACAGTGCATAAGTGTTCGCAATAAA
>NC_069404.1:65198052-65228052 GCF_026875155.1 Cherax quadricarinatus
GATTATCATGTCTCCCGGTTATCATGTCTCCCGGTTATCATGTCTCCTGATTATCATGTCTCCCGGTTATCATGTATTACAACCTAGGATTTCAAATGGCCTGTTATCCCAGGTGTAATGGGAGCAAATAAACACAGTAGAAAAAGTTTAGACTTATATTATCCTTCACCAATTATAACAGCAATATGTACACTATGTACAGTGATAAATATAGTGCACTCCACGGTAAGCAAGGCAGAAATAGAAGCCACAAGATAGCAGACCGTGCTTCAACCAGCTCTAGAGTGGGAATGACAAGGGCAGACAGGAGAGCGGTATCCACATAACCTCTGCGATTGTCAATCCCACCTTCTTATTGGCTAGAACCTGGTCACTAGTTGAACGATGGGGCCCCATCATCAACTCTTAGCAACCTGGTTCGCTGGTTGGGGGAGATAGCCTGTAAATGAGGGTGTGTCCATGCGCCGAATAAAGGTTACGTACTCTTTGCATGCCACATCATGTCTCCTGGTTATCATGTCTCCGGGTTATCATGTCTCCCGGTTATCATGTCTCCTGATTATCATGTCTCCTGATTATCATGTCTCCTGATTATCATGTCTCCTGATTATCATGTCTCCTGGTTATCATGTCTCCGGGTTATCATGTCTCCTGATTATCATGTCTCCTGGTTATCATGTCTCCCGGTTATCATGTCTCCTGATTATCATGTCTCCTGATTATCATGTCTCCCGGTTATCATGTCTCCTGGTTATCATGTCTCCCGGTTATCATGTCTCCTGATTATCATGTCTCCTGGTTATCATGTCTCCCGGTTATCATGTCTCCTGATTATCATGTCTCCTGGTTATCATGTCTCCCGGTTATCATGTCTCCTGATTATCATGTCTCCTGATTATCATGTCTCCCGGTTATCATGTCTCCCGGTTATCATGTCTCCCGGTTATCATGTCTCCCGGTTATCATGTCTCCCGGTTATCATGTCTCCCGGTTATCATGTCTCCCGGTTATCATGTCTCCCGGTTATCATGTCTCCCGGTTATCATGTCTCCCGGTTATCATGTCTCCCGGTTATCATGTCTCCCGGTTATCATGTCTCCCGGTTATCATGTCTCCCGGTTATCATGTCTCCCGGTTATCATGTCTCCCGGTTATCATGTCTCCTGATTATCATGTCTCCTGGTTATCATGTCTCCCGGTTATCATGTCTCCTGATTATCATGTCTCCCGGTTATCATGTCTCCCGGTTATCATGTCTCCTGGTTTTCATATCTCCTGACCACACAGTTTCCAACTGGTTTCTTAAGATCTCTTGAAGACAGTTCGTGGTGTCTAGGGACGTTCTTCTCTTTGATCTCTCCACTTGTTTTGTCACCTTTTCTCCAGTGACTGATTCTTGCATAATTTGTCGTTCACGGGATCACTGTTTTAACGTGTAGTTGTCCAGTGCTGCCAAAACTAGGAAGTTGTCCGGACTCTTAAAATTCCCAATCAAGCGATTCAAGTCAATTTGGTTAAGATAAAAATCCCTTGGAATTGCTGCTTTATCACGTAGTGATTAAGTTAAATGGTCTAAGTTAGAGTGAAGAGTTATAAGTTTCATTCTGGTATGTGCGAGTTATTTGTGTATTGTTCCAGTTACGGTATTGTGCCTTTTTTTTATTTGTGTGGTGAAGTCTTGGCAGTTTCACCCCAAAGAAGTCTCCCTGGGTCTATACCCAAGCTCGGGATAGAGGCCTAGAAATTCTAGAAATCCTGGAAATTCTATCCAGCCTATTTATCTGTTTTTTTTTTTAAGCAGTAAATCAAGTTTTTGTTGGGACTCAGAGCGCGACACCACTCCCTTTTCCGAGTTATTTTTGTCAGCTTGAAACAACTTAAATTCCCTGAATGTGGCATTGGGCAAGCCCGTCCCGACTCTTCAAATTAAACCATGTCTCGGTTATTGCAACAGCAGCAGCATTTCCTGCACATGCAACCAATCTCGACTCGTCCATATTATTTCCATCACTACGACTATTTATATAAAAAAAATTACGAAAGTTTTTCTTCTTCCTCTGTTCCCTGTTCATCTTTTCTTTTTCTCCATTTCTCTTTTTTCTTTACCTGGTGCTAATAAATGGGTTTCTTTTCCATCTCCTCGCTTAATACTAAGTGTAATTTTAAAATTCCATAGTATATTTCATAAGTCTATAGTGCCACAAGCCCTTCTTTTCAAACATATGCCTATTCCTATAACTATTTCTAGTTAAAGCACAGTCTGCTGCACCAACAGCCATCCCCCCCTCAACTGAACTAGCTAAAGCTGTAATCACTGCCCTAGTTAAATGCACCCCATCCCTGGCAAACATGTCTTGTCTGCCATAAAAGTGGTCTCAGTTGTCAACTAATGGTACTGCTATGTTCTTACAGTTAACACTACTTGCCCTAGACAACCATTGTTTTCCAGCATCCTACCATGGCAAATTACCACAAATGACAGGAATCCCTCTTTTCTTCCTAATTATGTTATATTTCTGTTCCATGCCTGGTAGACGGGTCTTTTCTCATGCAGTTCCCAATATCTTTTAATCCAAAAAATGAGGGAGATCATAGGCTTGTGTTCATGACCAATTATAATGTTTCTTAATCTGCTAACTATATCCTCCATCCAAGCCCCAGGAAAACACACCCGCTACCTCCTACTTCTATCTTTGTTACAGAAAGGTCTATACACATATAACCTGCACATAGAAGACAGAAATTTTATGGCGACGTTTCGGTCCAACTTGGATTATTAACAAGTTGGACCGAAAAGTTTCTAACTACTATGTGCGGTTATTTATGTATTTTTCCACTCACGTTATTATGCCTTTGTGATCTTTACAGAAAGGTCTGTTCATAGTCTAATATGAGAGTCGCCCATGACACTGAGATTCTTACCATCACTAGTGGCAATTGTTGTGTGTTTTCCATTGTCAAATCATATTCGTTAAACAACAAAACAAAGAAACTGGCAGTCACAACAGCAGTTTCTTCCACCTTTTTAGATTTAATCCTTCCTTACAGACCAATATCCATTCTTTGCTGCTGGGTATCGTTGGTATTAACTTCCTTACTCCATGGGGTAGTCTTCTCGTTCTCTAAGAAGCCGTATCTCCTTCCTAACTTCTTCCAGCTCTGCCTTCACCTGCTTCAGCTGCTCAGCTGAGAGAAGACATACTTATCACTTCAGCATCATTAGCACAGTCTCTCCACCAGGTGTGCTTGTCTTCACTGGACACAGGTCAGCTCACTATGTCCCTGATTGGTGGTAATCAGGTTACACACGGTCTTAATGATTGCCCTGTGTGTAACAGATAGGCTTTAAACCCACTTTACCAACTAGTTGCTTGTCGATCTTTGTTTATGTACATCTTTACGTCGTCCCCTTTCTTAGAGAGCGATCTTTGCCGATAATATCGTATTACAAAGTAGAAAATAACACTTGCACTGATAATTTCCGTATTCGTCAATGGTTCTCTCTTAGCACCGATATTATGGTGTTCATTGCTCCAGTAATATATTCCCATATTAACGCAAAAGATAAAGTATTCGTGTTTGGTATGGTAACTAGATATGATTTAGTTTTGTCATATGCTGTCTGGAGGACGTCCAGAGTTGGCTTGCCACGGGATGACCCGGGAATATTTACTGACCTCCTTTGAACTCTTTGACCTGACCAACTGTCCTGCCCCTCTCACTTATAAAACCCTCGCTTCCCTACATCCCTGGCTCAACAGACTTACCCACGCTCACTCTTCCCAACTCGTTCTCCCCCATTCGTTCTCCCCCATCCGTTCTCCCCCCCCACTCTCATTCCTTACCCACTCGTTCTCCCCTCACTCTCTCCCTGCCTTTCTCTCTCCTTCCCTGACTTTCTCCCTCCCTACCGCTCTCTTCCTCCCTCCCTGCCTCTCTTTCTCCCTTCCTCCCTGCCTCTCAGACTCACCTCAGCACTATGATGTGAGAAATAATGAAGGTATTCACTTAGTAAACAATGAATAATGTCCCAAGGCAACACTGACACGATGAATCATCACGAGACATGATGAATAATAAGGTAAGGGAGTCCACACACCAGCTTCTTCCCTCTTCACTTTCATTCTCCTTCAGTGGGCTGCAGAAAACAATATGAAGTTCAACGATGAGAAATTTCAATTACTCAGATATGGTAAACATGAGGAAATTAAATCTTCATCAGAGTACAAAACAAATTCTGGCCACAAAATAGAGCGAAACACCAACGTCAAAGACCTAGGAGTGATTATGTCGGAGGATCTCACCTTCAAGGACCATAACATTGTATCAATTGCATCTGCTAGAAAAATGACAGGATGGATAATGAGAACCTTCAAAACTAGGGAGGCCAAGCCCATGATGACACTCTTCAGGTCACTTTCTATCTAGGCTGGAATATTGCTGCCTCTAACAGCACCTTTCAAGCAGGTGAAATGCCGACCTAGAAAATGTACAGAGACTTCATCGCGCGCATAACGAATAAAACACCTCAATTACTGGAGCGCTTGAGTTTCTAAACCTGTATTCCCTGAACGCAGGAGGGAGAGATATGATATATACACCTGAAATCCTAGAGGACTAGTACCAACTTGCACACGAAATCACCACTCGAAAGCAAAAGACTTGGCAGACCGATCACCATCTCCCCAATGAAAACAGGGGTGTCACTAGCCTTAAGGACCATACAATAAGTGTCAGGGCCCGAGACTGTTCAACTGCCTCCCAGCACACTTTAAGGGATTACCAACACCCCTGGCAGTCTTCAAGCTGGCACTGACAAGCACCTAAAGACAAGTTCCTGATCAGCGGGTGTGGCTCGTACATGGTTTGGTGCAGCCAGCAGCAACAGCCTGGTTGATCAGGCGCTGATCCACCAGGAGGCTGGTCACAGACCGGGCCGCGGGGGCTTGACCCCCGAAACTCTCTCCCCATAAACTCCAGCTCTTCCCCACTCTTACTCTCCTAAACTCGCTTTCCACTCGCTTTCCACTCACTTCCCCTCCCTACTTCCCGCAACTGACCTTCCCACTCCCTCACTTACCCCCTCCCTCCCTCCTCCTCCCTCCCTTATTTTCTCCCTCTCAGTTGCCTCATGCTTCCACTCACTCCACTCTGGCATGCACCATTGCACTGAGATGCACTCCACCAGCCCAGAATAAACCTTTATCTATGTTGAATATGTCTCAAAATCTATGTAATCTGCATTTTCTATCTTGTATCCTATAAGCAGTTATATACAGTAGTCCTGTACTGACCTAGCTAGCATCGGCCAGAAGGCCTGGCTGGCTGCTTAATGAGGTTTCAATCCCTTCGACTACACGAGGGTCATTAAGGGGGAATTAGTACTTACTCAGCGCGAACGAAAAATTTTGTCGAAAAATTCACAAACTGAGTTAATCTTATAGAAAAATAGCTTAAGGCTGCATGTCAAGAATACTACATTGCCTGAAAAAGGGATCAATGTTGATCTCTCAGCGTACATACACCGAGAGACATACACTTCACTGTGAGTGTATGGTGTGTAGTAGTCCTACACTGCCTCAGTCTACCTTTAATACCTTTGGAGAGTTTCGAGAGTTTATCTACTCTCTGAGCCCGGCCATGAGCCAGGCTCTAGTTCCAAGATTTTTACCGAGTGCGAGCTGTCCCCTCCTACGCTGGAAGTATAAACTCACCATTAATCATCTCCCAGAACCGGTAAGCCAGCGGAAGGCCTCGGCCAGATGACCAGAAGCTCCAGTTGCAGGTCGTCATATGACTTAAAATCCGCTTCAGGAAACATTTTTCCTGTTTTCTGACCTAACCTAACCTTTTTCCTGAGTAAGGTCATTGAGAGATGTATACTTTAAAAAGATTAAGGTCTGCTGGATTGATGGTGGAAAGGTCACCGTGCAGCGTTAATTAATAAATGGTGTAGTCGATAGGCCTTAAACCCCATTAACCAACCTCCATAACCAAAATTAAAAACTGATACAAATTGCTAGTCCCTAAGGTAATTCTTTTATTAGATTAGACAGTAGAAATTGAAGGTCTCGCAGCCCGTTTTCTCCTTCACTTAAAGTTAATGTATATTACGTTTTCTGTGCTATTGTGATAACATCTTAATTTAAGGGTAAACTTTGTTAAAAATTTTTGACTATGTACTCAAATTAAGTAGAATTTAAGGTAAACTAATTTATTTATCCCATAACCAGTTTATTTTTAATGCATCATAAAAAAAGTCATGTTTACATTTAATATCTAGTTCAGCTTAATTTATCACAACTTACTCTGCTTCTTAAAATATAATTTAAGGCATAACTTTGTAATTATAGATAATAATTGCACTGAACTGCCGTATAATCCACTTTTTCGCATCACGTTTAAGTATTAAAATATTCTTAAGTTTACGCTCAAAATTCTATTTTCTGTATTAAGTAATAATTTAAGGTCAACGCAAGTAATAATATTTAAGGTCAACTCAAGTAATAATATTTAAGGTCAACTCAAGTAATAATATTTAAGGTAAACTCAAGTAATAATATTTAAGGTAAACTCAAGTAATAATATTGAAAGTAAACTCAAGTAATAATATTTAAGGTAAACTCAAGTAATAATATTTAAGGTAAACTCAAGTAATAATATTTAAGGTAAACTCAAGTAATAATATTTAAGGTAAACTCAAGTAATAATATTTAAGGTAAACTCAAGTAATAATATTTAAGGTAAACTCAAGTAATAATACTTAAGGTAAACTCAAGTAATAATATTTAAGGTAAACTCAAGTAATAATATTTAAGGTAAACTCAAGTAATAATACTGAAGGTAAACTCAAGTAATAATATTTAAGGTAAACTCAAGTAATAATACTGAAGGTAAACTCAAGTAATAATATTTAAGGTGCACTCAAGTAATAATATTTAAGGTACACTCAAGTAATAATATTTAAGGTAAACTCAAGTAATAATATTTAAGGTAAACTCAAGTAATAATACTTAAGGTAAACTCAAATAATAATACTTAAGGTAAACTCAAGTAATAATATTGAAGGTAAACTCAAATAATAATACTTAAGGTAAACTCAAGTAATAATATTGAAGGTAAACTCAAGTAGATGTCGCTGAGGAGTGATGGATCAGCAGTAGGAGAGTGCATGACAGCATGACACCCTCCTGTGGGTGCTGGCATGGTGCACACTGCTCATGTTTCTGTGTTATACATGGTACTTTGATGATCATGTGTTATACTCTCCTTCCCCGCCCATTTTAAAAGTGTTTACCCCACCCATGTTAAAGTGTTCAACCCACCCATGTTAAAATGTTTTCTCCCGCCCACTTTCACATGTTGTCTTCTCCCCGCCCCCTCGGCCCATCCTTCTAGGTTTTCCTTTCCTGTTTTCATTCCCTCGCCCACTTTAAATTGTTTCTCCGCCCATTTTAAAGTGTTTCGCCGCCCACTCTGGGGTTTTCCCCACTCATCGCTCCAAGTTACCCCCGCCTATCACTCCATGTTTCCCCACCCATCACTCCAACTTCCCCCCACCCATCACTCCAAGTTTCTCCGCCCATCACTCCAAGTTTCCCCGCCCATCACTCTAAGTTCCCCCACCCATCACTCCAAGTTCCCCCGCCCATCACTCCAAATTCCCCCCACCCATCACTCCACGTTCCCCCACCCATCACTCCACGTTCCCCCACCCATCACTCCAAGTTCCCCCACCCATCACTCCAAGTTCCCCCACCCATCACTCCAAGTTCCCCCACCCATCACTCACCGTTCCCCACCCATCACTCCACGTTCCCCCACCCATCACTCCAAGTTTCCCCACCCATCACTCCACGTTCCCCCACCCATCACTCCACGTTCCCCCACCCATCACTCCAAGTTTCCCCACCCATCACTCCACGTTCCCCCACCCATCACTCCACGTTCCCCAACCCATCACTCCAAGTTTCCCCACCCATCACTCCACGTTCCCCCACCCATCACTCCACGTTCCCCCACCCATCACTCCAAGTTTCCCCCACCCATCACTCCACGTTCCCCCACCCATCACTCCACGTTCCCCCACCCATCACTCCACGTTCCCCCACCCATCACTCCACGTTCCCCCACCCATCACTCCACGTTCCCCCACCCATCACTCCAAGTTCCCCCACCCATCACTCCACGTTCCCCCACCCATCACTCCACGTTCCCCCACCCATCACTCCACGTCTCCCGTCCCCCACCCATCACTCCACGTTCCCCCACCCATCACTCCACGTTCCCCCACCCATCACTCCAAGTTTCCCCACCCATCACTCCACGTTCCCCCACCCATCACTCCACGTTCCCCCACCCATCACTCCACGTTCCCCCACTCATCACTCCACGTTCCCCCACCCATCACTCCACGTTCCCCCACCCATCACTCCACGTTCCCCCACCCATCACTCCACGTTCCCCCACCCATCACTTCATCCATTTCTTTCAAGATAAACAGACAGATACATACAGGTAGAAATAGATAGAGAGATAGATGGATGGATCAAGGTTTATTCAGGATAATATACTTTACGATAGAGAATGGTGTCCCTCCTCTCCCCCCTCACCCCTCCCCCTTCCCCCTCCCTCCCCCCCCCAAGCACAATCCACGCACCCCCATCGCAACTACAACAACTACCACACCAACAACAACCACTACATACCTCGTCATCGCTTCAGATATTATGAACGACTGACACAAACCTAACTTACAGTACCGTAACTCCTACTGTGAAACAGTTTGATGGCTCACTGTAACCTTTCTCAGTTTGATGGCTCACTGTAACCTTTCTCAGTTTGATGGCTCACTGTAACCTTTCTCAGTTTGATGGCTCACTGTAACCTTTCTCAGTTTGATGGCTCACTGTAACCTTTCTCATTTGATGGCTCACTGTAACCTTTCTCAGTTTGATGGCTCACTGTAACCTTTCTCAGTTTGATGGCTCACTGTAACCTTTCTCAGTTTGATGGCTCACTGTAACCTTTCTCAGTTTGATGGCTCACTGTAACCTTTCTCAGTTTGATGGCTCACTGTAACTTTTCTCAGTTTGATGGCTCACTGTAACTTTTCTCAGTTTGATGGCTCACTGTAACTTTTCTCAGTTTGATGGCTCACTGTAACTTTTCTCAGTTTGATGGCTCACTGTAACCTTTCTCAGTTTGATGGCTCACTGTAACCTTTCTCAGTTTGATGGCTCACTGTAACCTTTCTCAGTTTGATGGCTCACTGTAACCTTTCTCAGTTTGATGGCTCACTGTAACTTTTCTCAGTTTGATGGCTCACTGTAACCTTTTTCAGTTTGATGGCTCACTGTAACCTTTCTCAGTTTGATGGCTCACTGTAACCTTTCTCAGTTTGATGGCTCACTGTAACCTTTCTCAGTTTGATGGCTCACTGTAACCTTTCTCAGTTTGATGGCTCACTGTAACCTTTCTCAGTTTGATGGCTCACTGTAACCTTTCTCAGTTTGATGGCTCACTGTAACCTTTCTCAGTTTGATGGCTCACTGTAACCTTTCTCAGTTTGATGGCTCAATGTAACCTTTCTCAGTTTGATGGCTCACTGTAACCTTTCTCAGTTTGATGGCTCACTGTAACTTTTCTCAGTTTGATGGCTCACTGTAACCTTTCTCAGTTTGATGGCTCACTGTAACCTTTTCAGTTTGATGGCTCACTGTAACCTTTCTCAGTTTGATGGCTCATTGTAACCTTTCTCAGTTTGATGGCTCACTGTAGCTTTTTTCAGTTTGATGGCTCACTGCAACCTTTCTCAGTTTGATGGCTCATTGTAACCTTTCTCAGTTTGATGGCTCACTGTAACCTTTTTCAGCTTGATGGCTCACTGCAACATTTCTCAGTTTGATGGCTCACTGTAACCTTTTTCAGTTTGATGGCTCACTGAACTTTCTAGTTGATGCTCATTGTACTTTCTCAGTTTGATGGCTCACTGTAACCTTTTTCAGTTGATGGCTCACTGAACTTTCTCAGTTTGATGGCTCACTGTAACCTTTCTCAGTTTGATGGCTCACTGTAACTTTTCTCAGTTTGATGGCTCACTGTAACCTTTCTCAGTTTGATGGCTCACTGTAACCTTTCTCAGTTTGATGGCTCACTGTAACCTTTCTCAGTTTGATGGCTCACTGTAACCTTTCTCAGTTTGATGCTCACTGTACCTTTCCAGTTTGATGGCTCATTGTAACCTTTCTCAGTTTGATGGCTCACTGTAACCTTTCTCAGTTTGATGGCTCATTGTAACCTTTCTCAGTTTGATGGCTCACTGTAGCCTTTCACAGTTTGATGGCTCACTGTAACCTTTCTCAGTTTGATGGCTCACTGTAACTTTTCTCAGTTTGATGGCTCACTGTAACCTTTCTCAGTTTGATGGCTCACTGTAACTTTTCTCAGTTTGATGGCTCACTGTAACTTTCTCAGTTTGATGGCTCACTGTAACTTTTCTCAGTTTGATGGCTCACTGTAACCTTTCTCAGTTTGATGGCTCACTGTAACCTTTCTCAGTTTGATGGCTCACTGTAACCTTTCTCAGTTTGATGGCTCACTGTAACCTTTCTCAGTTTGATGGCTCACTGTAACCTTTCTCAGTTTGATGGCTCATTGTAACCTTTCTCAGTTTGATGGCTCTCTGTAACCTTTCTCAGTTTGATGGCTCATTGTAACCTTTCTCAGTTTGATGGCTCACTGTAACCTTTCTCAGTTTGATGGCTCTCTGTAACCTTTCTCAGTTTGATGGCTCCTGTAACCTTTCTCAGTTTGATGGCTCATGTAACCTTTCTCAGTTTGATGGCTCACTGTAACTTTTCTCAGTTTGATGGCTTACTGTAACCTTTCTCAGTTTGATGGCTCACTGTAGCCTTTCTCAGTTTGATGGCTCACTGTAACCTTTCTCAGTTTGATGGCTCACTGCAACTTTTCTCAGTTTGATGGCTCACTGTAACCTTTCTCAGTTTGATGGCTCACTGTAACCTTTCTCAGTTTGATGGCTCATTGTAACCTTTCTCAGTTTGATGGCTCACTGTAACCTTCTCAGTTTGATGGCTCATGTAACCTTTCTCAGTTTGATGGCTCACCGTAACCTTTCTCAGTTTGATGGCTCACTGTAACCTTCCTCAGTTTGATGGCTCATTGTAACCTTTCTCAGTTTGATGGCTCACTGTAACCTTTCTCAGTTTGATGGCTCAATGTAACCTTCCTCAGTTTGATGGCTCATTGTAACCTTTCTCAGTTTGATGGCTCACTGTAACCTTTCTCAGTTTGATGGCTCACTGTAACCTTTCCTCAGTTTGATGGCTCATTGTAACCTTTCTCAGTTTGATGGCTCACTGTAACCTTTCTCAGTTTGATGGCTCAATGTAACCTTCCTCAGTTTGATGGCTCACTGTAACCTTTCTCAGTTTGATGGCTCACTGTAACTCTTTCTCAGTTTGATGGTCAAATGAATCCTTCCTCAGTTTGATGGCTCAATGTAACCTTTCTCAGTTTGATGGCTCACTGTAACCTTTCTCAGTTTGATGGCTCACTGTAACGGTTCTTGGTTGTTTGGAAATATAAAAGAAGTTAAACTAGAGAATCTTAACAACTTCCTCCCATCCCTAGATTGTTATAGTGGTATCCCTAGATTGTTACAGTGGTAGCCCTAGATTGATACAGTGGTATCTATAGATTGTTACAGTGGTATCCATAGATTGTTACAGTGGTTAACCTAGATTGTTACAGTAGTGTTCCTAGATTGTTACAGTGATATTTCTAGATTTATTAGTGGTATTCCTTGATTGTTACAGTGGTATCCCTAGATTGTTAGTGATATCCCTTGATTGTTTCATTGGTGCCTCTAGATTGTTACATTGGTATCCATAGATTGTTACAGTGGTATCCCTTAATTTTTACATTGGTATCCCTAGATTTAATACAGTGGTATTCCTTGATTGTTACAGTGGTATCCCTTGATTGTTACTGTGTTATTCCTTGATTGTTTCAGTGGTATCCCATGATTGGTTCAGCGGTATCCCTTGACTATTACAGTGGTATCCCTTGAATGTTTCAGTGGTATCCCATGATTATCACAGTGATAACCCTAAATTGTTACAGTGGTATCCCCAGATTGTTACAGTGGTATCCCTAGATTGTTACAGTGGTAATTCTTGATATTGTTACATGGTATCCCTTGATTGTTACAGTGGTATCCCTAGATTGTTTACAGTGGTATCCCTGATTGTTCATGGTATCCTTAGATTGTTACAGTGTATCCCTAGATTGTTCAGTGGTATCCCTAGATTGTTAGTTATCCTAGATTGTTATGGTATCCTAGAATTGTTTACAGTGGTATCCCTAGATTTTACAGTGGTATCCTAGATTGTTACAGTGGTATGCCCAGATTGTTTCAGTGGTATCTAGATTGTACAGTGTATCCTGATTGTTAAAGTGGTATCCATTGATTGTTACAGTTGTATCCTAGATTGTTTAAAGTGGTATCCTTGATTGTTACAGTGGTATCCTAGATTGTTACAGTGTATCCCTAGATTGTTCAGTGGTATCCCTAGATTGTTACAGTGGTATCCTAGATTGTTACGTGTATCCCTTGTGTATATGTAACTGGTTTTAGTGGTATACATGATTGTTAGTGTACATTGATTGTTAGTGGTATCACTAGATTGTTACGGTATCCTGATTGTTCAGCCCAGTGTTATCTGGCTATACTACCTTGACTAACAGTGGTATCCCTAGATGTTACAGTGGTATCCCTGATTATACAGTATAACCCTATAATTGTTACAAGTGGTATCCCTATGATTGTTACAGTGGTATGCCCTAGATTTTACAGTGGTATCCCAATTATTCTGTGTATACCACAGGTATATACAGTGGTAATCCCTTAGATTGTTACAGGCCCTAGTATCCACAACTGGCCCTGATTTACATGACCCAGGATTTAGTGGTAAACCATGGTATTGTACCAGTGTATACCATGGACCTATGTTAGTGGTACACAGATTATTCAGTGGTATACTACAGATTGTTCACGCAGTAATACCACAACCATTCTGCTGTATACTAATTGCTACAGAACGCCTAATCTACCACAAGCGACGCCCTATTTTACCATGAACCAGCCATATAGTACACACCATGCCCTATACTTACCATAACCACGCCCTAATACTTACCAAACCACGTCCCTATATAATACCACAACCACGCCCTATATTACCACAACCACGCCCTATACTACACAACAGCTATACTACTCAAACGCCCTATACTACCACAACCACGCCTATACTACCACAACCACGCCCTATACTACCACAACCACGCCCTATACACCACAACCACGGCCCTATACTACCACAACCACGCCCTATACTACCACAACCACGCCCTATACTTACCACAACCACGCCCTATACTACCCAACCACGCCCTATACTACCACAACCACGCCCTATACTACCACAACCACGCCCTATACTACCACACCACGCCCTATACTACCACAACCACGCCCTATACTAACCACAACCACGCCCTATACTACCACAACCACGCCCTATACTACCACAACCACGCCCTATACTACCACAACCACGCCCTATACTACCACAACCACGCCCTATACTACCACAACCACGCCCTATACTACCACAACCACGCCCTATACTACCACAACCACGCCCTATACTACCACAACCACGCCCTATACTACCACAACCACGCCCTATACTACCACAACCACGCCCTATACTACCACAATCCACACCCCTATACTACCACAACCACGCCCTATACTACCACAACCACGCCCTATACTACCACACCACGCCCTATACTACCACAACCACGCCCATATACACCACCATCCACGCCCTATACTACCACATCACGCTATACTCCACAACCACGCCCTATACTACACATCCACGCCCTATACTACCACATCACGTCCCTATACTACCACAACCACGCCCTATAAACCATACACACAACCACGCCCTATACTACCACAACCACCCTAACTACCACACCACGCCCTATACTACCACAACCACGCCCTATACTACCACATCCACGCCCTATACTACCACATCCACGCCCTATACTACCACAACCACGCCCTATACTACCACATCCACGCCAACACCCATACTAACTCCACAACCACGCCCTATACTACCACATCCACGCCCTATACTACCACACATCCACGGTCTATACTACCACAACCACGCCCTATACTACCACATCCACGCCCTATACTACCACACTCACGTCTATACTACCACAACCACGCCCTATACTACCACAACCACGCCCTATACTACCACACTCACGTCTATACTACCACAACCACGCCCTATACTATCACATCCACGCCCTATACTACCACACTCACGGTCTATACTACCACAACCACGCCCTATACTACCACAACCACGCCCTATACTACCACATCCACGCCCTATACTACCACAACCACGCCCTATACTACCACATCACGCCACAATCCACAGCCCACCTATACTACCACACATCCACCGCCTATACTACCACGAACACCACCACGCCCTATACTACCACACCACGTCACTACACAACCACGCCCTATACTACCACAACCACCGCCCTATACTACACACATACTCACAACCACGCCCTATACTACCACAACCACGCCCTATACTACCACATCACCACTACCAACGCCCTATACTACCACAACCACGCCCTATACTACCACACCACGCCTATACTACCACACCACGCCCTATACAACCATAAACCACCCCCTATACTACCACAACCACGCCCTATACTACCACAACCACGCCCTATACTACCACAACCACGCCCTATAATACCACAACCACTCCCTATACTACCACAACCACGCCCTATACTACCACATCCACGCCCTATACTACCACATCCACGCCCTATACTACCACAACCACGCCCTATACTACCACAACCACGCCCTATACTACCACATCCACGCAACACCCCGCCCTATAACTACCACAACCACCCCTATACTACAACCACCTAACTACACACCAGCCCTATACTACCACAACCACGCCCTATACTACCACATCCACGCCCTATACTACCACACTCCACGTCTATACTACCACAACCACGCCCTACTACATACCACATACCACCACGCCCTATACTACCACACTCCACGTCCTATACTACCACAACCACGCCCTATACTACCAACAAACCACGCCCTATACTACCACATCCACGCCCTATACTACCACAACCACGCCCTATACTACCACAACCACGCCCTATACTACCACATCCACGCCCTATACTACCACAACCACGCCCTATACTACCACATCCACGCCCTATACTACCACAACCACGCCCTATACTACCACATCCACGCCCTATACTACCACACTCACGGTCTATACTTCCACAACCACGCCCTATACTATCACATCCACGCCCTATACTACCACACTCACGGTCTATACTACCACAACCACGCCCTATACTACCACAACCACGCCCTATACTACCACACTCACGGTCTATACTTCCACAACCACGCCCTATACTATCACAACCACGCCCTATACTACCACACTCACCGGTCTATACTACCACAACCACGCCCTATACTACCACAACCACGCCCTATACTACCACACATATCCACACCACGCCCTATACTACCACAACCACGCCCTATACTACCACATCCACGCCCTATACTACCACAACCACGCCCTGTACTACCACATCCACGCCCTACACTACCACACCCACGCCTATACTTACACCACAACCACGCCCTATACTACCACAACCACGCCCTATACTACCACATCCACGCCCTATACTACCACAACCACGCCCTATACTACCACATCCAGTCCCTATACTACCACAACCCACGTCCTATACTACCACATCCACCCCTATACTACCACAACCACGTCCTAATACCACTACCACCCAACTACCACACACACCCTATACTACCACAACCACCCCTATACTACCACAACCACGCCCTATACTACCACATCCACGCCCTATACTAACTACGCTATACACCACACCACGCCCTATACTACCACAACCACGCCCTATACTACCACAACCACGCCCTATACTACCACAACTACGTCCTCTACTACCACAACTACGTCCTCTACTACCACATCTACACCATCTATTACCACAACTACGTCCTCTACTACCACAACCACGCCCTTACTCATCACTATCAAATCCCTCCTCTCTCCAACACTAACACATTTATCAACACTAGTAGACATGTCTCCAGCACAAGTGCATTGCCACTCCTATGGTATACACACTAGGAGTGATAGTAGCCCCCCCTGGATGCAAGCAGCTGAATACCAAACACGACCTTTGACTACCAACTCCACGCCTATACATCCATCCACCCCTATCTACCTCCGCCTATCTACTCCACTCACCTTTACTCCACACTCCCTATACTACACATACCACGCTCTGTACTACCACAACACTTCCTATTACCAAACTACGCCTATACTACACAACCACGCTCTTACTACCACATCACTCTGTATTATCACAACTACGCCCTATCTACCACAACCACGCTCTTACTCACACTACGCCTCTTCTACAATCCCACCCTTATACTACACAGTCCTCCTACACACATCTACACCATCTATTACCACAACTATCCTCTACTACCACAACTACGTCCTTCCTACCATCTCTACACCATCTTTACCACAACTACTCCCTACTACCAAACCTACCCCATCTCCACCATCAATCCCCCCATTCCTCCCACCATTACACATTTATCACATACATCGCCCACACATCATTCCACCTCCATGTCACACCAATATCTGCCTCCCTGCGTGCCACTATTCTTCCAAGAACATCTTTACAACTCCCATCATATCATCCCTTTCCTACCCTTCCTTCTCCATCATCTCTCCCCATCTTCTCCCTCCCCATCTCTCTCCCACATTCTCCCACCATCTCTCTCCCACCATCTCTCCCTCCTCATTCTCCTCAACATTCTCTCTCCTCATCCATTCTCTTCTCTCAACTCTCTCCTTCACCACATTCTCCCCACATTCTCCCAACCATTCTCCCCACCATTCTTCCCCACAATTCTCCCCACCATTCTCCCCAATCATTCTCCCACCATTCTCCCCAACCATTTTCCCATCCACAACCATTCTTCCCAACCATTCTCCCCAACCATTCTCCCCACCATTCTCCCCACCAATTCTCCCCAACCATTCTCTCCCACCATTCCTCCCACCATTCTCCCACCATTCTCCCCACCATTCTTCCCCACATTCTCCGACCATTCTCCCCCTATCTCCCAACCATTCTCCCCACCATTCTCCCCACCATTCTCCCCAACATTCCCCCGCCATTTCCCACATTCTCCCCACCATTCTCCCCAACATTCTCCCAACATTCTCCCCAACATTCTCCCCACCTTTCTCCCCACATTCTCCCTCAACATTCTCCCCAACATTCTCCCCACCATTCTCCCCCATTTTCCCCAACATTCTCTCCAACATTCTCCCCACATCTCCCTAACTCTCCCCAACATTCTCCACCAACATTCTCCCCAACATTCTCCCAACATTCTCCCCATTCACATTCTCCCCACATCTCCCCCATTCTCCCCACCATTCTCTCCACCATTCTCCCCACCATTCCTCCAACATTCTCCCCACATTCCCAACATTCTCCCCACATTCTCCCCATTTCTCCCCAACATTCTCCCCACCATCTCTCCCCACCATTCTCCCCAAAATTCTCCCCAACATTCTCCCCATCATTCTCCCCAACTATTCTCCCCACCATTCTCCCCAACATTCTCCCCAACATTCTCCCCACATTCTCCCCACCATTTCTCTCCAACATTCTCCCACCATCTCCCCAACATTCTCCCAACATTCTCCCCAACATTCTCCCAACATTCTCCCCAACCATTCTCCCCAACATTCTCCCCAACATTCTCCCCACCATTCTCCCCACATTCTCCCCACCATTCCCCCACCATTCCCCCAACATTCTCCCCAACATTCTCTCCCAACATTCTCCCCAACATTCTCTCCCAACATTCTCCCCAACATTCTCCCCACCATTCTCCCCCAACATTCTCCCCAACATTCTCCCAACATTCTCCCCAACATTCTCCCCAACATTCTCCCCAACATTCTCCCCACCATTCTCCCCAACATTCTCCCACATTCTCCCAACATTCTCCCCACCATTCTCCCCAAATTCTCCCAACATTCTCCCAACATTCTTCCCAACATTCTCCCCAACATTCTCCCCAACATTCTCCCCACATTCTCCCCAACATTCCTCCAACATTCTCCCCAACATTCTCCCCAACATTCTCCCCAACATTCTCCCCACCATTCTCCCCAACATTCTCCCCAACATTCTCCCCAACATTCTCCCCAACATTCTCCCCAACATTCTCCCCAACATTCTCCCCACATTCTCCCAACATTCCCCAACATTCTCCCCAACATTCTCCCAACATTCTCCCCAACATTCTCTCCCAACATCTCTCAATTCTCCCCAACATTCTCCCAACATTCTCCCCAACATTCTCCCCAACATTCTCCCCAACATTCTCCCCAACATTCTCCCCAACATTCTCCCCAACATTCTCCCAAATCTCCAACATTCTCCCAACATTCTCCCACATTCTCCCCAACATTCTCCCCACATTCTCCCAACATTCTCCAACATTCTCCCCAACATTCTCTCCAACATTCTCCCAACCCATTCTCCCAACATTCTCCCACCCATTCTCCCCAACATTCTCTCCCAACATTCTCCAACATCTCCCCAACATTCTCCCCAACATTCTCCCAACATTCTCCCCAACATTCTCCCCACCATTCTCCCCAACATTCTCCCCAACATTCTCCAACATCTCCCACCATTCTCCCCAACATTCTCCCAACATTCTCTCCACATCTCCCCAACATTCTCCCCAACATTCTCCCCACATTCTCCCCAACATTCTCCCCAACATTCTCCCAGCATTCTCCCCAACATTCTCCCCAACATTCTCCCCAACATTCTCCCACATTCTCCCCAACATTCTCCCCAACATTCTCCCCAACATTTCCCCAACATTCTCCCCAACATTCTCCCCAACATTCTCCCCAACATTCTTCCCAACATTTCCCCACATTCTCCCAACATTCTCCCAACATTCTCCCCAACATTCTCCCCAACATTCTCCCCAAACATTCTCCCCAACATTCTCCCCAACATTCTCCCCAACATTCTCCCCAACATTCTCCCCAACATTCTCCCACCATTCTCCCCAACATTCTCCCAACATTCTCCCCAAATTTCCCAACATTCTCCCCAACATTCTCCCCACCATTCTCCCCACCATTCTCCCCACATTCTCCCCAACATTCTCCCCAACATTCTCTCCCAACATTCTCCCAACATTCTCCCCACCATTCTCCCCAACATTCTCCCCAACATTCTCCCCAACATTCTCCCCAACATTCTCCCCAACATTCTCCCCCAACATTCTCCCCCCCAACATTCTCCCCAACATTCTCCCCAACATTCTCCTCACCATTCTCCCCAACATTCTCCCCAACATTCTCCCCAATATTCTCCCGAACATTCTCCCCAACATTCTCCCCAACATTCTCCCCAACATTCTCCCCATCATTCTCCCCAACATTCTCCCCAACATTCTCCCCAACATTCTCCCCAACATTCTCCCCAACATTCTCCCCAACATTCTCCCCAACATTCTCCCCACCATTCTCCCCAACATTCTCCCCAACATTCTCCCCAACATTCTCCCCAACATTCTCCCCAACATTCTCCCCACCATTCTCCCCACCATTCTCCCCAACATTCTCCCCAACATTCTCCCCACCATTCTCCCCAACATTCTCCCCAACATTCTCCCCAACATTCTCCCCAACATTCTCCCCAACATCCACAGTACTAACATCACTTCCTCTTCTTCCTTCTTTCCAGACGATATTCCTGATTTCTACGATGATTACCTGAGTGATGACAGTAACGCTTATCTGAATGGTAAGTGATGGATCTCGCTTGTATCTGAGTGCCCCGTCACCTCCTAGACTTGTATCTGAGTGTCCAGTGCCCTCCAAGACTTATCTGAGTGTTCAGTGCCCTCCAAAGACTTGTATCTGAGTGCCATGTTTTCTCCAAGACTTGTGTTTGAGTGTCTAGTGCCTTTTAAGACTTGTATCTGAGTGTTTAGTGCCCTCCAAGACTTGTATCTGAGTGTCTAGTGCCCTCCAAGACTTGTATCTGAGTGTCTAGTGCCCTCCAAGGCTTGTATCTGAGTGTCTAGTGCCCACCAAGACTTGTATCTGAGTGTCTAGTTCCCTCCCAGACTCTTGTCTGAGTGTCTACTGCCGTCCAAGGCTTGTATCTGAGTGTCTAGTGCCTTCCCAGACTTGTATCTGAGTGTTTAGTGACCTCCAAGACTTGTATCTGAGTGTCTAGTGCCTTCCCAGACTTGTATCTGAGTGTTTAGTGACCTCCAAGACTTGTATCTGAGTGTCTAGTGCCTTCCCAGACTTGTATCTGAGTGTTTAGTGACCTCCAAGACTTGTATCTGAGTGTCTAGTGGCCTCCAGGACTTGTATCTGAGCATCTAGTGCTCTCCAGAATAGTTCTATCCGGCTCCTTCAAGCCACCTCGCCTATACTCTGTCTGCGGTCTTCTTTGCCCTTCCCCGATCTTCATGACTGCATTTGGCGGGTTTAAATTCGAGGAGCCAGTTGCTGGACACGCGTCCAAGCTGTCCAGGTCTCTTTGTAGTCCTGCCTCATCCTCATCAAATTTAATTCTCATTAACTTCACATCATCTGCAAACAGGGACACTCCTGAGTCCCTTCCGTCTCGTCATTCACATATACCAAAAATAGCTCAGGTCCTAGGACTGACCCCTGGTAAGCCCCGCTCGTCACAGGCGCCTACTTTGACACCTCATCACGTACCATGACCCGTTGTTGCCTCCCTGTCAGATATTCTCTGATCTATTGCAGTGCCCTTCCTGTTATATGTGCCTGATCCTCCAGCTTCTGCACTAATCTCTTGTAAGGAACTGTGTCGAAGGCCTTCTTGCAGGCCAAGAAAATGCAATCTACTCATCCCTCTCTCTCGTGTCTTACTTCCGTTACCTTGTCATAAAGCTGCAGTAGGTTTGTGACACAAGATTTTCCTCCCATGAATCCGTGCTGGTTGTCGATCATGAGCTTGTTCCTTTCTAGGTGCTCCATTACTCTCCTGATAATCTTCTCCATGACTTTGCATACTATACATTTCAGTGACACTGGTCAATAGTTTAGTGCCTCGTGTCTGTCTCCTTTCTTAAAAATGGGGATTTCATTTGCTGTCTCCCATACCTAAAGTAGTTGCCCAGTTTCAGTGGATGTCTGGGGGATTGTTGTAAGTGGCACACACAGCGCCTCTGCTCCCTCTCTAAGGACCCACGGAGAGATGTTGTCCGGTCCCACCGCCTTTGAGATATCAAGGTCACTTAGCAGCTTCTTCACCTCCTCCTCCTCCGCTGTGTGTATTTCATCCAACACTTGTTGGTGTATCCCTTGTTTGTACCCCTTTTTTCTGACTTCCCAGAGTCCTTTCTGTCTCCTCTGTCAATACTTCCTTCAATCTCATGCCGAGCTCTTCACATACTTTTTGGTCGTTTCTTGTGAGCTCCCCACCTTCCTTACTCAGCCTGAGTATCTGGTCCTTCACTGTTGTCTTCCGTCTGATGTGCTTATACAACAGCTTCGGGTCAGACTTGACATTTGATACTATGTCGTTCTCGTACTGTCGCTGGGCCTCCTTATCTGTGCATATTCGTTTCTGGTTCTTCGACTAATCTCTTTAGTTTCCTGGGTCCTTTGTCTGTACTTTTCCCATTCTCTAGTGCACTTTGTGTGTGTGTGTGTGTGTGTGTGTGTGTGTGTGTGTGTGTGTGTGTGTGTGTGTGTGGGGTGTGTGTGTGTGTGTGTGTGTGTGTGTGTGTATGTGTGTGTGCGTGTGTACTCAGGATCTGAACTTGGAGTTGACACTGTGAGGGGAGTCAGCTGATATCTCTCAGTCATGCAATATCTCTCACACTCGTACAGTAGATATCTCTCACTGGTACAGTACATATCTCTCTCTGGTACAGTAGATATCTCTCACTGGTACAGTAGATACCTCTCACTGGTACAGTAGATATCTCTCACTGGTACAGTAGATATCTCTCACTGGTACAGTAGATATCTCTCACTGGTAGAGTAAATATCTCTGACTGGTATAGTAGATATCTCTCACTGGTACATTAGATATCTCTCACACTCGTACAGTACATATCTCTCACTGGTAAAGTACATATCTCTCACTGGTACATTAGATATCTCTCACATTCGTACAGTACATATCTCTCACTGGTACAGTACATATCTCTCACTAGTACAGAAGATATCTCTCACTGTTACAGTAGATATCTCTCACTGGTAGAGTAAATATCTCTCACTGGTGCAATAGATATCTCTCACTGGTACATTAGATATCTCTCATACTCGTACAGTAGATATCTCTCACTGGTAAAATAGATAACTCTCACTGGTACAATACATATCTCTCACTGGTGCAGTAGATATCTCTCACTGGTGCAGTAGATATCTCTCACCGGTACAGTAGATATCTCTCACACTCGTACAGTAGATATTTCTCACTGGTACGGTGCATATCCCTCACTGGTACAGTAGATATCTCTCGCTGGTACAGTAGATATCTCTCACTGGTACAGTAGATATCTGTCACTGGTACAGTAGATATTTCTCACTGGTACAGTAGATATCTCTCACTGGTACAGTAGATATTTCTCACTGGTACAGTAGATATCTCTCACTGGTACAGTAGATATTTCTCACTGGTACAGTAGACATCTCTCACTGGTACAGTAAATATCTCTCACTTGTATAGTAGATATCTCTCACTGGTACATTAGATATCTCTCACACTCGTACAGTAGATATCTCTCACTGGTACAGTGCATATCCCTCACTGGTACAGTAGATATCTCTCGCTGGTACAGTAGATATCTCTCACTGGTACAGTAGATATCTCTCACTGGTACAGTAGATATTTCTCACTGGTACAGTAGATATCTCTCACTGGTACAGTAGATATCTCTCACTGGTACAGTAGATATCTCTCACTGGTACAGTAAATATCTCTCACTGGTATAGTAGATATCTCTCACGGGTACATTAGATATCTCTGACACTCGTACAGTACATATCTCTCACTGGTAAAGTACATATCTCTCACTGGTACAGAACATATCTCTCACTAGTACAGTAGATATCTCTCTCACTGGTACAGTAGATATCTCTCACTGGTACAATAGATATTTCTCACTGGTACAGTAGATATCTCTCTCACTGGTACAGTAGATATCTCTCACTGGTACAGTAGATATATCTCATTGGTACATTACATATCTCTCACTGGTACAGTAACTATCTCTCACTGGTACAGTAGATATCTCTCACTGGTACAGTAGATATCTCTCACTGGTACAGTAGATATCTCTCTCACTGGCACAGTAACTATCTCTCACTGCTACAGTAGATATCTCTCATTGGTACAGTAGATATCTCTCACTGGTACAGTAGATATCTCTCACACTCGTACAGTAGATATCTCTCGCTGGCATAGTAGACATCTCTCACTGGTACAGTAGATATCTCTCACTGGTACAGTAGATATCTCTCTCACTGGTACAGTAGATATCTCTCACTGGTACAGTAGATATTTCTCACTGGTACAGTAGATATCTCTCACTGGTACAGTAGATATTTCTCACTGGTACAGTAGATATCTATCACTGGTACAGTAGATATTTCTCACTGGTACAGTAGATATCTCTCACTGGTACAGTAGATATCTCTCACTGGTACAGTAGATATCTCTCACTTGTACAGTAGATATCTCTCACTGGTACAGTAGATATCTCTCACTGGTATAGTAGATATCTCTCACTGGTACAGTAGATATTTCTCACTGGTACAGTAGATATCTCTCACTGGTACAGTAGATATTTCTCACTGGTACAGTAGATATCTCTCACTGGTACAATAGATATTTCTCACTGGTACAGTAGATATCTCTAACTGGTACAGTAGATATTTCTCACTGGTACAGTAGATATCTCTCACTGGTACAGTAGATAT
Source organism: Cherax quadricarinatus (assembly GCF_026875155.1). Classification (NCBI taxonomy): domain Eukaryota; kingdom Metazoa; phylum Arthropoda; class Malacostraca; order Decapoda; family Parastacidae; genus Cherax; species Cherax quadricarinatus. The sequence goes on from NC_069404.1 coordinate 65,222,379, forward strand.
TTCTCACTGGTACAGTAGATATTTCTCACTGGAACAGTAGATATCTCTCACTGGTACAGTAGATATTTCTCACTGGTACAGTAGATATCTCTCACTGGTACAGTAGATATCTTTCACTGGTACAGTAGATATCTCTCACTGGTACAGTAGATATCTCTCACTGGTACAGTAGATATCTCTCACTGGTACAGTAGATATCTCTCACTGGTACATTAGATATCTCTCACACTCGTACAGTACATATCTCTCACTGGTAAAGTACATATCTCTCACTGGTACAGTACATATCTCTCAATAGTACAGTAGATATCTCTCACTGTTACAGTAGATATCTCTCACTGTTACAGTAGATATCTCTCACTGGTAGAGTAAATATCTCTCACTGGTGCAATAGATATATCTCACCGGTACATAAGATATCTCTCACACTCGTACAGTAGATATCTCTCACTGGTAAAATAGATAACTCTCACTGGTACAATACATATCTCTCACTGGTGCAGTAGATATCTCTCATTGGTACAGTAGATATCTCTCACTGGTACAGTAGATATCTCTCACTGGTACAGTAGATATCTCTCACTGGTACAGTAGATGTCTCTCACACTCGTACAGTAGATATATCTCACTGGAACGGTGCATATCCCTCACTGGTACAGTAGATATCTCTCGCTGGTACAGTAGATATCTCTCACTGGTACAGTAGATATCTCTCACTGGTACAGTAGATATTTCTCACTGGTACAGTAGATATCTCTCACTGGTACAGTAGATATCTCTCACTGGTACAGTAGATATCTCTCACTGGTACAGTAAATATCTCTCACTTGTATAGGAGATATCTCTCACTGGTACATTAGATATCTCTCACACTCGTACAGTAGATATCTCTCACTGGTACAGTGCATATCCCTCACTGGTACAGTAGATATCTCTCAATGGTACAGTAGATATCTCTCACTTGAACAGTAGATATCTCTCACTGGTACAGTAGATATTTCTCACTGGTACAGTAGATATCTCTCACTGGTACAGTAGATATCTCTCACTGGTACAGTAGATATCTCTCACTGGTACAGTAGATATATCTCATTGGTACATTACATATCTCTCTCTGGTACCGTAACTATCTCTCAATGGTACAGTAGATATCTCTCACTGGTACAGTAGATATCTCTCTCACTGGCACAGTAGATATCTCTCACTGGTACAATAGATATTTCTCACTGGTACAGTAAATATTTCTCTCACTGGTACAGTAACTATCTCTCACTGGTACAGCAGATATCTCTCATTGGTACAGTAGATATCTCTCACTGGTACAGTAGATATCTCTCACACTCGTACAGTAGATATCTCTCACTGGTACAGTAGATATCTCTCACACTCGTACAGTAGATATCTCTCGCCGGCATAGTAGACATCTCTCACTGGTACAGTAGATATCTCTCACTGGTACAGTAGATATCTCTCTCAATGGTACAGTAGATATCTCTCATTGGTACAGTAGATATTTCTCACTGGTACAGTAGATATCTCTCACTGGTACAGTAGATATTTCTCACTGGTACAGCAGATATCTATCACTGGTACAGTAGATATTTCTCACTGGTACAGTAGATATCTCTCACTGGTACAGTAGATATATCTCACTTGTACAGTAGATATCTCTCACTGGTACAGTAGATATCTCTCACTGGTACAGTAGATATCTCTCACCGGTACAGTAGATATCTCTCACTGGTACAGTAGATATTTCTCACTGGTACAGTAGATATCTCTAACTGGTACAGTAGATATTTCTCACTGCTACAGTAGATATCTCTCTCTGGTACAGTAGATATTTCTCACTGGTACAGTAGATATTTCTCACTGGTACAGTATATATATCTCACTGGTACAGTAGATATCTCTCACTGGTACAGTAGATATCTCTCACTGGTACAGTAGATATCTCTCACTGGTACAGTAGATATTTCTCACTGGTACAGTAGATATCTCTCACTGGTGCAGTAGACATCTCTCACTGGTACAGTAGATATCTCTCACTGGTACAGTAGATATATCTCATTGGTACATTACATATCTCTCTCTGGTACCGTAACTATCTCTCAATGGTACAGTAGATATCTCTCACTGGTACAGTAGATATTTCTCACTGGTACTGTGTATATATCTCACTGGTACAGTAGATATCTCTCACTGGTACAGTAGATATCTCTCACTGGTACAGTAGATATCTCTCACCGGTACAGTAGATATCTCTCACTGGTACAGTAGATATTTCTCACTGGTACAGTAGATATCTCTCACTGGTACAGTAGATGTTTCTCACTGGTACAGTAGATATCTCTCACTGGTACAATAGATATTTCTCACTGGTACAGTAGGTATCTCTAACTGGTACAGTAGATATTTCTCACTGCTACAGTAGATATCTCTCACTGGTACAGTAGATATTTCTCACTGGTACAGTAGATATTTCTCACTGGAATAGTAGATATCTCTCACTGGTACAGTAGATATTTCTCACTGGTACAGTATATATATCTCACTGGTACAGTAGATATCTCTCACTGGTACAGTAGATATCTCTCACTGGTACAGTAGATATCTCTCACTGGTACAGTAGATATTTCTCACTGGTTCAGTAGATATCTCTCCCTGGTACAGTAGATATCTCTCACTGGTACAGTAGATATCTCTCACTGGTACAATAGATATCTCTCACTGGTACAGTACATATCTCTCACTGGTACAGTAGATATCTCTCACTGATACAATAGATATCTCTCACTGGTACAGTAGATATCTCTCACTGGTACAATAGATATCTCTCACTGGTACAGTAGATATCTCTCACTGGTACAGTACATATCTCTCACTGGTACAGTACATATCTCTCACTGGTACAATAGATATCTCTCACTGGTACAATAGATATCTCTCACTGGTACAGTAGATATCTCTCACTGGTACAATAGATATCTCTCACTGGTACAGTAGATATCTCTCACTGGTACAGTAGATATCTCTCACTGGTACAATAGATATCTCTCACTGGTACAGTAGATATCTCTCACTGGTACAATAGATATCTCTCACTGGTACAGTAGATATCTCTCACTGGTACAGTACATATCTCTCACTGGTACAGTACATATCTCTCACTGGTACAGTAGATATCTCTCACTGGTACAATAGATATCTCTCACTGGTACAGTACATATCTCTCACTGGTACAGTAGATATCTCTCACTGGTACAATAGATATCTCTCACTGGTACAGTAGATATCTCTCTGGTACAGTAGATATCTCTCACTGGTAAAGTAGATATCTGTCACTGGTACAGTAGATATCTCTCACTGGTACAATAGATATCTCTCACTGGTACAGTAGATATCTCTCTGGTACAGTAGATATCTCTCACTGGTAAAGTAGATATCTCTCACTGGTACAGTAGATATCTCTCACTGGTACAGTAGATATCTCTCACTGGTAAAGTAGATATCTCTCACTGGTACAGTAGATATCTCTCACTGGTACAGTACATATCTCTCACTGGTACAGTAGATACTCTCACTGGTAAAGTAGATATCTCTCACGGGACAGTAGATACTCTCACTGGTACAGTAATACTCCACTTTTACAGTACTATCTCTCACTGGAAACAGAAAAATTTCCACGCTCTTGTAGAGCTACTGTTGTTTTCTTCAAAGTGTTTGATTACTCTTCCCCGTTAAGGGTGGCCCAAAGGAAATATTTAAATTTTCAACTCTCGTTTCTTATTCACTGCAAATAATACTGAAATCTTTTTTGGGGCACTTTATAAACGAGTCACGCCCCCCGCTGCTACATTTGGGTGTAGCCTGCTCCCTAAAAGCGGCACTTAAAATCACTTAATTTACTTCAAGTGTGTCGACAGGCACTTAACGTGAAAACCGCCCCTCTGCTGTCCTCCCCCCCCCCCCGCCACTCGATTTTTCGCTGGTATGATCATAAACGAACAAGACTGAGAGCTGCCTTGAGGACCTGTCATCGTATCCCCCAAACACCACACACACACACACAAAAACACACCCCACACCACACACACAACACACACAAAACCACACATACACACACCACACACACACACACACACACACACACACAACACACACCACAACAACACAAACATACACACAAACCAACAACACACACACACACACAACACACACAACACACACACACACACACCCAACACACTTTTTTCCCCACCATTTTAATCGGCGTTCACTTTCCCCTCTGAACTTAAATGAGTTTTACCCCTTAAAGCTTAAAAACCAGCTCCTTAAAAGCTGAAGCCTTAAGGAAGCTTAAGGGGGTTCTTTTTTAAAACGTCCTGTTAATCGTTTGTTTTTAAAACGTCCAGTTTTTAAAACGTCCAGTTTTTAAATCGCCCCAGTTTTAAAACGCCCCCTTTTAAAACGTCCATTTTAAAACGTTTTTTCCCCTTTTTAAAAGTCCTTTTTTAAAGTCCTGTTTAAAAAACGTTGTTTTTTAAAAAGGGGGGGGGGATGTTTTTTGGTGTGTGTGGTTTGTGGTGTGTGTTTTTGTGGGGTGTTGTTGGGGTTGGTAGTTTGTGTGTGTGTGGTGTGTGTTGAGTTTGTTGTGTGTGTAGTGTGTGTGTGGTTGTTGTGTATGTGTGTTATGTTGTGGTGTGTGTGTTGGGTTTGGTAGTGTTTAGTGTGTGTTGTGTTGGTGTGGGGTGGGGGTGTTATTGTAGTTGTGTATGTGTGTGTGGTGTTGTGTGTATGTGTGATGTGTGTGATGGTGGTGTGTGTGTGTGTTTGTGTTTTTTGTGTTGTGGTGTGTGTGTTGTGTGTGGTTTGTTGTGGGGTGTGGTTGTGTATTTGTGTGTTGTGTGTTGTGTTGTGGTGGTTTTTTGGGGTTGGGGTTTTGGGTGTGTGTTGTGTGTGTATGTTGTCGATGTGTGTAGTAGTGTGTATGGTCGTGAGTTGTCTGGTGTGTATTCTGTGTGTGTTGTGTGATGTGTGTGTGTGTGTGTGTGTGATATGTGTTGGGTATGTGTAGTGTGTGTATGTGTCAGTTGTTCTGTCTCACTGTGAATGTTTGCTATGGTCAGTGATTTCTGTGTGTTGATTGATGCTGGTCTTGGGTAGTGTATCCTCAGCTGTGTAAGTGTATGATTGCTCTCACTGTACCTAGATACTCACTCTACTTGGTAAAGAGATTCTTCCTGGTAGTCAGTTCTAGCTCACTGGTCCGCCTGTTACTTCCTCTGGTCATCGTATTCTCCACCTGGTAAGTACCCCTGCATATTGTATGGTATCAGTGCCACTATCATCCTTCCATACATATTCCCTCACTCAATCTGGTAAGACATACTCTACTCTACAGAAGTATTTTCACCTTTGATTAGTACTGTGCTTTCTTAATGCTTTGATGTTCTCTTGTTAACTGTGGTCCCAAACTGGACACGCTATTTACTTCAATTCCTAGTATCGTTACATGTCCTGCAATCATCACTGAATCTCGTTCTTAGGGATTTCTTAATCGCCCATACATGCCTCGCTTACTTGGTGATAGTTCTGCTGCAACTTGCCTGGATTTAAAAAATCTTTTTACTTGCTAGGTGTTGTCAACGTGCACTACTCCTATACTGGCTCA
>NC_069404.1:65233052-65243052 GCF_026875155.1 Cherax quadricarinatus
TTTCTAAATTGCCGGAGGTAACAATAAAACAGAAGGAACAAGTCTACTCTTATCCTGGACCATAAAGAAGGGTATTGGCCCAGACAAAGTGAACCCAAGATTGTTTTGTGGAAGTGTTAACTAGTTCCTAGCAAAATTCTTCAGACACTCTCATGGCAGATGACAATATTCTTTGAGTATCATTCGCTTCTTTGCGACCGTCATGATGGCCTCAAAAGGTCGGTCTTTAGCTTGTCTCCTGCTAAACCTCTCCACTATATGGTACCTGTCACTGGATGAATCCAAGATCAGCAGTATAGTAGCGCTGGAAACCGTTGGTGCCTTTGACCGAGTGTGGCATCAGGGACTCTTGGCACAACTGCAAGCACTTGGAGTCTCAGGCTCTGCACGACACCTCCTTAGTGATTACCTTCAAGAACTACTCTTAGAGACAGTCGTTGCTAGTCTTCTACAAGGAAATCTGCTTCATTCATTGCTGGAAAATGTCAGCTTCGATGATTTCACCTCATCCCAGAATCTTATGTCTTTGTAGATGACTGTACTCTAACAGTAACTGCCAATTGCTCTCAGCCATATTAATGAGCAGTTTACAACTATCAGCCTGGGGAACACGAAGGTTGTTGTAAAAATAAGCACTTGGGGACGAGCTGGATCTCCTAGGAGTGAATCTTGGCTCCAAAATGCCTACGAAAAATTACTTGGTAAATCTTACAAGCAAGGCAGCCAAGAAGTTAACAGCACTAAGGGGTTTCTCATACCTGCTCGACAGTAGAGGCTGCAAAACTATGTACGAGGTAAACAAAAAATGTGCTCTCACCTTAAGTATACACCACTTTCTTAGATTACATTCCACCTCCTCCTCCTCCTCCTCCCTCCTCCTCCTCCTCCTCCTCCTCCTCCTCCTCCTCCTCCTCCTCCTCCTCCTCTTCCTCCTCCTCTTCCTCCTCCTCCCTCCTCCTCCTCCTCCTCCTCCTTCTCTTCTCCTCCTCCTCCCTCTCTTCTTCTTCTTCCTCCTCCTCCTCCTCCTCCTCCTCTCCTCCTCCTCCTCCTCCTCCTCCTCCTCATCCTCCTCCTCCTCCCCTTCCTCCCTCCTCCTTCGTCTCACATACAAATTATAGAGACAAAATAGAACATATATCCCGACCTGGATGGATCTGTCGTCTCAGCAGAGCCTTCAACCCCAGATAAATGTGGGTTCCCTTCCTGTATTAACAGAGCCAATATTAGGGGTTACAAGACTCCCTTCGTGGACAACAAGAAGACACCTTCTTTCCAAAAGACGGGCGAAAAAATCCCTCCCCCCTCTCGGGCTATACCCCTTCTCAAGAACTCAATCCCCAAACATTTCCAGAGTGATGGTCTGAAAACAATCTTTTAAAAAGCTTCCTGGAGATCTGGGGAGTTGGGGGGTCAAAGCCCCGCGGCCGGTCTGTGACCGGTCCTTAGGTCAGTGCCCCAGGATGCGCCCCAACAGTCGACAAACCCCCAGGTACCATTTTACTGATGGGGAACATAGGACAACAGGTGGAAAGAAAAACGCCAAATGTTTTTACTTGGCTGGGAATCAAAACCAGGCCCCTCCCCGTGTAAAGCGAGGCGTTAACCCCCAGGCCCACGAGCCCTTATGACATTAATAAATAAATTTTTGACCAAATGAAATCTCTGCCCACGAGGGCTCCAACCCCAAAAATATTTCCTCTCTGCATGAAAACATTATGAAAATATAAAAAGGATAAGTCTTAATGATGATAAGATTTAATAAAAAATTTCAAAAGATAACTTAGGAAATAGTAGATATTTTCTGATTTAAAGGGGTTATTCTGGGGAGAGGGTATATTTGGGTCAGAGGGATATTTTTTGGTAGAGGATATATTTTGGGCAGAGGGTATATTCTGGGTCAGAGGGTTTTCTGATTTAGGGGATTATTCGGGTCAGAGGGATATTCTGGGTCAGAGGGTATATTCTGATTTGAGGGATATTTTGGGTCAGAGGGTATATTCTGGGTCAGAGGGGTATTTCTGGGTCAGAGGGATATATTTGGGCCCCGAGGGAATATTTGGGTCGAGGGATTTATTCTGGGCCAGAGGGTATATTAGGGCCGGGGATAATTTGGGTAGAGGGTTATTCTGATTTAGAGGGATTATTCTGGGGAGAGGGATATTTCTGGGTCAGAGGGTTATTTTTTGGGGCAGGGGATATATTCTGGGCCGAGGGGTATATTCTGGGTCAGAGGGATTATTTGGGCCAGGGGATTATTCTGGGGGAGAGGGATATATTCTGGGTCAGAGGGGTATTTTTCTGGGTCAGAGGGAAATTTTTCCCTTGGTACATACCTCTCTCTGCCTCCTTGCATTTTATTGTACATATTTCCATCATCTCATTAACTGGCTTTCCTGCCAGTTCTCTGTCCCACTGAACCGTTCAGGTAGTTCCTATTCCTGTGTAGTCCCCTTTCTTGTATTTTTGGCTTCGTTTCTTCCTGGCCTTCCTGCTTCTCCCTCATCTTGTAGATCTATGTGTATTCGAAGCTTACAACACATGGTACACTGGCCCCCTTGGGTTCTTTCTATATTTGTTGTACTAGATATTGCACTTCTGAGGTGAATACTACAGTCCAGCCTTGCTGGTTCATCTCTCCTCTCTCTCTTGTAGTGTCCCATTACGTGTTGGTACTGAAGTCTCAGTACTCCTCCTTACATCTTAGACACTCCAAGTATCTTGGCCCCATTGTTGTTCAAGTTCTCCCAATCTATCTCCTTGTGGTTAAAGTCCACAAATGATAGGAAGCTTTTGCCTAGCAGCATGAGTTTTCTTTTTGGCCACTCTAGCCAGTGTGTCAACATCCTCTATTGCTTCTCGTCGTACTCTTGCCTTGGCCTCTTGCTGTTCTGATGGTGGGTTATACATCACTGTTATTACCACTATGGGAACTCAGAGTGAAGTGTTCCCACTATGTAATCACTTTCTTCTCGCTATTCCTCTCTCCGATATCCAAAATTCCAGCGATTTTTTGATCAAGCAACGCCACTCCTTCCACCCCCCTGTTCCTCTGTCTTTCCTCAGTCGATTTGGTATCCGTTGGAAAGATTGCATTTGTTATTCATACCGTAAGCTTTGGTTTCTGTGAGAGCTACTGATGTCCGGTGTGATGCTTCTTTGCTCTTTCTTGCCACTCCTCCCACTTATGTGTGATTTACATCAGCGTTTTTGTGGTACCATACCTCAGTTTCCTTTCAACACTGTGGTTTGGGGGCCTGTGTGGGTGGGAGACCCTGGTGGCACAATGATGGGATTCTATAGCTTGGTGTTGGGTGGAGACTGTGGGTATGGATTGTAGGGTGTGTTGGGAGGTCGTGATAGGTTGTATGGTTCTGAGAGTAGTTGTGTGTGTGCTTGCCCTTGCTGTCTGTCCTGCTCTGACATGACATCTGTGGTTCCTCTTGTCTCTTTTCCTAGGCTCCTTTCGCTTTTTTTGTTTTTTTTGGTCTCTCCTCAGCTGCTGTGTTCTGATTTTTGTTCTGTCTCTGTCTTGGAACACCCTCTTGTACTCTTCCGAGTATGTCAATCGTGGTTTCTCTTGGGAGGATCTGTTCCGCACTGTTTTCCGTTCCTGAGTATCAGCTTGTTTGGTCGGTTTCTCTCCTTCGAGTACACCCATATTCTCTAAAATTTACAATCGCGTCCTCTCTTCTCCTATTTCTGTGTTGTTTTTCTCAAATCTCCTTCCTTTCATTCCTGCTTCCTTTCAGTGAATGTGTCCTTTCCTCTCTCTCCTGTAGCCCATGGATATAATAATACAGATTTTGCCTTTTCTTCATCGCCATTGCCTAACCCTCTGTGACTTTCTGGATCTGCCTGTATGTGGTCAGTTTCTCCCTTGATTTTTCCAGTGGCTCTTGATAGCCTTGTTGTTGCCTCAGCATTCGACCTATCACCTCTCCTTCTGAACCAGTTGATTCTTCCCTTTTACTCCTTGGTCCTCCTTGGCAGATGATGTGACCTTAGCATAATTCATAATCCTTCCTTCCTGTTCAGCCTCGCAGCTTCATATGCTGTGTCTTCTTCTGGTCACTGCCCTGGTAATCGCTCCAGCTATTATCTCAACTTCTAGGACCCTTATCTTGCTACTGCAGTTTCGACTTGTGCCTCCCAATTCTTTGTCTCCTTCTCCAAACACCTTTCCAATTTGACAGAAGAGCTCTTTTCCATTTTTTCAGAATGCTACCTAGTTTCCTCTCCACTTCTTGTTCCATCCTTTCCATGCTCCTCCATCCACTCCTCCTCCCTACCCGAACCATTCTCATTGTTCCTTGGGTCCTGCGCAGTCCCACTTTTTTTTTTTTTTTTTTTTTTTTTGTTTTTTAGAGTTGGAGAGGGGAGAGTTAGAAGGGAAATGGGACGAGGGGGAAGAAGAGCAAAAGATAGGCGAGAGCAAGAGAGAGAGAGATCAAGAGGAAAGAGAGAGCAGGAGAGAGAGAGGCAAGAGAGAGAGAAGCGGAGCGCTTTGCAAGTGAGAGAGACAAGAGAGAGAGAGAGAGCAAGAGAGAGAGCAAGAGAGAGAGGATGAGAGCAAGAGAGAGAGCAAAGAGAGAGAGAGAGCAAGAGGGTGAGAGACGAGCAAGAGAGAGAGGAGAGCAAGAGAGCGAAGAGAGAGCAAGAGAGAGAGAGAGCAAGAGAGAGAGCAAGAGAGAGAGAGAGACGCAAAAGAGAGAGAGAGAGAGCAAGATGAGAGTGCAGAGAGAGAGAGAGCAAGAGGGAGAGAGAGCAAGAGAGAGAGAGAGGAGCAAGAGAGCGAGAAGAGAGCAAAAGGAGAGAGAGGAGGAGCAAGAGAGAGATGCAAGCAGTGAGAGAGAGAGCAAAGGACGAGCATAGAGAGAGCAAGAGAGAGAGAGAGAGAGCAAGAGGAGAGCGAGAGAGTGCAAGAGAGAGAGAGAGCAAGAGAGAGAGGAGCAAGAGAGGAGCAAGGAGAGAGAGAGCAAGCGAGAGAGAGAGCAAGAGAGAGAGCAAAGAGAGAGAGAGAGAGCAGAGAGAGGAGGCAAGAGTGAGAGAGAGAGCAAGATGTGAAGAGAGCAAGAGAGAGAGAGGTGCAAGAGAGAGAGGGAGAGCAAGAGAGAGAGAGAGCAAGAGAGAGAGAGAAGAGAGAAGAGAGAGAGAGAGGAGCAACGAGGATAGAGAGGAGCAAGGGGAGAGAAGAGGGGAGAGAGAGCAAGCGAGAGGCAAGAGAGAGAGAGAGCAAGAGAGGAGGAAGAGAGAGCAAGAGAGAGGATGAGAGCAAGGGGAGAGAGAGCAAGAGAGAGAGAGCTAGAGAGGAGAGCCAAGAGAGGAGCAAGAGAGAGAGAAAGAGAGGAGAGAGACAAGAGGAGAGAGAGAAGAGAGGCAAGAGAGAAGAGCAAGAGAGAGAGAGAGAGAGCAAGAGAGAGACGTTAGAGCGAGAGAGAGAGAGAGAGCAAGAGAGAGAGAGCGAGAGGAAGAGAGAGTGTGCGAGAGAGTGAGAGGAGAGAGAAGAGAGAGAGAGAGAGAGAGAGAGAGAGGGAGGGAGGGAGGGAGGGAGGAAAGGGAAGGCAAATAGGGGCTAGAGGGGGAAGAGGGGGGAGATGGAGAGGCGCAGGGGGAGGAGGCTAGGGGGGGAGGGAGAGGGGAGGATGGGAGAATGGGAGAGGGGAGAGATAAAGGGAGGGGACAGATGTTAGAGGGGGAGAGATGATAGAGGGGGGGAGGCGTTAGAGGTAAGAGTTGTTAGAGCAGCGGAAAAAAAAAAATAACAAAAGAAAAAAAAAAGACAGAAAAAAAAAAAAAAAAAAAAAAAAAAGAAAAAAAGAGTAAAAGAAAAGAAAAAAAGAAAAAAAAAGAAATTAAAAAAGAAAAATAAAAAAAAAGAAAAAATAAATAAAAAATAAAGATAAAATAAAAAAAAAAAGATTAAAATAAAAAAAGAAAACAAAAAAAAAAAAAAAAAAAAGAGAAAAAAAAAAAAAACAAAAAAAAAAAAAAAAAGAAAAAAAAGAAAAAAAAAAAAAAAAATAAGAACGTTGGGAGAGGGAATAGAGAGAAGAGAGATAGCGTAGAGAGAGAAGATGTAGGTAAGAGTGAGGAGTAGAGGATAATCATTAGTGTAGAAAGAGGGGGGGGGGAGGAGAAAGGTTCAGATGGTCAGGTCTCAGGTCGGTGTGAAATCCTGGTATGTTGTGTTTGCGTTGGTGTTATACAGCTTGTTCCTGTGCGTATGTGTGTGTGTATGTGTTGTATAGTGTGTGTTGTGTGTATGTTGTGTGTGTATGTGTGTGTATGTGTGTGTATGTGTGTGTGTATGTGTGTGTGTATGTGTATAGTGTATGTGTTTGTGTGGGTGCCGTGTTGGTGCGTGTGCGCAGCGCGTGTGTGTGTGTGTGTGTGTGTGTGTGTGTGTGTGTGTAGTGTGTGTGTGTGTGTGTGTGTGTGTGTGTGTGGTGCCCCACTTCTAAGGTTTTCATACTGCTAATAAATACGGTAGATACCAGTAAATTCTTAAAAAACTTGCCCAACATTGATTATAGGCAGTATCACTTCTCTTATTTTAAAAAACATAAGTAATTAGGTTTGTAAAATTATCTTGTCTGTGCTTCTAGGGTGTCTGACGTCACCCTCACTAGGCTTCCCCTCGCTATGCTGCCTCTCGTAGTCACCCTATCTTCACCTTATCTATGCTATTCTGCTCTAATCTGGGTAATAGCTTGCAGGAGTGAGTCGACCAGTATCTAAACAGTGACTCAAGGAAGGATTCAGGGACCCCCAAAACAACCCAAAGTGTGAGTATACTTAAAGCTGCAGTGATGCGATGACAAGTTGCCAGATGCTGATGACTGTAGCCTTCTATCACTATTTTGGAAATTCTTAAACTGTGTCTTTATAACGTATAGCTCAGGCTTCCGCGTCCTCAGTGTCACTTTTTGATAGAGTACACTTACTTATATTGGAATACACTTCACATTCGTGGTGTTACACTTTATATGTAATGTCACACAACTGTTGTGACGTCACTATTCAGAAGGCCTAATGCACTTTCCTTGTTATATATTATATTTTTCCTTTCTGCTTTTGCTTATGAATTTTTCAATCTCACTGTATGGTGCCCCACCATTTCATTGTTATCAATCTCTCGAAATTCTTGAACACCGCTTCCACACTCACTTGAATCTTTGTATATGTGAATCTGTGTAGCAAACAGAGCCATATCCACTAACGGTTTGACACTTTGAAATATTAAGAATTTCAGGCTTCCTCTCGACTTTTTTTAACTAATTAACTCTGGTTTTCTCTCGTAGGATTGTTCACTGACGTTGTCACTAACGATGATTACTGCTAGCAGTGTTGCACTCCCTTAAAAAACCACTAGAGATCTCGGAGCCTTGTGACCACGTCTGCTGACTGGACTTGTGAGTGTGTGTATGTGTGTGTGTGTGGGTGTGTGTGTGGTGTGTGTGTGTGTGTGTGTGGAGTGTGTATCGTGGGTGTGTGTATGTGTTGTTGTGTGTGTGTGTGTGTTGTGTGTGTTGTGTGTGTGTGTGGTGTAGTTGTGTGTGTGTGTGTGTGTGTGTGTTGCAACCCCTGACTGGTACAATGGATTATTATGTATTTATTTATATTGTATATTACCTTTTAATTTAATTTTATATTGCTTATATTTGCAAATATAGCCTAAATCGTAATGTTATGACATTTATTATTATTTGAATGTTATATTGTTATTTAGATTATGTTCGTTTGGATGGATATAAAATGTGCTCAAGTTAGTCTGATTGTCAAACTACTGTAATTATCGCTTGTCGCTCGTTATACTGCACGGACTTCTGGCTGCAGTTGTCCACACGTAGCTATCACGTGATCGCAGGGGGGGGTTGTCCTCAACCTCTCGTGAAGTTTTAGTCTGTAGAGACTCGCTTGTGGTTGGACAGATTGTCTGTTCATGATTCTGGTAGTTTGTTGAAACTTTGTTCACAGAACATTGTTAATGACTTAGTGATTTTCGACCGGGGGGTGTTTTGTACTGAGGTTCGTGGGTCACTTGGAACACTCTGAACATCTCAGGTCCCGAGCTATAGCTTCTGACCTAAAATTTTGTACTGGTTCCTGTGTATTGTCCACAGTCACAGTTTTGCATGCTGAACGTAGATTCAGTATTATGGGTTTGATAACTTTTGTGGAGGTTATGCAGATGGTCCCTACTTAGTGTCGTATTTTTTTTCCCAGTTTCCTGATTCTGTGTCGCAGTCGCCGTGATTTTTGCATTGCTATTGGGCTTAGGCATTCTTTGTTCAAGCAGACTGTTCGGGTTGCCAGTCGGTGAAGAAGTTAGTTTTTTTGAGTGACTTTGTCAGTCACTGGTTTAAGTCTTATTTCGAGTTTGTGGGGACATAGTAACTACTAAGTGCCACTTAACACGAATTCACATTATGTCATATTTGTAATATCTTTTTAAATGTTAATGTACCTGACGGTACTTAAAGAATTATTAATGTGCTATGTGCTTTTCAGCACAATAATATTGAACTCGAGTGATTGATTTTATTTTGATTGCTGTAATTTAATTTCTTGATATTCATATATCTAGACAACTTATAGACTTAATAAATTTTGTTTTTTTTTTTTTTTTTTTTTTTTTATTTATTTATTAATTTTAATTTCTCTAGTTAGTAGCCTACAGTTGAAATCCTTAAAGCACTATTGAACCATACTGAATTTTAATGGATAATTTGGGAAAAGGGATTTAAATAATGACTACTTGTTACGAAAACCCTGAGTGTAAAGGCAGGATGCTAGAGTGGCGATCCTTTCTAGTATTCACTTGGAGATCTCTAAGTTTTGATCGGATTTTTGTAACAGTGTGTGTGTTGAGAGTGTTTACTCACCATATTTGTGGTTGCAGGGGTCGCGTCTTTAGCTCTGGCACCCCGCCTCTTCACCTGTGCTACTGGGCCCTCTCTCTACCCCGACTTCCATGAGCTTTATCAAAACCTCGTCTTAAAATTTTGTAACTGGTTCTGCCTCACCTAAGTCATTTTCTAGGCTATTCCATGCCATACACTTATGACTGGAAGATAGACTTACTAAATATCTCTCTGGGACTCATTCGTGTCTTCAACTTCCAATTGTGGCCTCTTGTTTTTCTGTGTTCCCCCCTGGAAACACCTGTCTTTGTCACCTTGTCTGTTCCACGCAGTATTTCATTTTGTCGTTATCATGTCTCCCTGACCCTCCTGTCTCCAGTGTCGTCAGGCCGTTTTCCCTTAATCTTTCTTCTAGGACATTCCTTAGCTCTCGGAAATAACCTTGTGGCAAACCTTTGTACTTTCTCTAGTTCTTGACGTGCTTTATCAAGTGGGGTTCCAAACAGGTGCTGCATAATCACAGTTATGGGCCAGACATACACGGTGCACAGTTGTCTTGAACGATTCCTTACTAAAGTATCGGAATGCTGTTCGCGGGTTGACCTGGCGCCATATGCATGCCAGCAGTATCTGATGGATGTGGGCTTCGGAGACATGCCCTGTGTTATACTCACCCAAGATTTTCTCCGTGAGTGAGGTTTGCAGTAGTTGGGCCACCTAGCCTTATACTATGTTCTGTGGTCTTCTGTGCCTTCCCCTAACTTCTTGACTTTGCATTTGGCAAGATTAAATCGAGAAGCCATTTGCGGGACCTGGTGTCCAGTTGTCCAGGTCTTCTTTGATGTACTGCTGGTCCTCACTCAGATTTTAATTCTCCTCATTAACTTCACATCAGCTGCAATACAGGGACACTTCTGAGTCTAACCCTTCCATTCACTTGTTCGTCTAACATATACCAAATAATTGCACTGGTCCTAGGACGACCCCTGTGGGACCCCGCTCGTCACATGTGACCACTGTGATTCATCATTACGTACCATGACTCGTTGTTGCCTCCCTGTCTGGTATTCTATGATCCATTGACAGTGCCCTTCCTGTTATATGCACTGATGCTCTAGCTTCTGCATAATCTCTTG
>NC_069404.1:65250552-65260552 GCF_026875155.1 Cherax quadricarinatus
TAGTAACGAGCAGTGACGTCCCCAGCTGCTGGTTGTAACGAGCGTGACGTCACCAGCTGCCTGGTAGTAACGAGCAGTTGGACGCTCACAGCTGTGTTAGTAACGATCAGTGACGTCACCAACTGCTGATGTAACGAGCAGTGACGTCCACGCTACTGGTAGTAGCGAGGCAATGCGTCACAAGTGCTAGGTGTAACGAGCAGTGACGTCACTAGCTGTCCCCGATGGTAGTAAGTGCAATGGACTTCGCCAGCTGATGCGTAGTAACGAGCAGTTGACGTCACTAGCGATGACTAGTATACGAGCAATGACATCAGCCTGATGCTGGTAAGTAACGGCATGGACTTCAACGAGATGCTGTTACGTAATCGGCAGTGGACGTCACCAGCTGCTGGTAGTAGTAACGAGCAGTGACGTACCAGCTGCTGTAGTAACGAGCATTGTCGTCCACCAGTGCTGATAGTACGAGCTGTGTGCCCGCTACCAGCTGCTGGTCCTGTGAAACGAGCAGTGACGTCACAGTGTGGTAGTAAGAGCAGTGGACGTCACAAGCTGCTGGTAGTAGATCAGTGGACGTCACAGCTGTGATAGTACGGGGGGGGAGCAGTGACGTCCCCAAGCTACTGGTAAGTAGCGAGCAATGACGTCACCAGTGCTTGGTAGTAACGAGCAGTGACGTCACTAGTGTGGTAGAATAACTGAGCAAGACTTCGCCAGCTGATGGTAGTAAGTATCGAGCAGTGGACGTCACTAGCTGATGGTAGTAACGATGCAATGACATCCAAACCCAGTGCTGGTAGAGTAACGTTCAGTGGACGTCATCAGCAGCTGCTAGTAACGAGCAGTGAAGTCATCCAGCTGCTGGTAATAAGAGCTGGACGTCACTATCTGATGATAGTAACGGAGCAGTGACGGTCACCAGCTGCTGGTTAACTAGCAGTGACGTCACAGCTGCTGTAGTAAGGAGCAGTAACGTCACGAGCTGAATGTGTAGTAAAGATCAGTGACGTCACCAGTGCTGGGTTAGTAACGAGCAGTGATGTCACTCAGCTGCGGTAATGACAGCAGTGACGTCACTACCTGATGATGTAACAAGCAATGACCTCAACAGCTGATCGGTAGTAAACGAACAGTGTCGTCATCAGCAGCTGCTAAGTACAAACGAGCGTTGACGTCTCCAGCTGCTGGTATAACGATCCTGTTACCCTTGGTACATACCTCTCTCTGCCTCCTTGCATTTTATTGTACATATTTCCATCATCTCATTAACTGGCTTTCCTGCCAGTTCTCTGTCCCACTGAACCGTTCAGGTAGTTCCTATTCCTGTGTAGTCCCCTTTCTTGTATTTTTGGCTTCGTTTCTTCCTGGCCTTCCTGCTTCTCCCTCATCTTGTAGATCTATGTGTATTCGAAGCTTACAACACATGGTACACTGGCCCCCTTGGGTTCTTTCTATATTTGTTGTACTAGATATTGCACTTCTGAGGTGAATAC
The DNA here is from genome assembly GCF_026875155.1 of Cherax quadricarinatus. NCBI lineage: Eukaryota > Metazoa > Arthropoda > Malacostraca > Decapoda > Parastacidae > Cherax > Cherax quadricarinatus. The sequence goes on from NC_069404.1 coordinate 65,252,046, forward strand.
TACAGTCCAGCCTTGCTGGTTCATCTCTCCTCTCTCTCTTGTAGTGTCCCATTACGTGTTGGTACTGAAGTCTCAGTACTCCTCCTTACATCTTAGACACTCCAAGTATCTTGGCCCCATTGTTGTTCAAGTTCTCCCAATCTATCTCCTTGTGGTTAAAGTCCACAAATGATAGGAAGCTTTTGCCTAGCAGCATGAGTTTTCTTTTTGGCCACTCTAGCCAGTGTGTCAACATCCTCTATTGCTTCTCGTCGTACTCTTGCCTTGGCCTCTTGCTGTTCTGATGGTGGGTTATACATCACTGTTATTACCACTATGGGAACTCAGAGTGAAGTGTTCCCACTATGTAATCACTTTCTTCTCGCTATTCCTCTCTCCGATATCCAAAATTCCAGCGATTTTTTGATCAAGCAACGCCACTCCTTCCACCCCCCTGTTCCTCTGTCTTTCCTCAGTCGATTTGGTATCCGTTGGAAAGATTGCATTTGTTATTCATACCGTAAGCTTTGGTTTCTGTGAGAGCTACTGATGTCCGGTGTGATGCTTCTTTGCTCTTTCTTGCCACTCCTCCCACTTATGTGTGATTTACATCAGCGTTTTTGTGGTACCATACCTCAGTTTCCTTTCAACACTGTGGTTTGGGGGCCTGTGTGGGTGGGAGACCCTGGTGGCACAATGATGGGATTCTATAGCTTGGTGTTGGGTGGAGACTGTGGGTATGGATTGTAGGGTGTGTTGGGAGGTCGTGATAGGTTGTATGGTTCTGAGAGTAGTTGTGTGTGTGCTTGCCCTTGCTGTCTGTCCTGCTCTGACATGACATCTGTGGTTCCTCTTGTCTCTTTTCCTAGGCTCCTTTCGCTTTTTTTGTTTTTTTTGGTCTCTCCTCAGCTGCTGTGTTCTGATTTTTGTTCTGTCTCTGTCTTGGAACACCCTCTTGTACTCTTCCGAGTATGTCAATCGTGGTTTCTCTTGGGAGGATCTGTTCCGCACTGTTTTCCGTTCCTGAGTATCAGCTTGTTTGGTCGGTTTCTCTCCTTCGAGTACACCCATATTCTCTAAAATTTACAATCGCGTCCTCTCTTCTCCTATTTCTGTGTTGTTTTTCTCAAATCTCCTTCCTTTCATTCCTGCTTCCTTTCAGTGAATGTGTCCTTTCCTCTCTCTCCTGTAGCCCATGGATATAATAATACAGATTTTGCCTTTTCTTCATCGCCATTGCCTAACCCTCTGTGACTTTCTGGATCTGCCTGTATGTGGTCAGTTTCTCCCTTGATTTTTCCAGTGGCTCTTGATAGCCTTGTTGTTGCCTCAGCATTCGACCTATCACCTCTCCTTCTGAACCAGTTGATTCTTCCCTTTTACTCCTTGGTCCTCCTTGGCAGATGATGTGACCTTAGCATAATTCATAATCCTTCCTTCCTGTTCAGCCTCGCAGCTTCATATGCTGTGTCTTCTTCTGGTCACTGCCCTGGTAATCGCTCCAGCTATTATCTCAACTTCTAGGACCCTTATCTTGCTACTGCAGTTTCGACTTGTGCCTCCCAATTCTTTGTCTCCTTCTCCAAACACCTTTCCAATTTGACAGAAGAGCTCTTTTCCATTTTTTCAGAATGCTACCTAGTTTCCTCTCCACTTCTTGTTCCATCCTTTCCATGCTCCTCCATCCACTCCTCCTCCCTACCCGAACCATTCTCATTGTTCCTTGGGTCCTGCGCAGTCCCACTTTTTTTTTTTTTTTTTTTTTTTTTGTTTTTTAGAGTTGGAGAGGGGAGAGTTAGAAGGGAAATGGGACGAGGGGGAAGAAGAGCAAAAGATAGGCGAGAGCAAGAGAGAGAGAGATCAAGAGGAAAGAGAGAGCAGGAGAGAGAGAGGCAAGAGAGAGAGAAGCGGAGCGCTTTGCAAGTGAGAGAGACAAGAGAGAGAGAGAGAGCAAGAGAGAGAGCAAGAGAGAGAGGATGAGAGCAAGAGAGAGAGCAAAGAGAGAGAGAGAGCAAGAGGGTGAGAGACGAGCAAGAGAGAGAGGAGAGCAAGAGAGCGAAGAGAGAGCAAGAGAGAGAGAGAGCAAGAGAGAGAGCAAGAGAGAGAGAGAGACGCAAAAGAGAGAGAGAGAGAGCAAGATGAGAGTGCAGAGAGAGAGAGAGCAAGAGGGAGAGAGAGCAAGAGAGAGAGAGAGGAGCAAGAGAGCGAGAAGAGAGCAAAAGGAGAGAGAGGAGGAGCAAGAGAGAGATGCAAGCAGTGAGAGAGAGAGCAAAGGACGAGCATAGAGAGAGCAAGAGAGAGAGAGAGAGAGCAAGAGGAGAGCGAGAGAGTGCAAGAGAGAGAGAGAGCAAGAGAGAGAGGAGCAAGAGAGGAGCAAGGAGAGAGAGAGCAAGCGAGAGAGAGAGCAAGAGAGAGAGCAAAGAGAGAGAGAGAGAGCAGAGAGAGGAGGCAAGAGTGAGAGAGAGAGCAAGATGTGAAGAGAGCAAGAGAGAGAGAGGTGCAAGAGAGAGAGGGAGAGCAAGAGAGAGAGAGAGCAAGAGAGAGAGAGAAGAGAGAAGAGAGAGAGAGAGGAGCAACGAGGATAGAGAGGAGCAAGGGGAGAGAAGAGGGGAGAGAGAGCAAGCGAGAGGCAAGAGAGAGAGAGAGCAAGAGAGGAGGAAGAGAGAGCAAGAGAGAGGATGAGAGCAAGGGGAGAGAGAGCAAGAGAGAGAGAGCTAGAGAGGAGAGCCAAGAGAGGAGCAAGAGAGAGAGAAAGAGAGGAGAGAGACAAGAGGAGAGAGAGAAGAGAGGCAAGAGAGAAGAGCAAGAGAGAGAGAGAGAGAGCAAGAGAGAGACGTTAGAGCGAGAGAGAGAGAGAGAGCAAGAGAGAGAGAGCGAGAGGAAGAGAGAGTGTGCGAGAGAGTGAGAGGAGAGAGAAGAGAGAGAGAGAGAGAGAGAGAGAGAGGGAGGGAGGGAGGGAGGGAGGAAAGGGAAGGCAAATAGGGGCTAGAGGGGGAAGAGGGGGGAGATGGAGAGGCGCAGGGGGAGGAGGCTAGGGGGGGAGGGAGAGGGGAGGATGGGAGAATGGGAGAGGGGAGAGATAAAGGGAGGGGACAGATGTTAGAGGGGGAGAGATGATAGAGGGGGGGAGGCGTTAGAGGTAAGAGTTGTTAGAGCAGCGGAAAAAAAAAAATAACAAAAGAAAAAAAAAAGACAGAAAAAAAAAAAAAAAAAAAAAAAAAAGAAAAAAAGAGTAAAAGAAAAGAAAAAAAGAAAAAAAAAGAAATTAAAAAAGAAAAATAAAAAAAAAGAAAAAATAAATAAAAAATAAAGATAAAATAAAAAAAAAAAGATTAAAATAAAAAAAGAAAACAAAAAAAAAAAAAAAAAAAAGAGAAAAAAAAAAAAAACAAAAAAAAAAAAAAAAAGAAAAAAAAGAAAAAAAAAAAAAAAAATAAGAACGTTGGGAGAGGGAATAGAGAGAAGAGAGATAGCGTAGAGAGAGAAGATGTAGGTAAGAGTGAGGAGTAGAGGATAATCATTAGTGTAGAAAGAGGGGGGGGGGAGGAGAAAGGTTCAGATGGTCAGGTCTCAGGTCGGTGTGAAATCCTGGTATGTTGTGTTTGCGTTGGTGTTATACAGCTTGTTCCTGTGCGTATGTGTGTGTGTATGTGTTGTATAGTGTGTGTTGTGTGTATGTTGTGTGTGTATGTGTGTGTATGTGTGTGTATGTGTGTGTGTATGTGTGTGTGTATGTGTATAGTGTATGTGTTTGTGTGGGTGCCGTGTTGGTGCGTGTGCGCAGCGCGTGTGTGTGTGTGTGTGTGTGTGTGTGTGTGTGTGTGTAGTGTGTGTGTGTGTGTGTGTGTGTGTGTGTGTGGTGCCCCACTTCTAAGGTTTTCATACTGCTAATAAATACGGTAGATACCAGTAAATTCTTAAAAAACTTGCCCAACATTGATTATAGGCAGTATCACTTCTCTTATTTTAAAAAACATAAGTAATTAGGTTTGTAAAATTATCTTGTCTGTGCTTCTAGGGTGTCTGACGTCACCCTCACTAGGCTTCCCCTCGCTATGCTGCCTCTCGTAGTCACCCTATCTTCACCTTATCTATGCTATTCTGCTCTAATCTGGGTAATAGCTTGCAGGAGTGAGTCGACCAGTATCTAAACAGTGACTCAAGGAAGGATTCAGGGACCCCCAAAACAACCCAAAGTGTGAGTATACTTAAAGCTGCAGTGATGCGATGACAAGTTGCCAGATGCTGATGACTGTAGCCTTCTATCACTATTTTGGAAATTCTTAAACTGTGTCTTTATAACGTATAGCTCAGGCTTCCGCGTCCTCAGTGTCACTTTTTGATAGAGTACACTTACTTATATTGGAATACACTTCACATTCGTGGTGTTACACTTTATATGTAATGTCACACAACTGTTGTGACGTCACTATTCAGAAGGCCTAATGCACTTTCCTTGTTATATATTATATTTTTCCTTTCTGCTTTTGCTTATGAATTTTTCAATCTCACTGTATGGTGCCCCACCATTTCATTGTTATCAATCTCTCGAAATTCTTGAACACCGCTTCCACACTCACTTGAATCTTTGTATATGTGAATCTGTGTAGCAAACAGAGCCATATCCACTAACGGTTTGACACTTTGAAATATTAAGAATTTCAGGCTTCCTCTCGACTTTTTTTAACTAATTAACTCTGGTTTTCTCTCGTAGGATTGTTCACTGACGTTGTCACTAACGATGATTACTGCTAGCAGTGTTGCACTCCCTTAAAAAACCACTAGAGATCTCGGAGCCTTGTGACCACGTCTGCTGACTGGACTTGTGAGTGTGTGTATGTGTGTGTGTGTGGGTGTGTGTGTGGTGTGTGTGTGTGTGTGTGTGGAGTGTGTATCGTGGGTGTGTGTATGTGTTGTTGTGTGTGTGTGTGTGTTGTGTGTGTTGTGTGTGTGTGTGGTGTAGTTGTGTGTGTGTGTGTGTGTGTGTGTTGCAACCCCTGACTGGTACAATGGATTATTATGTATTTATTTATATTGTATATTACCTTTTAATTTAATTTTATATTGCTTATATTTGCAAATATAGCCTAAATCGTAATGTTATGACATTTATTATTATTTGAATGTTATATTGTTATTTAGATTATGTTCGTTTGGATGGATATAAAATGTGCTCAAGTTAGTCTGATTGTCAAACTACTGTAATTATCGCTTGTCGCTCGTTATACTGCACGGACTTCTGGCTGCAGTTGTCCACACGTAGCTATCACGTGATCGCAGGGGGGGGTTGTCCTCAACCTCTCGTGAAGTTTTAGTCTGTAGAGACTCGCTTGTGGTTGGACAGATTGTCTGTTCATGATTCTGGTAGTTTGTTGAAACTTTGTTCACAGAACATTGTTAATGACTTAGTGATTTTCGACCGGGGGGTGTTTTGTACTGAGGTTCGTGGGTCACTTGGAACACTCTGAACATCTCAGGTCCCGAGCTATAGCTTCTGACCTAAAATTTTGTACTGGTTCCTGTGTATTGTCCACAGTCACAGTTTTGCATGCTGAACGTAGATTCAGTATTATGGGTTTGATAACTTTTGTGGAGGTTATGCAGATGGTCCCTACTTAGTGTCGTATTTTTTTTCCCAGTTTCCTGATTCTGTGTCGCAGTCGCCGTGATTTTTGCATTGCTATTGGGCTTAGGCATTCTTTGTTCAAGCAGACTGTTCGGGTTGCCAGTCGGTGAAGAAGTTAGTTTTTTTGAGTGACTTTGTCAGTCACTGGTTTAAGTCTTATTTCGAGTTTGTGGGGACATAGTAACTACTAAGTGCCACTTAACACGAATTCACATTATGTCATATTTGTAATATCTTTTTAAATGTTAATGTACCTGACGGTACTTAAAGAATTATTAATGTGCTATGTGCTTTTCAGCACAATAATATTGAACTCGAGTGATTGATTTTATTTTGATTGCTGTAATTTAATTTCTTGATATTCATATATCTAGACAACTTATAGACTTAATAAATTTTGTTTTTTTTTTTTTTTTTTTTTTTTTATTTATTTATTAATTTTAATTTCTCTAGTTAGTAGCCTACAGTTGAAATCCTTAAAGCACTATTGAACCATACTGAATTTTAATGGATAATTTGGGAAAAGGGATTTAAATAATGACTACTTGTTACGAAAACCCTGAGTGTAAAGGCAGGATGCTAGAGTGGCGATCCTTTCTAGTATTCACTTGGAGATCTCTAAGTTTTGATCGGATTTTTGTAACAGTGTGTGTGTTGAGAGTGTTTACTCACCATATTTGTGGTTGCAGGGGTCGCGTCTTTAGCTCTGGCACCCCGCCTCTTCACCTGTGCTACTGGGCCCTCTCTCTACCCCGACTTCCATGAGCTTTATCAAAACCTCGTCTTAAAATTTTGTAACTGGTTCTGCCTCACCTAAGTCATTTTCTAGGCTATTCCATGCCATACACTTATGACTGGAAGATAGACTTACTAAATATCTCTCTGGGACTCATTCGTGTCTTCAACTTCCAATTGTGGCCTCTTGTTTTTCTGTGTTCCCCCCTGGAAACACCTGTCTTTGTCACCTTGTCTGTTCCACGCAGTATTTCATTTTGTCGTTATCATGTCTCCCTGACCCTCCTGTCTCCAGTGTCGTCAGGCCGTTTTCCCTTAATCTTTCTTCTAGGACATTCCTTAGCTCTCGGAAATAACCTTGTGGCAAACCTTTGTACTTTCTCTAGTTCTTGACGTGCTTTATCAAGTGGGGTTCCAAACAGGTGCTGCATAATCACAGTTATGGGCCAGACATACACGGTGCACAGTTGTCTTGAACGATTCCTTACTAAAGTATCGGAATGCTGTTCGCGGGTTGACCTGGCGCCATATGCATGCCAGCAGTATCTGATGGATGTGGGCTTCGGAGACATGCCCTGTGTTATACTCACCCAAGATTTTCTCCGTGAGTGAGGTTTGCAGTAGTTGGGCCACCTAGCCTTATACTATGTTCTGTGGTCTTCTGTGCCTTCCCCTAACTTCTTGACTTTGCATTTGGCAAGATTAAATCGAGAAGCCATTTGCGGGACCTGGTGTCCAGTTGTCCAGGTCTTCTTTGATGTACTGCTGGTCCTCACTCAGATTTTAATTCTCCTCATTAACTTCACATCAGCTGCAATACAGGGACACTTCTGAGTCTAACCCTTCCATTCACTTGTTCGTCTAACATATACCAAATAATTGCACTGGTCCTAGGACGACCCCTGTGGGACCCCGCTCGTCACATGTGACCACTGTGATTCATCATTACGTACCATGACTCGTTGTTGCCTCCCTGTCTGGTATTCTATGATCCATTGACAGTGCCCTTCCTGTTATATGCACTGATGCTCTAGCTTCTGCATAATCTCTTGTGAGGTACTGTGGCAAAGGCTTCTTGCAGTCAAGAGATGCAATCAAACCCACCCTCTCTATCGTGTCTTAGTTCTGTATAATTTTATCATAAAACTCCAGTAGGTTTGTGACACAGGATTTGCCTTTCTTTTTTTTTTCATGAATCCGTGCTGGTTGGCATTTATCTATTGTCGTTTCCAGAGTGATCCACCATTCTCCTGAATATCTTCTCCCATAATTTTGCATACTATACACGTCAATGAACACAGGTCTATAGTTTAGCTTAGTGCCTCTTTTTGTCTCCTTTTTTAAAATGGGAACTACAATTTTTTTTTTTTACCGTCTTCCTTTCCTCAAGGTAGTTGCCCAGTTTCCAGGGGGACGTGTTGAAGATTGTGGTAAAGTGGCACTCACAAAACATAACTGCTCCCACTCTAAGGGACCATGGGGGAGATGTTGTCCGGTCCCATTGCTTTGAGGTATCGATGGCCTTAGCAGTTTCTTCACCTCCTCCTATCTGTATGTATGTAGTCAACACTTGCTGGTGTATTCTCTGCTGGTGTCCCCATCTGGTCTGTCCACCCAGGGTCCTTCCTGTCTCTACTGTAAATAATTTCCTTAAATCTCGTGTTGAGCTCCTCACGTACTCTTGATCGGTTCTTGTGAGTTCGCCACTTTCTTTCCTCAGCCTTATTCACCCGGGTCTTGTCTGTTGTCTTCCTCTAATGTGGTATTACAGCAGTTTAGGGTCAGATTTGGACTTCGATGCGATGTCGTGTTCATACTGTCGCTGGCCTCCTCCTTAATCTGTGACATACTCGTTTCTGGCTCTTTACTAATCTCCTGTTTTCCTGGGTCCGATGCCTCCTGTACTTTTCCCTTTCTCTGTTGCACTTAGTTTTTGCTCCCTACAACCTTCGGAGCTAAACCAAGACTCGTTTTGGTCTTCCTATTATTTCTGTTTCCCTTGAGAACAAAACTTTCCTCTGCCTTCTTGCACTTTGTTGCACATATTCATCATCTCGTTTACTGATTTTTACATGTCTCTGTCCCACTGAACCTCTGCAGGAAGTTTTCTCATTCATGCGTAGTTTCCCCCTTTTATAGTATGGCTTTCCCCTCAGTTCCTGTTACC
>NC_069404.1:65265552-65298052 GCF_026875155.1 Cherax quadricarinatus
CTGAGGGTAGTAAAGAGCAGTGATGTCACTAAGTGATGATAGTAACGAGCAGATGGACGTCACCAGATGCTTTTCCAGTTAGGCAGTGACGTCACCAGCTGCTGGTAAGCAACGAGCAGTTATGTCACCATGACTGTGGTAGTAAACGACAGTGACGTCCACCAACTGCTGGTTGTAACGAGCAGTGACGTCACAAGACCTGGATGGTGTAACGAGCAGTGACGTCACCTGTTGCTGGTTAGTATCGAACACGTGACGTCAACCAGCTGCTAGTAATAACGAGCAGTGGCGTCACAGCTGCTGTTAATAACGAGCAGTGACGTCACCAGCTGCTTGGTGTAACGAACAGTGACGTCACAGCTGCTGGTAGTAAACGAGTCTTGAATCACCAGCTGCTGGTAGTAAGGAGCGTAACGGTACGGAGCTGATGGGTAGTTACGAGCAGTGTCGTCACCAAGCTGCCTAGGTTTTCAGTACGGAAGAGGACGTCACCTGCTGCTGCTAGTAACGAGCAGCGTGGCTCAACCATGCTGCTGGTAGTAAAGACCATGACGTCACTAGCTGATGGGTAGTAGTAACGAGCCAGTGACGTCACTAGCTGCTGGTATGTAACGAGCAGTAAACGTCACCTGATGCTGGTAGTATACGAGAGCAGTGATGACGTCCCCAGCTACTGGAAGTAGCGAGCAATGACGTCACCAGCTGATGGTAGTAACGAGCAGTGACGTCACTAGCTGATGCTAGTAACGAGCAATGACATCACCAGCTGCTGGTAGTAACGAGCATTGACGTCAACAGCTGCTGATAGTAACGAGCAGTGACGTCACCAGCTGCTGGTAGTAACGAGCAGTGACGTCACCAGCTGCTGGTAGTAACGAGCAGTGACGTCACCAGCTGCTGGTAGTAACGAGCAGTGATGTCACCAGCTGCTGGTAGTAACGACCAGTGACGTCACTAGCTGATGGTAGTAACGAGCAGTGACGCCATAAACTGCTGGTAGCAACGAGCAGTGACGTCACCAGCGCTGCTGGTAGTAAACGAACAGTGACGTCCCCAGCTCTCTGTAATAGCGAGCAGGTTACGTCATCAATGCTGTAGTAACAAGCAGTGACGTCACCATCTGTTGGTGGTAACAAGCAGTGACGTCACCACCTGTTGGTAGTAACAAGCAGTGACGTCACCATCTGTTGGTAGTAACAGCAGTGACGTCACCATTTGTTGGTAGTAACAGCAGTGACTCATCATCTGTTGGTAGTAACAAGCAGTGACGTCACCACATGTTGGTTGTAACAAGCGTGACGTCACCACTGTTGATTTTAACAAGAAGTGACGTCACCATCTGTGGCATTAACAAGCAGGACGTCACGATCTGTTGGTAGTACAAGCAGTGACGTCACCACTGTTGGTAGTAACAGCAGTGACGTCCACCATCTGTTGGTAGTAACAAGCAGTGACGTCACCACCTGTTGGTAGTAACAAGCAGTGACGTCACCATCTGTTGGTAGTAACAAGCAGTGACGTCCCATCTGTTGGTAGTAACAAGCATAGTGACGTCACCATCTGTTGTAGTAAACAAGCAGTGACGTCACCATCTGTTGGTAGTAACAAGCAGTGACGTTACCAGATGTTGTAGTAACAAGTATGACGTCACCATCTGTTGGTAGTAACAAGCAGTGACGTTACCAGCTGTTGGTAGTAACAAGCAGAGTGACGTTACCAGTTGTTGGTAGTAACAAGCAGTGACGTTACCATCTGTTGGTAGTAACAAGCAGTGACGTTACAGAGCTGTTGTTAGTAACAAACAGTGACGTCACCAGCTGTTGGTAGTAACAAGCAGTGACGTTACCAGCTGTTGGTAGTAACAAGCAGTGACGTTACCATCTGTTGGTAGTAACAATCAGTGACGTTACCAGCTGTTGTTAGTAACAAGCAGTGACGTCACCAGCTGTTGGTAGTAACAAGCAGTGACGTTACCAGCTGTTGGTAGTAACAAGCAGTGACGTTACAAGCTGTTGGTAGTAACAAGCAGTGACGTTACCAGCTGTTGGTAGTAACAAGCAGTGACGTCGCCAGCTGTTGGTAGTAACAAGCAGTGACGTTACCATCTGTTGGTAGTAACAAGCAGTGACGTTACCAGCTGTTGTTAGTAACAAACAGTGACGTCACCAGCTGTTGGTAGTAACAAGCAGTGACGTTACCAGCTGTTGGTAGTAACAAGCAGTGACGTTACAAGCTGTTGGTAGTAACAAGCAGTGACGTTACCAGCTGTTGGTAGTAACAAGCAGTGAGGTTACCAGCTGTGGTAGTAACAAGCAGTGACGTCACCAGCTGTTGGTAGTAACAAGCAGTGACGTTACCAGCTCTTGGTAGTAACGAGCAGTGACGTTACCAGCTGATGGTAGTAACAAGCAGTGACGTTACCAGCTGTTGGTAGTAACAAGCGTGACGTCCCCAGCTGTTGGTAGTAACAAGCAGTGACGTTACCAGCTGTTGGGTTAGTAAACGAAGCAGTGGCGTTACCAGCTCATGGTAGTAACCAGCAATGACGTTACCAGCCTGTTGGTAGTAACAAGCATGACTTACCAGCTGTTAGGTAGTAACAAGCAGTGACGTTACCAGCTGCAGTTAGTAACGAAGCAGTGGACGTCATCATCTGCTGGTAGTAACAAATCAGTGACGTCACCAGCTGTTGGTATAAACAAGCAGTAACGTTGACCAGCTGTTGGTAGTAACAAGCAGTGACGTCACCAGCTGTTGGTAGTAACAAGCAGTGGCGTTACTCAGCAGTTGGAAGTAACAAGCAGTGACCGTATACCAGCATGTTGGTAGAAACAAGCAGTGCCGTCACCAGCTGTTGGTAGTAACAAGCAGTGACGTTACCATCTGTTGTTAGTAAGCAAGCAGTGACGTCACCAGTTGTTGATAGTAACGAGCAAGTGATGACACAGCAGATTGTAGATAACAAGCAGTGACGAGTCACCAGCGAATGGTAGTAAACAAGCAGTGATCGACACCAGCTGCTGGTAGTAACAAGCATGACGTCACCACTGCTGGTAGTAACAAGCATGACGTCTCCAGCTGCTGGTAGAACAAGCAGTGACGTCACCAGCTGCTGTGTAGAAACAAGCAGTGTACGGTCACCACTGCTGGTAGTAACAAGCAGTGAGACGTCACCAGTTTTGCTGGTAGTAACAAGCAGTGACGTCTTCCAAAGAATGACAGACGGATGAGAAAGAGGATTAACAAGGGAATATCTTGAAGAACCGGAAGACTTGTAGGTCATCCAATAAGAGAGAGAGAGAGAGAAGAGAGAGAAGATAGAAGAGAGGAGAGAGAGAAGAGACTGGCCCCTCTTGGGCTGTGTTTGTAAAGTATGCAGCTAAGATAATCCATCTACATGGTAAGCACTTCATGAGCTCCTCAAATCATATATAACCTAAAACAACATTGTAGAAGGCCAGTTGCAAGCCTACATCAAAGTGGACGCAAGTTGCTCACTTGATGGTGACACTATTGACAAAGACTGGAAGTCCCACACTGAGCTTAACTCCGGGGTAAAACATCTGGAGGAGATTCATGTCAACGCTAAGGTCCCACAGACGACAGAGTTTTCAAAACACACCTTTGGGAATTCTAACACAATTTCCTCTGACCACCACAGAGGAACTAAATCCTCTTCCCAGCAACGTGGGAAGCCTTGGATCTAGATAATCACCTAGCAACCTGACACTCTGCTTCAGCCACTGCCATCAACTTGACAGTGCACATACCTCCCTGATCCTACACCTGTCCAGCACACCTGCCATTACTAATCAGAATCTTGGTAGTAGTGCTTCGACAGCAAGCTCTGAGCCATGAGTTTTCTCCCACCAAGAACGGTGGCAAAGTTATTGATCAGGAACTATCACTGCACCTGATCACCTGCTACGCGAAGTACGAACACAGGGACACATCTGGTCAGAACTGTAGAGGGCGGGTAGATGGACGTGGAGGAGACGTGGTGGAGAAAGACATCTACATGCCGTCCTCACCCTCCACTAACACAGTTTTTTCCCAGCGGCAAATCCGAGGACAAATCTGCGAAACACAGGATGTACAACAAATCCTAGTCCACCCACCCAGGCACCTAGGCTGTGCTCTTCAGCTCGTCACCGGAAGGGGCACTCTGCCAACAACTGCCTGCGAGATACCAGGTGTAAAACTGCTACAAGAAAGGACATAAGGAGTTACCAGTGTCGAAGAAAAAAGGAACTTGACAGACAGGGCCAACCTGTTTAAGACCTGTTTCAAACAACCATCAGGGGGGATCTCTGAATTGGTAAACACTCTCACACGTCAACCCACTTGCTACTCCTATCCCAGCCCATCAGTGGATTGGCCTTATACAAGAACACAGACCTACATCCCTGCATGTTGCCTCAGTAACCCTACCTCTCTCAAGGGCAGGCACCTTACATTCCCTACACACCCACCACCCCAAGCTGACCACTTCATCAAGAGACCAGCTATCAGCATCCTTTCGGCCAACATTAGAGGTTTCATTACTAATGTTGGAGAGCTCTACACATAGCTTTGTGAACCACTCGACGTCCCGACATGATAGCGTTTGATGACTAACATTTTTGGATGACAGGACTCCCAGAAAATTTTGCAAGAATTGCTGGCCTAACCACCTCATGATGAGAAGAGCCAGGCAAAGGGCAAGGAGGTGGTGTTGCTGTGTGCTTCTCTAAAAGTGTTTTCATGCCCAGCACATTAGACGTGCCACCCCTACACATCTTGAAATGATGTTCTTTTTTCAAGCTCTGTAAAAACACTAGTACCTCTGTACTAAGCATGTGCAATGTACAACCTCAGTGGCAACATGCAGACCCTAACAACTCCTAATGGAAAATATTGACTCCCTTCTGCAACAACACAACTGTCAACAAATTATAATGTTGGTGACCTTCAACCAGCACCTTTATACAGGAGGGAACTTTGATGACCTTCTTGGCAGTGTTTGACATGAGAAACTTTGTTTCTTTCCCTACTCATATCTCTGGCTCCCTCCCATGACCCAGTTAGTGAGTGATCTGGCAGAAGGCATGTCACTTGTCAACCCCTCGGCTACGTTGATCGTCTGACCACAAGGCTGTTTTTTTTACCACACTTAGATCCCAACGAACGAGGTGAGGAGTCCACACGCACAACCTGGGCATGGGAAAGAGGTAATTGGCCAGCCCTATGCTCTGAGCTCGCCACCACCGACTGGAATGCTCTTCTCCAGGGGGATGTTTACAACCAAGTGAAAAGCCTTCACTGTACAACATCCTTAATCTGGCAACAAGAACACATTCCTCACCGGCAATATGTGACAAATCCAACAGACAGGTACAGGGGGTGAGCCCTTAGGTTGGCTTTTGCTTGTTGTAGAGAGGCTGCTACGGGCTTGACGAAGGTGACGTGCGCGGCAAGCATGGCGAAAGGTATAAGATGACATCCTACCACCTATAACAGGAATCTTGCACATTGCAAGCCTGTATGCATATGGGTGGATGTTCAAAAGTGGGCCATTACTTAAATGGGAGGTTGGACACTAAAAGAAAGTTAGCATCAGGGGGGTTAAGGGGTAGTTCTGGCTCCAAAACCTGGTGGTCCCTGGTCAAGGACAGACAAGGTTATCTGCCTAGATGAATACTTATTCCACCTCTAAAACGACAAGTATGGACCTCCACTACTAGTAGTCAAAGAAGAAGCGGTACCTCTTTGCTGAACACTTTGCTACCAAAGAAGCAAGTTCCTGATCCAGCAAGAGACCTCCTTGGACTAGCTGCAGAACTGTTTCCAAAACTGTCAGTGTGACAATAGGCAGGATGAGGTGCATTCTTCCTTCTAAATCATCTTGACCAAGAAAAGGCTTGTGGGCCCATACCAGTTGAGTCCCAAGATTTGTTGAGAAGATGTGCAGACCATCTAGCAGCACCGTTAACACTCGCATCTTTCTAGCACTGCCTAGTAACAGTGTAAATGGCCCTCTCCATGGAAAGATGCAAATGTAGACCCTGTTTCACAAAAAAGAAGAGCAGAGCAGAAAATCAGCAACTACAGACCATGTGTCACCCTGTCAATCACTGGTAAGATCCTTGAGACAAGAATCCTCAAGACAAATGACAGATTTTTGACTCCACTCACTACTTTGTGATCGTCCAATAGGCTTTCAGGAAAGGTTACTCTGCTGCTGATCTGTTTTTAAAACCTCTCCCCTAAGTGGCACCAGTCACTGATGAATCCAAAGTCGCTGTGTGGTAGCACTGGACATTGCTGGCGCTTTCGACCGGTGTGACACCAGGCCTCTTAGCAAAACTTCAAGCACTGGGAATTGCAGGCTCTACGCTAAGTCACCCCCCCCTCCTCAGTGATTACATTCATGGAAGATCTCTAAGTGTAGTCCTCAATGGAACGGAAATCAGCAGAATCCCTATTGGGGCAAGCGTTTCACACAATGAAGTGTTGCTGGGTCCCACTGTTATGGAATGTACTACTTCAACGACCTTCTTTCATCTTCGATCCCAAATCACATGCATATGCAGACACTGTACACTGACATTCACTTCATCCAAGAAGAATAAAATTCTCAGCTGTCTCTAAGCTACATCAATCACCACTGAGAGCAAATAACAGATTGGGGGAAATAGATGGCAAAGTCCCATTTGCACCTGAAAAAACGCAAATGAATGTTCGTCTCTAGCACCATGGAGATGGTAAATGCTGGGCTGCAGTAGTAAGGATGAAATGGGACGAATGTTTTGGCACCTGGAGAAGAAGTTGATATCCTTGGGTGAAATTTGACATCCAAACTAACCATGAAGAACAGTTTAAATCTTGCAAACAAGGCAGCCGGAAGCCTACAGCACTTCGCCGAATCTCGCGTCTAGGCTGTATCTCCGCGGGAATGCAAGATCCTGTACGAGGCACAAGTACGCTCACAGCCTTGAGTAGCTCCACTTTCTTGTATTGGCCTGCCCCCCCACTCATCTGCGACTGCTTGACGAGTAGAGTAACAGAGCAAGACGTCCTCATCTCTCGCCTGTACCCATCCTGGATAGATCTGTCATTTCAGCAGAGCCTTCACAAAAGGAGGGATTTCGGTTGGCCTTACAGTTAAGTACAAAAGGCAATAATTGTCAAAATACCACACAAGTGATCACTTCGAGGACAGCGTGAAACAAGCTTTATGCCACAAGACGGGCAGAAAGCAGCAACTTCACTCTGGCTGTACCCTTCTCCAGAACAACGGACTCCATCTGAGATCATACATACCCAGGATGACTCGAGTAATGGAACACATTCGTACAGCATAATGAGTCAACGAGATAACGTCAGTTGATCAGAATGAAAATGTTGGCCCACAATGGCACCAACTTCATCCTGTTCCACTTTATGTCTCATAACAAAAATGCTTGTCCAGATGACTGAGTTAGTAACAGCTCTAGCTTGCCAATAAAGTTAGGATCCTTAAGCCCCCTGTAAATACTGTCATTAAAGCTAGGGAAATCCTTAACCTTTGTCAAACCTGTGTAACAAAAAAAAAAAAAAAAAAAAGTAAAAAAAAAAGAGTAGAGACGAAACAGATAACGTAGTCATCTCTTTGGTATGCATGTGTAACGGCAGCCTCCATCTTTAAGCATTGTTGTGTGCTTCTCTTACTGCTAGTTTTTCTTTATGGCAATGTGAGAAATATCGTTATAGGAGAGCACGCAATTCTCTCACTCTCCCTACTCTCGCACTCTCTCTCTCTCTCTCTCTCTCTCTCTCTCTCTCTCTCTCTCTCTCCTCTCTCTCGCTCTTCATCTCATCTCTCCTCACACTCTCTTCACCTCTCTCTCTCTCTCTCTCTTCGCTCGCTCTCGTCTCCTCTTCTCTCTCTCATCACCTCTCTGACTCTCTCTCTCCTCTTCCTCACTCTCCCTCCTCTCTCTCTCTCTCTCCATCTCTCTTTCCTCTCTCTTCTCTTTCTCCTCCTCTTTCTCTTTCTCATTGAATCACTCAGGACATAACCTGATTTATCCCCTAAACACGATTTTCATACGAGGGGAGAGAAAGAGAGAGAGAGATAGAGAGAGAGAGAGAGAAATGAGAGAGGAAGGGATGGTTTCGGTGGAAGGTAAAGAACAATAGATGCATGGAGGAGGAGAGGGAAGTGAGAGTAGAGATGTAGGAGGGTTTGGGGGTGGGGGAAGTCGGGAGTGGGTGTGGAGCACATAGGAGAGAGGGAAGACATGGCAGGTATATCATCTGGAAGCAGTAGGCGATTCTTACCTATGTTTTGTGCTTGGACCCGCCCATTATGGCCTCAATTGGTTAGTTCTGTTTACCAAACATCGACCCCAGGCACCGCAGTGGTAATTAGATGGATGTCAGGTAAAACAGTGACTTACCTGGCTCATAGTAATAGGAGTCAGTGACGTTACAACGTTCTAAGAGAGGCCGCAAACATTGGCTTAAAGAAGAGCCGAAGTCGTACGCCTTCCAGCTTCTGTCTTCTGGTTTTGCATAATACAGCTAGCTCCTGACATCACACTGATCAACAAGTTTCGACTATTGAACTATGATCTATGGATAATGTCCACAAGCAGTAGGACAGTTTCTCCTGCGTCATTATTCACGAATGAGCGACACGGAAAGTATTTATTGGAGATTGTCAGTGCACTACTCAGGACTCATGTATTCACAGGAATACGGCCACTAATATTTCTGCATTTCAACGCGGTGTAGCCCGGCCGGGGATACCCCACTCACTTCATGCACATCTAACCCCCCCCCCGCCCCTCACTGAGTCGAATTCAAACTACTATCTCGCCTGCTGCCCTCATCCCACCACTGTATACAGGCGGGTTTCTGGTGACACGATATCTACAGGCATTAGGTCTCACCTTTGGCAACTCGGCTGAATCAAGAAGTGTGGATTACTTGAGTCAGAGGTGTAGGTTAATGAGAAGAATGCCCCTAGCTATATTATCAAGTTCGAGGCATATATTTTCGAATTTTTCCCTGTCTTGGGAAATAGCAACAACCCAAGACAAACACATGAGTGTAATAGATTATGGATATTCCTGCATGGGTGTGAGAGATCTTGTGACCATTGCAATCTACATACTGCTTAGTGAGAACATGTGTTAAGATTAATGGGGGTCCTGAAATGTTTAAATGTAAGCTACGTATCAGGAAAAACGAGCTTCCCCATTTCGCTAATGGAAAGATGGAGCCTTCTTGACCTGCTACATCAGTCTGTGTGTCTGCCAGACCAAGCCTAATTCGGTTTATACAACATTACATTGTTCACCCTGCAAGCTGTTCCGTACCATGTTATCTACGTTCGTGTTGTGGCTGTGAGTTATTCAGCAGATTTACTCAGAACGTCTATGACATTCACCTGCCCACCTTGCAAGGCACTTTCAAATAGGTAATTGATAGCCTTTCCCTGATATACGTAACATGTTCTGGCCAGTTAGGTTGTTGTTAACAGTGTTTAAAGACTGTCTTTTCCACCCGGGTCATTAAGGCTGCCTCTCACCACCAGTCAAGAATATAAATAAATCTGAAAAAATAATGTATGTAGTATTATTGATGAGCATATTTATTTAATACTGGAGAGGTTCAGAAGCCAACACCCCTCCCCCCCTCGGCTCTGTCTGTGACTAGACATATAAATATATATATATATAATATATATATATCATAATGATTAAATATAATATATATATAAAATATATAATAATATATATAAAATAATTATATATAGTATATAGAGTGGCTATAGTCCATGTGTATTGTGCCCTCGGATAACCCCACTCAACAACCTGCACCTTCCCCACCAAAATACCAGCGTCTACCCCATCCAATTCCAGGGGAATGTTTCCCTCCTTTCCCTCCCAAGCCCCTAAACTCCACCAGGCCACCACGGTGAAGTTCACTACCTTCCACGCACCATACCCACCCAGCATGTCAATATCTCCACTCCTATTGTCTATACTTTTTTTTTATTTCTAGCAGGATGGATACCACCAGGGGAACAAGCAGCCAGGGAAAATGGCACGGCTGTTAAAATACTAGAGATGCAAGTGGTCGACATGCTTACAGCTTTCGTTGTCTCAATCTAATGGTTTCATCCCCCCCCCCCCCGCAAACACTGTAGTTACCCTGTTCAGGATGTGCCCCTTTGAAAGTGATGATCCAGAGCCACCTCAGGCACCTGAAGCACACTCCCAACAGATCTCATCTCATCAGACCAATATCTTGGAGCATTAAAGCAACAGGTACGAGGACACTCACACATAAATCCCAAAGCAAGCCCTTACCCACACGCACTGGAAACTTTACAGACCTCCCTGAAAAAAATGTAAACGATGTGTTCATCTATCTTAAATGCTCCCACCAACGCAATCAAGGCATGGCACAACTTTGCTACTTTTTGGCAATGTCGGCTTAGCTGTGCCGGAAAGAAGGGAAAGAGGCTAACCTCAGTGATAATTAAATCCTTAAAAGATTTTCCTAGCGCTGATAACCTCATTCCCCTTCCCCGTCAACACAAAAAAGGGAGAGGCAGAATCCCCACTCACTCCACTGACAGTGAAAAAGTCAGAGCCCAGGTGAGCAAGAAAATTGAAGAGGGCAACACAGTGGGAGCAATCAGAATTATTACCAGTGAAGATACAGTTGCTCCCAGGGATGCTGACACAACTGAAACACTTAGAGGAAAGCACCCTACGAGGGAAACCAGGGGCATCACCAGTTCCAACACGTCTGTCCCCACTGTGGAACCATTGTTTGTGGAAGACTCAGACATTTACAAAGCAATAATGTCGTTCCCATCTGGCTCTGCTGGGGGTTACACTGGAATAAGGCCACAGCATTTAAAGAAAATGGTTAATCCAGTTATTGGGGAAATTGCAGAGACACTGCTTTCAGAGATCACAAGGTTCGTCAACAATTCCTTGGCTGGTCTGATTCCTGATGAAATTAGACCTTTCTTTTTTGGTGCAACACTTTGTGCACTTAAAAAGAAGGATGGAGGAATTCGGCCAATTGCAGTAGGCAACACGTTACGCTGCCTCGTATCCAAAGCTGCTGTCCGAAGTATTCGTGCACAGGCAGCCATGATGCTTCAACCAAACTAGCTTGGCTTTGGGGTCTCTCAAGGAAGTGAAGCAGCAGTTCATGCAACAAGGGCGTATATCAACAACCTGCCTGAGGACAATGCAGTGGTAAAATTAGATTTCAAGAATGCGTTCAATCTCCTGAAAAGGACGGGGTATTAGCGCGACAAGAACATTCCCGGGTTCTTTTCCCCTTTTGTTTAAAGCTGGGTATAGCAAGGAACCCAATGCTTTCTTTGGAGCATGAAATCCATCATGGGGGTGTCCAACAAGGAGACCTCTGCCCATTTTTCTTCTTATAGCATTTGGGGGAAAAATCACAGTCAGACTATCGCGGCTAAAATCTGGTTCCTAATGAGGCCACAGCAGGACAAAGGAGTCCCCCTCATGATCTTACACAGGTAAGGCACGGGGAAAGGAAAGGGGTTCCATCCTGAATCCATAAAAAATGTGAAAATCATCTCGTCAGTCAACAAGGATAAATGCAGTGAGATCAAAACTACCAGGGCAACAGTCATTCCCCACAAACGTTTTTTTTGTAGGAGCCCCTCTGGGAAACAATGCCATTAACACTTTTCTCAGAAAAAATTGGAAGATTTAAAGGAGAAAATGGAACAACGAATAGGCAATTTGGACACCCCGATCCTTTGTACCTTTTCTCACAAAGTGCTTGAGTTGCCCAGGTTGACATATTTCCTAAGAGGCCCTTCATATGAAACCCCTATATGCACAAATAAACAGTATCCTGAGGCAGAGTTTTCGAAAGTACTTAACCTTACTCTAAAGACGGGCAGGGGAAACCCAAGTAAAAACTTCCAGTCAGACGGAGGCAGTTGTCCGCAAGCCCCCCCCCACAGATTGCGCTACCTGTTTTTCTGTCCTCAATTTGCACCCAGAGGGTTGTAGCCCGATTCTAATGAACTTTCTTGGGGACAAGTTGGAGTCCAGGCCCAAAAAGTTCATTGACGGAGCCTATCTGGGATAATCTAAGGGGCTCTGAAACCAGCCCTGCTCCCTCCAACAACTTCAAACAATGCACTGGATGGTCCAATAGTGGAAAATATTGCCTAAAAATGTTTTCGATGTGTCAGGGAAAAATAGAGCCCCCTCCTGGGCAGTGAGAGCTCCTATGCAGGGGACTTTCTTTTGGCTTTCCCAACTCCAGCCTTGGCACACGCCTCGACCCCAGACCACCCGCTTTTGGGTGTTGCCCTTTCGATTTGCCCCCCCCATTCCCCCCCCAAAAACACAGGTGTATTTGTGGCAGTGAAGCAGGAGACCGATTCAGGTGCCATGGTCTTGTTCCCCTAAATCCGGGGGGAAAGTTTGCAAGCTGAGGAGGTTCAAACTTTACAACGGAGCCTCAAAAACAGCGGATGCCCAGCAAAAGGGGAGCCCCCCCAGCTTGCAGATCTGTGGAGCCAAAGCGCCCCGATGGTATCCCCCTTTCAAGCCTGGAAGACGGGAGAGGGGGGTGTGAGACTACAAGGCATCTACCTTGGCGATAGCTTCCCAAAATACACCAGGGAGGAAGGAGGGGCGCTGCCCTTGGGGGATCCCAAAATTTTAAAAAAATTTGGGGAGAACTTGCCCATCATAATATGTTTTTTTCCCATAGGTAAAGGACCCTTGGCTCATGGGGAAAGAATGCATCTAAATTCCTTAAGGGCGGGAAAAAAAGACTCATAGGGAAAAATAGGGATCCCAGGGCAGCTAGTTTTCGTTCCAGCGGCTCAGGCGGCGTTCAGAGGGGAAATCCGCTTTTTTTTGGGCACACCCCCCCAGTTTGAGGAGCTGGATAAATTTTCGCCTTTAATCGGGAACACAGAACAACATGTCCCGTATATGCCACCTTTTATCAACAATGATCTCTTAAATTTTGTACCTATTTGTAAAAAAAATATTCCTATTGGAAAAAAAATATAAAAGATGGGGTGGTAGGGGAAGTGGAATATTCAAAGGCTTCGGGAAGAAACCAAAAATTCTTCCCTTAAACCCCTTTTTACCATTTCTCCGAGGCTGTGGGTCCCAAAAATTACCCCAGGGGTGGACCCACCCCCCAAGTATAATATATAAAATATATAATATTTTAATATATATATAATATATATTTTTATATAATATTTAAATTAAATATTTAATATATATATATATTAATATATAATATAAAAAATTTAAATAATATATAATATATATATATATATATATTTTATATATATATATATATTATATATATATATAAAAATTTTAAAATTATATATATAATTTATTTCTTAATGTTTCGATTTGTTTAGACTGAGGAGAATATTTTGTTTCCCCTACAATGGGTTCATGTAAATGGGGGGGTTAAAATTTTAATAAATTTTCCTTTCTTTCTGTTTCCCTCCTTACCCTACTCCCCCTATTTCCCATCCTTGTAGCCTCCCTTTCGTACTTCTCCTCCATCCTCCTAGCCCCCTCTCCCCATTTACCTCATAATCACCTATTCATCGGTCATCATCCATCAAATGTTCCATCCACTAGCGCAGCTACTCCTCACTCCACCATCAATTATATCTCTCCCAGGCGCGCCCCGGTCCCCTTCCCCATAACCCCGGGCCCCTTCCCCAAAACCCCCCCTCCCTCCCCACCCCCCCCCCAAAGGGTTTCCCCGACCACCCATTTTACTGGTACAAGTCCTCCCACCCCTCGGGGCCAGGGAAACCTCCCCCAGGGATTTCCTTGATATACCTTGAGTGGAATTGAGGGGGTTTAAATCCCCCGCGGCCCCGGGCCTGAAACCCGGGCCCGGTAGTGGGCAGGGCCTGATAACCAGGCTGTTACGGGTTTGGGAGCACTAAGCGAAAAGGGACGAACCCGTCCGGCTGGTCAGGGGACGACTTTAGGTGCCTGTCCAGTGCCTTTTTTGGAGACAGCCCGGGGGCTTGAAGACAGCAGGGGTCTTAAGACAGCCAGGGGGCTTGAAAACAAACCCGGGGTTTGAAGACAGCCGGAGTTTTGAAGACAACCGGGGGGCTTGAAGACGCCAGGGGTCTTGCGACGGCCAGGGGGGCTTGAAGCAGCCCGGGTCTTTTAAAACAGCCAGGGGTCTTTAAGACAGCAGGGGTTTGAAGACAGCCCGGGGTCTTTTAAAACAGCCAGGGGGGCTTGAAGACAACCCGGGGTCTGAAGACAGCCCGGGTCTGAAGACAACCCGGGGTCTTGAAGACAGCCAGGGGTCCCTTTACGACGGCCGGGGTCTTGAAGACAGCCAGGAGTCTTTAAACAGCCCGGGGGCTTTAAGAAGCCATAGGTCTTGAAGACAGCCGGGGGTTTTTAAGACAGCCCGGGGTCTTGAAGACAGCCAGGAATCTTAAAAAAGCCAGGGGTTTTGAAAACAGCCAGGGGTCTTGAAGAAGCCAGGGGTCTTGAAGAAGCTGGGCTTGAAGACAGTCAGGAGTTTGAAGACAGCAGGGGTCATGAGGCAGCCCGGATCTTGAAACAGCCCTGGGTCTTAAAGACAGCCCGGATCTTGAGACAGCCCGGAGTCTTGAAGACAGCAGGGGGCTTGAGCGGCCAGGGGTCTTGAAACAGCCGGAGTCTTGAAGGGGAGCCCCCGGGGGCTTGAAGACAGCCCGGGGGCTTTAAGCAGCCAGGGGTCTTTAAGGGCAGCCAGGGGGCTTGAAACAGCCAGGGGTCTTGAAGACAAACCCGGGGTCTTGGGACGCCAGGGGTCTTGAAGACAACCGGGGTTTTAAGACAGCCAGGGGTCTGACGCGGCCCGGGGTCTTAAGACAGCCCCGGAGTCTTGAAGACAGCAGGGGTCTTTAAGCAGCATAGGGCTTGAAAACAGCCGGGGTTTTGAAAACAGAGGGGGCTTTAAGACAGCCAGGAATCTGAAGACGCCCGGGGTCTTGAAGACAGCCAGGGGTTTTTGAAGACAGCCGGGGTCTTGAAAAACAGCCTGGGATTTTAAGACAGTGGGGTCTTGAAAACGCCAGGGGTTTATGAGGACGCCAGGGTCTTTTAAGCAGCCTGGCTTTTAAAAACGCCGGAGTCTTGAAAACGCCAGGAGTCTTTTAACACCCGGGGGTTTTACGAGGCCAGGGGCTTGAAAACGCCAGGAGTCGAAGAAGCCAGGGGTCTTTAAAACAGCCGGGGGCTTTAAGAAAGCCGGGGTCTTGAAGACAGCCGGGGTCTGAAGAAACCAGGGGGTTTGAAGACAGCCAGGGTTTGAAACCCCAAACCCGGGGCTTTGAAGCAGCCAGGGGTCTTGAAGAAACCAGGGGTCTTGAAGAAACCAGGGGGCTTGAAGACAACCCAGGGGCCCCTTTTTAAGACACAGGGCCTTGAAGACCCCAGGGGGCTTAAAACACCCCCGGGGTCTTGAAGACACCCAGGGGTCGAAACATCAGAGGCTTTAAGCAGCCAGGGGTCTTGAAGCACCAGGGGGCTTGAAACAGCCGGGTCTTGAAGACAACCAGGGGGCTTAAAAACAGCCAGGAGTCTTGAAGACAACCCGGGGGCTTGAAGACAGCCAGGGTCAGAAGCGCCAGGGGTCTTGAAGCAGCCATAGGTCTTGAAGCAGCCAGGGGTTTTTGAAGACAGCCGGGGCTTTAAGACAGCCAGGAATCTTGAAGACGCCGGGGCTTGAAAACGCCCGGGTCTTGAAGACAGCCCCGGGGTTTTTGAAGACGCCTGGGATCTTGAGACAGCAGGAGTCTTGAAAACAGCCCGGGGTCTAGGACAGCCCGGAGTCTTTAAGACAGCCCTGGGTTTAAAAACAGCCGGATCTTAAGACAGCCAGGATTTGAAGAAGCCGGGTTTGACGACGGCCGGGGGCTTGAAGACGCCAGGGTTTGAAGACAGCCAGGGGTCTTAAGACGCCAGGGGTCTTGAAAACAGCCGGGGTCTTGAAACAGCCAGGGGTCTTGAAGACAACCAGGAGTCTTAAGACCCAGGGGTCTTGAAGACAACCAGGGGTCTTTAAGCAGCCCGGGGTCTTGAAGACAAACCAGGGGCTTGAAGACAACCAGGGGTCTTGAAGACAACCAGGGGCCTTGAAACACCGGGGCCCTTTAAGACAGCCGGGGTCTTGAAGACAACCAGGAGCTTGAAAAAGCCAGGGGTCTTTTAAGAAACCAGGGGGCTTGAGACACCCGGGGTCTTAAGAAACCGGGGGTCTTGAAGACAAAACCCGGGGGGCTTTAAGACAACCGGGCCTTGAAGACAGCCAGGGGCTTGAAGACAGCCAGGGGTCTTAAAAACCCCGGGGGCTGAAGACCCCCCAGGGGTCTTGAAGACACTCAGGGCTTTAAGCAGCCAGGGGGTTTGAAGACAGCCGGGGTCTTTAAGACCGCCAGGGGGGCCCCCTTTAAGACAACCCGGGGCTTGAAGACAGCCAGGGGTCTTGAAACAACCGGGGTCTTGAAGACAGCAGGAGTCTGAGACAGCCCGGGGTCTTGAAAAACAGCCCTAGGTCTTGAAAAAAAAGCCCCGGGGTTTTTAAGACAGCCAGGGGTCTTTAAGACACCAGGGAAACTTGAAACAGCCAGGGGCTTGAAGACAGCCAGGGTCTTTTAAGACAGCCCGGGGGCTTTAAGACAGCCGGGATCTTGAAGACAGTCAGGGGTTTGAAAACAGCCAGGGGTCATGAGGACAGCCAGGAGTCTTGAAAACAGCCATGGGGTTTAAAAACGCCGGAGTCTTGAAGCAGCCGGGTCTTTAAGAAAGCCAGGGGTTTGACGACGGCCCGGGGTCTTGAAGACAGCCCGGAGCTTGAAGACAGCCCGGGGGCTTGAAGACGCCAGGGGTCTTGAAAACGCCCGGGGCTTTAAGACCCGGGGCTTGAAGACAACCGGATTTGAAGGCCAGGGGCTTAAGACAACCCGGGGGTCTTGGACAGCCGGGGGTTTTAAGACAACCAGGGGTTTGAAGACAACCAGGGGGCTGAAAACAACCAGGGGGGCCCTTTAAGACAGCCAGGGGCCTTGAAACAGCCGGGGTCTTAAAGACACCCAGGGGTCTTGAAGACACCCGGGGCTTGAAAAATCAGAGGTCTTAAGACAGCCCGGGGGCTTGAAGACAGCCCGGGGTCAAAGACAACCAGGGGTCTTGAAAACAGCCAGGGTCTTTAAGACCTCAGGGTCTTGAAGACGAGGGGTTGAAACAGCCAGGGGTCTTGAAGACAAACCCGGGCCTTTAAGACAGCCAGGGGGGCTTTAAGCAGCCAGGGGTCTTAAGACAACCAGGGGGCCTTAAGACACACAGGGGTCTTGAAGGGCACTCAGAGGGCTTTAAGAGCCAGGGGTCTTGAAGACAGCCAGGGTCTTGAAGCAGCCAGGGGTCTTGAAGCAACCAGAGGTCTTGAAGGCAGCCCGGGGTCTTTAAGACAGCCAGGGGTCTTGAAGACACCAGGGGCTTGAAGACGCCCGGGGTCTTGAGACAAAACCCGGGGTCTGAAGACAACCGGGGTCTTGAAAAACAACCGGGGTCTTGAAACAGCCAGGGGGGCTTGAAGCAACCGGGGCCTTGAAGACAGCAGGGTCTTGAAAAACAGCCGGGGGCTTTAAGACACCAGGGGTCTTGAAGACAACCGGGGTCTTGAAGACAGCCAGGGGTCTTGAGACCCCCGGGGGGGCTTTAAGACAACCCGGGCCTTTTAAGACAGCAGGGTCTTGAAGAAGCCAGGGGTCTTGAAAACAGCCAGGGGGCTTGAAGAAACCCCGGGGTTTGAAGACAGCCCGGGGGGCTTGAGACAACCAGGGGTCTTTAAGACAGCCAGAGGCTATTTGGGAATCCCCCTTTTTAGGTGGAAGGCAGTTGAAAAAGTCTTGGGCCCCCGACAGTTATTGTGTTGTCAGTTTGTGGTAGAGCGCCCCGGTTTTCAGTGATGGGATGTTGCTTCCGGCCGGTGTTTTGTTTTTTTGGTTCCCTTGTTCTCTTTGCTCAGATTGTTCTTCCCTTTGTTTTTTTGTTTTTTTCTTGTTGTTTTTTATCCTTTTGCTTTTGCAGTGTTTCTGTTCTTAGTTCTTTATAGGAAAGTCGAGAGTCTTGCAGAGTAAAGAATTTATCGATGTAAGTTATTATTATTATTATTATGATGATGATGATGATGACTTTTATTATGACTGTGATTATTATCATTACTATTCTTCTTATTCTTCTTCTTCTTCTTCTTCTTTTTTCTTATTATTATTATTATTATTATTATTATTATTATTATTATTAGTAGTAGTAGTAGTAGTAGTAGTAGTAGTATTTTAATCATCATTATTATTATTATTTTAATTATTATTAATATTATTATTTTAATTATTATTAATATTATTTTAATCATTATTATTGTTATTTTAATTATTATTATTATTATTATTATTATTATTATTATTATTATTATTATTATTATTATTATTATTATTACTATTTAAATATTTTTAATCATTATTATTGTTACTATTATTATTATTATTTTAATCATCATCATTATTATTATTACTGTTGTTACTGTTATTTTTTAATTAACCTTACCAATCAAATCAATAAAAAAAAAACCGGTTTATTAAGTTAGGATTCTGGGTGAGTTTGTGTAAGTGATGTTGGGTATGTGTGTTACAGGGGAGGTGCGACGCCTGCTGAACGAGCACGCTGAGAACCAGCAGTTCGTGTCGTCGCTGGAGTCACAGTTCTACCAGATCACGTATCCTGTGCAGCTCCAGCGGCACGGCAAGTCTCAGGGCATCTCCACGCGCGACGCCAGCAAGATTACTGTAAGTAATCTTTTATTATTATTATTATTATTATTATTATTATTATTATTATTATTATTATTATTATTATTATTATTAAGCAGGATGGGCGAAAAAGAAGGGGTTACTAGCCACTTGCTTCCGGCATTTTAGTCGCTTCTTACATCACGCATGGCTTACGGAGGAAGAATTATGTTCCAATTCCCCATGGAGATAAGACGAAATAAAGAAGAACAAGAATTAGAAAGAAAATAGAAGAAACCCCAGAGAGGGTTTTATATATATATATAAATATATATATATAATATATAATATATATATATATATATAATATATATATATATATATAATATATTATATATATATATATATATATGGTTGTACATACATGTGTAGTGTGACCTAAGTGTAAGTAGAGGTAACAAGACGTACCTGAAATCTTGCATGTTTATGAGACAGAAAAAAGACACCAGCAATCCTACCATCATGTAAAACAATTACAGGCTTCCGTTTTACACTCGCTTGGCAGTACTGTAGTACCTCCCTGGGTGGTTGTTGTCTACCAACCTACTACCACAGGACGGTAGTACCTCCCTGGGTGGCTGCTGTCTACCAACCTACTACCAAAAGAACGGTAGTAACCTCCCCTAGGTGGTTGCTGTCTACCAACCTACTACCACAGTACGGTAGTACCTCCCTGGATGGTTGCTGTCTACCAGCCTACTACCACAGGACGGTAGTACCTCCCTGGGTGGTTGCTGTCTACCAACCTACTACCACAGAACGGTAGTACCTCCCTGGGTGGTTGCTGTCTACCAACCTACTACCACAGTACGGTAGTACCTCCCTGGATGGTTGCTGTCTACCAGCCTACTACCACAGGACGGTAGTACCTCCCTGGGTGGCTGCTGTCTACCAACCTACTCCCACAGAACGGTAGTACCTCCCTGGGTGGTTGCTGTCTACCAACCTACTACCACAGTACGGTAGTACCTCCCTGGATGGTTGCTGTCTACCAGCCTACTACCACAGGACGGTAGTACCTCCCTAGGTGGTTGCTGTCTACCAACCTACTACCACAGGACAGTAGTACCTCCCTGGGTGGTTGCTGTCTACCAACCTACTACCACAGGACGGTAGTACCTCCCTGGGTGGTTGCTGTCTGCCAACCTACTACCACAGGACGGTAATACCTCCCTGGATGGCTGCTGTCTACCAACCTACTACCACAGGACGGTAATACCTCCCTGGGTGGCTGCTGTCTACCAACCTACTACCACAGGACGGTAATACCTCCCTGGATGGCTGCTGTCTACCAACCTACTACCACAGGACGGTAATACCTCCCTGGGTGGTTGCTGTCTACCTCAGAAATACTGAGACACTGTCAGTGTCTCAGTATTTCTGACAGTGTGAGACACTGTCAGAAATGTAATCTGACAGTGTGAGACACTGTCAGATTACAATGTCTCTGCTGTCTTCAGTTTCTCCAGCTGTCTCACATCCTCATGTCTAACACACCTGTGATTCATGGTAGTATGGCACCATGGATCTTCAATTACTTTAGCATTACGTAATGCCTTTGAGGCTGAAGAAGTCGTTCCTGAGATCATCCCGATGATAATTGGAGCTTTTAGTTTCCATCTGTGCCTCCCCGTTCCCGGTCCTCTCCTGCCTCTCGAGTTATCTGAGTATCGTCAACTTTCTTATCATGTCTTCCCCTCATCTTCCTCTCCTCTGAGACCGTCAAAATCGGTTATTTGATTTATTTCCCACAAGACAAAGAGCTTTCAGTACCAGCAACAGTCTCCTTCCAAACTTCTGAAATTCCTCGCGCTATTTTTTTTCATTCTGGTTTAAGTGTTCACTTCAAGCTGACGTGGGTTACAAGTTGGCGTTGTTGCAAATAGCGTTGGCTACAGGCACACAGCCAGGCAGGCAGTCAGTCAGTCAGGCAGCCATCCAGTCAGTCAGTCAGCCAGTCAGTCAGGCAGCCAGCCAGCCAGTGTACACGCTCAACAAACACTCATTCGTTAAATTATGTGAGGCATGTTACATTACACTCAAGGAGCAAACACTGCGGAGTGGGCAGTGTGTGTTTAGGTCAGTAAAGAGAACGAGGCACCGTGTTACACAGCCTGGGCCACCCAGCCCTCAGGTAACCACGTGTAGTGTGTTTGTTTACAAACATCCAGACGTCTTGTGTACCATCTCTGAAACTACGGAGAGTATACACTCTCTCTTAAATCTTTATTCTTACAATTTTGGAATGTGTGTGTGTGTGTGTGTGTGTGTGTGTGTGTGTGTGTGTGTGTGTGTGTGTGTGTGTGTACTCACCTAGTTGAGGTTGCAGGGGTCGAGTCCTAGCTCCTGGCCCCGCCTCTCCACTGGTCGCTACTAGGTCATTCTCCCTGAACCGTGAGCTTTATCATACCTCTGCTTAAAGCTATGTATGGATCCTGCCTCCACTACATCGCTTCCCAAACTATTCCACTTACTGACTATTCTGTGGCTGAAGAAATACTTCCTAACATCTCTGTGATTCATCTGTGTCTTCAACTTCCAACTGTGTCCCCTTGTTGCTGTGTCCCATCTCTGGAACATCCTGTCTTTGTCCACCTTGTCAATTCCTCTCAGTATTTTGTATGTCGTTATCATGTCCCCCCTATCTCTCCTGTCCTCCAGTGTCGTCAGGTCAATTTCCCTTAACTTCTCTTCGTAGGACATACCTCTTAGCTCTGGGACTAGTCTTGTTGCAAACCTTTGCACTTTCTCTAGTTTCTTTACATGCTTGGCTAGATGTGGGTTCCAAACTGGTGCCGCATACTCCAATATGGGCCTAACGTACACGGTGTACAGGGTCCTGAACGATTCCTTATTAAGATGTCGGAATGCTGTTCTGAGGTTTGCTAGGCGCCCATATGCTGCAGCAGTTATTTGGTTGATGTGCGCTTCAGGAGATGTGCCTGGTGTTATACTCACCCCAAGATCTTTTTCCTTGAGTGAGGTTTGTAGTCTCTGGCCCCCCAAGACTGTACCCCGTCTGCGGTCTACTTTGCCCTTCCCAATCTTCATGACTTTGCACTTGGTGGGGTTGCACTCGAAGAGCCAATTGCTGGACCAGGTCTGCAGCCTGTCCAGATCCCTTTGTAGTTCTGCCTGGTCTTCGATCGAATGAATTCTTCTCATTAACTTCACGCCATCTGTAAATAGGGACACTTCGGAGTCTGTTCCTTCCGTCATGTCGTTCACAAATACCAGAAACAGCACTGGTCCTAGGACTGACCCCTGTGGGACCCACTGGTCACATGCGCCCACTCTGACACCTCGCCACGTACCATGACTCGCTGCTGTCTTCCTGACAAGTATTCCCTGATCCATTGTAGTGCCTTCCCTGTTATCCCTGCTTGGTCCTCCAGTTTTTGCACTAATCTCTTGTGTGGAACTGTGTCAAACGCCTTCTTGCAGTCCAAGAAAATGCAGTCCACCCAACCCTCTCTCTCTTGTCTTACTGCTGTCATCATGTCATAGAACTCCAGTAGGTTTGTGACACAGGATTTCCCGTCCCTGAAACCAAGTTGGGTGCTGTTGATGAGATCATTCCTTTCTAGGTGTTCCACCACTCTTCTGATAATCTTCTCCATGACTTTGCATACTATACATGTCAGTGACACTCGTCTGTAGTTTAGTGCTTCATGTCTGTCTCCTTTTTTAAAGATTGGGACTACATTTGCTGTCTTCCATGCCTCAGGCAATCTCCCTGTTTTGATAGATGTATTGAATATTGTTGTTAGGGGTACACATAGCGCCTCTGCTCCCTCTCTCAGGACCCATGGAGAGATGTTATCTGGTCCCATTGCCTTTGAGGTATCTAGCTCACTCAGAAGCCTCTTCACTTCTTCCTCGGTTGTGTGTACTGTGTGTACTGTGTGTACTGTGTGTGTGTACTCACCTAGTTGTACTCACCTAGTTGAGGTTGCGGGGGTTGAGTCCGAGCTCCTGGCCCCGCCTCTTCACTGATCGCTACTAGGTCACTCTCCCTGAGCCGTGAGCTTTATCATACCTCTGCTTAAAGCTATGTATGGCTCCTGCCTCCACTACATCGCTTCCCAAACTATTCCACTTACTGACTACTCTGTGGCTGAAGAAATACTTCCTAACATCCCTGTGATTTATCTGTGTCTTCAGCTTCCAACTGTGTCCCCTTGTTACTGTGTCCAATCTCTGGAACATCCTGTCTTTGTCCACCTTGTCAATTCCTCTCAGTATTTTGTATGTCGTTATCATGTCCCCCCTATCTCTCCTGTCCTCCAGTGTCGTCAGGTTGATTTCCCTTAACCTCTCCTCGTAGGACATACCTCTTAGCTCTGGGACTAGTCTTGTTGCAAACCTTTGCACTTTCTCTAGTTTCTTTACGTGCTTGTGTGTGTGTGTGTGTGTGTGTGTGTGTGTGTGTGTGTGTGTGTGTGTGTGTGTGTGTGTGTGTGTGTGTGTGTGTGTGTGTGTGTGTGTGTGTGTGATGTGTGTGTGTGTGTGTGTGTGTGTTTTGTGTATGTGTGTGTGTGTGTGTGTATGTGTGTGTGTGTGTGTATGTGTGTGTGTGTGTGTGTATGTGTGTGTGCATATATATATATATATATTATAATATATATATATATATATATATATATATATATATATATATATATATATATATATATATATATATATATATATATATATATATATATATATATATATATATATATATATAGGCTTAAATAGCAACGCTCTTCTTGCCGAATAAGGCAAGTGAAAATCTGTGTATGCGGTAATTTCGCAAAAATCATTCTGAACCTAACGAAAAAAAATATTTCATTGTGTTTGTTTATTATTAAATTATTGTAAACTTATCTAAAATATGTTTAGTTGGATTAGGTTAAATTAAATTGCGCTTGTTATATTAAGGTTAGGTAAGTTTTCTAATTTTTTTTTGGTACGGAATTTTTTATTTTTACATTAACATAAATCACAGTATGTAAAACAACCACTGTGAAAAAAAGTTGATGAACTTCCAAGTGCTTTCGTGGTTTTTCACATTATCAAAGAAATCACGAAAGCGCTGGGAAATTCATTTTTTTTCACAGTGGCTGTTGAAACATTGCTAGTTCAGCTCTTCACACACATACACTGAAAGTGAGACTGTCTTGAGGGTATCTTACAAGCGCTGCAAGGCGTCATTCACGACGCTACACACTGCGTACGTCAGGCTCGTCTTGTAGTAAGGAGTACCAGACTGGACCACAACACCCGCTCCAGCGCGTTACGAAGATGGAACACAAGTACCAGACTGGATCACAACACCCGCTCCAGCGCGTTACGAAGATGGAACACAAGTACCAGACTGGATCACAACACCCGCTCCAGCGCGTTAGGAAGATGGAACACAAGTACCAGACTGGATCACAACACCCGCTCCAGTGCGTTACGACGATGGAACACAAGTACCAGACTGGATCACAACACCCGCTCCAGTCCGTTACGAAGATGGAACAAGTACCAGGCTGGATCATCACAACACCCTCTCCAGTGCGTTACGACGATGGAACACAAGTACCAGACTGGATCACAACACCCGCTCCAGTGCGTTACGAAGATGGAACACAAGTACCAGACTGGATCACAACACCCGCTCCAGTCCGTTACGAAGATGGAACACAAGTACCAGACTGGATCACAACACCCGCTCCAGTGCGTTACGACGATGGAACACAAGTACCAGACTGGATCACAACACCCGCTCCAGTGCGTTACGAAGATGGAACACAAGTACCAGACTGGATCACAACACCCGCTCCAGTCCGTTACGAAGATGGAACACAAGTACCAGACTGGATCACAACACGTAACAGCCTAGTTGATCAGGCCCTGATCCATCGGGAGGCCTGGTCGTGGACCGGGCCGCGGGGGCGTTGATCCCTGGAATAACCTCCAGGTAACCTCCAGGTAACCCGCTCCAGTCCGTTACGAAGATGGAACGCAAGTACCAGACTGGATCACAACACCCGCTCCAGTGCGTTACGAAGATGGAACACAAGTACCAGACTGGATCACAACACCCGCTCCAGTCCGTTACGAAGATGGAGCACAAGTACCAGACTGGATCACAACACCCGCTCCAGTCCGTTACGAAGATGGAACACAAGTACCAGACTGGATCACAACACCCGCTCCAGTCCGTTACGAAGATGGAACACAAGTACCAGACTGGATCACAACACCCGCTCCAGTCCGTTACGAAGATGGAACACAAGAACTGGAAAAAAAGTTCTGCAGCAAGACTAATCCCGGAGGTAAGATGCAAGGAGGTAGGAGGAGAGATGACCTGGTGTGACCCCTGTGTTTCAGCCCTCTTGTATGGTCCCGGGGACCCTCTGGTATGGCCCCAGGGGATCCTCTGATATGACCCAGGTGGACCATCTTATATGGCCCCGGGGGACCCTCTGGTATGGCCCCGGGGGTTCCTCTGATATGGCCCCGGGGGACCCTCTAGTATGGCCCCGGGGGTCCCTCTCGTATGTCCCCGGGGGCCCTCTCATGTGGCCCCGGGGGACTATTCAAATTTAAGAATATTTTCGTCGTACCCACAAATCGAATCTGAATTTTCAGATTAAGTTTTGCTAGAAGAACTGAGCCATGTGTGGCAGTGAGAGAGAGAGAGAGAGAGAGAGAGAGAGAGAGAGAGAGAGAGAGAGAGAGAGAGAGAGAGAGAGAGAGAGAGAGAGAGAGAAGAAGGTGGAGAAGGAAGAACGGGAAGCGAAGAAGGAAGAAGTGGAAAGGATAATTATCTTGGTGTTGGAACCTGTGTAACTAAATATCTGAAAGTTGGAAGAGGGATCAGAAAGGAGGGAGAAAAGGGAAACAAAAGTGAAAGGGGTGGAGGGGTTTGGATGGGGGGACTGGAAAGGATGGGAACTGTGTTGGTGATAGCCATGGATGTGAAGGAAGGAGCAGGAGAACTAGAGGATAAGTGTAGGGTGGACAAAGAAATCAAAATGTTGCATCCACACATGAGCAGAAGGATAGTGGTGGTGAGGTGACTTGTGGTGGGGTGACTTGTGGTGGGGTGACTTGTGGTGGGGGTGACTTGTGGTGGGGTGACTTGTGGTTACCTGGTTACCTGGAGGTTATTCCGGGGATCAACGCCCCCGCGGCCCGGTCCATGACCAGGCCTCCCGATGGATCAGGGCCTGATCAACTAGGCTGTTACTGCTGGCCGCACGCAGTCCGACGTACGAGCCACAGCCCGGCTGATCCGGCACTGACTTTAGGTATCTGTCCAGCTCTCTCTTGAAGGCAGCCAGGGGTTTATTGGCAATTCCCCTAATGCTTGATGGGAGGCTGTTGAACAGTTTTGGGCCCCGGACACTTATGGTGTTTTCTCTTAGTGTACCAATGGCGCCCCTACTTTTTATTGGCGGCATTTTGCATCGCCTGCCCAGTCTTTTACTTTCGTAGGGAGTGATTTCTGTGTGCAGATTTGGGACCATTCCTTCCAAGATTTTCCAAGTGTAGATTATGATATATCTCTCCCTCCTGCGTTCCAACGAGTACAAGTCAAGTGCTTTCAAGCGTTCCCAGTAGTTAAGGTGCTTGACAGAACTTATACGTGCAGTAAAGGATCTCTGTACACTCTCTAGATCTGCGATTTCACCTGCTTTGTATGGAGAGTGTTAATGTACAGCAGTATTCCAGCTAGAGAGAACAAGTGATTTGAAAAGGATCATCATGGGCTTGGCATCTCTCGTTTTGAAAGTTCTCATTATCCATCCTATCATTTTCTTTGCACGTGCGATCGTGGCACTGTTGTGATCCTTGAAAGTGAGATCCTCAGACATTACTACTCCCAGGTCCCTTACATTATTTTTCCGCTCTATTGTATGGCCGGAGTCAGTAGTATACTCTGTTCTAGTTATTATCTCCTCCAGTTTTCCATAACGGAGTAGTTGGAATTTGTCCTCGTGGTGGGGTGACTTGTGGTGGGGTGACTTGTGGTGGGGTGACTTGTGGTGGGGTGACTTGTGGTGGGGTGACTTGTGGTGGGGTGACTTATGGTGGGGTGACTTGTGGTGGGGTGACTTGTGGTGGTGTTTTCCAGAGAAGTCAGACATGGCGTCAGCCACAACAGAACTGAGAGAAATTTCAAAAGAGCCGATACTAAGACAAGATCATGTCATTACTAGCACTGAGGTGCAGCAGCACCACCACAGCACTGAGGTGCAGCAGCACCACCACAGCACTGAGGTGTTGCAGCACCACCACAGCACTGAGGTGCAGCAGCACCACCACAGCACTGAGGTGCAGCACCACCACCACAGCACTGAGGTGCAGCAGCACCACTACAGCAGCACAAGAATGGGGTGTTTCAAAGATGGGACACAACAGCAAGTGGTCACAGCTGGAAGTTGAAAACTCAGATAAATCACAGGGATTTTAGGAAGTATTTCTTCAGTCAGAGTTATCAGAAAGTGGAACAATTTGGAGAGTGATGTAGTGGAGTCAGGACCCATACATGGCTTTAAGAATAGATATGATAAAGCTCACGGAGCAGGGAGAGAGTGAACATAATATTAACCAGCGATGACTCGGGACCAGGAGCTGTGAATTGACCCCTGCATCCACAAATAAGTGAGTACAAATGGGTGAGTACAGTCTCTGACGGTCTCTTAAGACGTGAACTTATAAGACTCTCTAGTGGGTTCAACTTCTCCTCGTACACATAACAATAACAGAAACAGCCTTTGTAAATCCTCTCCAGCAACGTTTACACTTTATTTTCTTCTGTAATTCCCGCTGTAGCCGGAGGAAAACAGTGCCTGCACTCTGATGGGGGAAGTACAGTGTCTGCACTCTGATGGCGGAAGTACAGTGTCTGCACTCTGATGGGGGAAGTACAGTGTCTGCACTCTGATGGGGGAAGTACAGTGCCTGCACTCTGATGGGGGAAGTACAGTGCCTGCACTCTGATGGGGGAAGTACAGTGCCTGCACTCTGATGGGGAAGTACAGTGCCTGCACTCTGATGGGGGTGCCTGCACTCTGTTTGGGGGAAGTACAGTGCCTGCACTCTGATGGGGGAAGTACATTTGCCTGCACTCTGATGGGGAAGTACAGTGCCTGCACTCGATGGGGAAGTCAGTGCCTGCACTCTGATGGGGAAGTACAGTGCCTGCATTCGGGATGAGGGAAGTACAGTGCCTGCACTCTGATGAGGGAAGTACAGTGCCTGCACTCTGATGGGGAAGTACAGTGCCTGCATTCTGATGAGGGAAGTACAGTGCCTGCACTCTGATGAGGGAAGTACAGTGCCTGCACTCTGATGGGGGAAGTACAGTGCCTGCACTCTGATGAGGGAAAAAAGTACAGTGCCTGCACTCTGATGGGGGAAGTACAGTTCCTGCACTCTGATGGAGGAATTTACAGTGTCTGCCTCTGATGGGGGAAGTACAGTGCCTGCACTCTGATGGGGGAAGTACAGTGCCTGCACTCTGATGGGGGAAGTACAGTGCCTGCACTCTGATGAGGGAAGTACAGTGCCTGCACTCTGATGGGGGAAGTACAGTGCCTCCCACTCTGATGGGGGAAGACAGTGCCTCCCACTCTGTTTGGGGAAGTACAGTGCCTGCACTCTGATGAGGGAAGTACAGTGCCTGCACTCTGATGGGGGAAGTACAGTGCCTGCACTCTGATGGGGAAGTACAGTGCCTGCACTCTGATGGGGGAAGTATAGTGCCTGCACTCTGATGAGGGAAGTACAGTGCCTGCACTCTGATGAGGGAAGTACAGTGCCTGCACTCTGATGGGAAGGGTGTGGATGTTGCCGTTCAGAGGCCCATCAGAACTGTGACGTCAGCACGCTTCTGGCAAGACAGTAATTGACTGAAATAATGTTGACTGTGTTGTTGCTCTGGGTCACTCTGCCTCCTGGAGACGGCCAGCGTGTCGACACTATTTTCCGGCATATAAGGCGCGCTTCTTTATCCTGTAAAAAATCTTTCAGATCAGCCTGCGCCTTATATACTCAAGGTCAGGGTTAAGGGTAGGCTTTGGGTTACATTTTAGCTCTTGAATATGATTTCTGATTTACCTTTAGCGTGCGCCTTATATGCCGAAAAAACAGGTACCTTTTTAGCTGAAATTTTTTGTTATTTTGTTATATACTGCAATACGACGCCTCGTTTCGCACAAATCCCGTATGAAGAAGAGGAGATTTATGACTACGACATTTCGCCCTTGGGTCATTCTCAAGTCGCAGTTGTGTGAGGGAAAAGCAGAGAAGACCAGAAGACAGGATGTTGGAAAGAGTGGAGTGGTGGTAGTAGTAGTAGTAGTATAAGTGGGAATAGCAGTAGTAGCGATAGTAGCAGCGGTAATACTAGTGGTACTGAAGTAGTTGCAGCACTAATAGTACCAGGGAATAGTAGTAGCGCTAGTACTGTTACTACTAGTGCATTCCTCGAACAAGAGCACTTGATAAGAGAGATAATGTGGAGTGGAGTTGACCCCGTGGCTGAGGTGCGGTGATTCCTACCCCGTGGCTGAGGTGCGGTGATTCTTACCCCGTGGCTGAGGTGCGGTGATTCCTACCCCGTGGCTGAGGTGCGGTGATTCCTACCCCGTGGCTGAGGTGCGGTGATTCCTAACCCGGGGGCTGGGTGCCGGTGATTCCTACCCCGTGGTGAGGTGCGGTGATTCCTACCCCGTGGCTGAGGTGCGGTGATTCTTACCCCCCCTGGGTGAGGTGCGGTGATTCCTACCCCGTGGTGAGGTGCGGTGATCCTACCCCGTGGCTGAGGTGCGGTGATTCCTACCCCCTGGCTGAGGTGCGGTGATTCTTACCCGTGGCTGAGGTGCGGTGTTCCTACCCGTGGCTGAGGTGCGGTTTTTTCTTACCCGTGGGCTGAGGTGCGGTGATTCTTACCCCCCTGGCTGAGGTGCGGTGATTCTTACCCCGTGGCTGAGGTGCGGTGATTCCTACCCCGTGGCTGAGGTGCGGTGATTCCTACCCCGTGGCTGAGGTGCGGTGATTCCTACCCCGTGGCTGAGGTGCGGTGATTCCTACCCCGTGGCTGAGGTGCGGTGATTCTTACCCCGTGGTTGAGGTGCGGTGATTCCTACCCCGTGGCTGAGGTGCGGTGATTCTTACCCCGTGGCTGAGGTGCGGTGATTCCTACCCCGTGGCTGAGGTGCGGTGATTCCTACCCCCTGGCTGAGGTGCGGTGATTCCTACCCCGTGGCTGAGGTGCGGTGATTCCTACCCCGTGGCTGAGGTGCAGTGATTCCTACCCCGTGGCTGAGGTGCAGTGATTCCTACCCCGTGGCTGAGGTGCAGTGATTTCTACCCCGTGACTGAAGTGCAGTGATTAATACCCCGTGACTGAGGTGCAGTGATTCCTACCCCATGGCTGAAGGGTACTGCAGTTTGAAGACGAAGCAGAAGGATGGGGAGGGGCTGGCTCATCATACAACATGACGACAGGGAGATAAAATGACGGTATGTGGGCCCCAGGAAGGAGCGAGAGATGAGAGAGGAAGGACGGGAAGGATGAGGATTGAAAGGTAGTGAGTTCTGGGGGGAAGATGTTGGGAAATGTTCTCTCAGGGCAGACGAGGACTTGATTATTAAGTCAGGTTAGGTTAGGCGAGGTATGCAGTAGGTAGGTAGGTAGGTAGGTAGGTAGGTAGGTAGGTATCTGAAGGGTGAGAGATTATTGAAGGGACTATTGAAAGGGGATGTTAGACTATAAGATACTGCCGCCAAGGTTGCTAGCAACAAATAAACTAGCAACTACCATCCTGTGGATGGTAGTGGCTAGTTTATTGTGTACCTCATATCCATCCTGTCGATAGTAGTGGCTAGTTTATTGTGTACCTCATATCCATCCTGTCGATAGTAGTGGCTAGTTTATTGTGTACCTCATATCCATCCTGTCGATAGTAGTGGCTAGTTTATTGTGTAAACCTCATATCCATCCTGTCGATAGTAGTGGCTAGTTTATTGTGTACCTCATATCCATCCTGTCGATAGTAGTGGCTAGTTTATTGTGTACCTCATATCCATCCTGTGGATGGTAGTGGCTAGTTTATTATGTACCTCAAATCCATCCTATGGATGGTAGTGCAAGACCATATAAATACACAAAAGGCCTAGGAACTAGGCCTAGGAACTAGGCCTAGGAACTAGGCATCAGAACTATAACTTGAATTTATGAACCATATTGTAGTAATTAGAGAGGGAGGTGAGGTAATGTCTACGAAGAGAGGGTGTGAAGGGGGGAAAGGGAGAAAAGGAAAGTAAGATAATTGTGTGGAAAAGGCGATAAGGTGAAGAATGGGGAAGAAGAGATGTGTGTGTGTGTGTGGAATGGTGGAGCTGGGAGGGAAAGGAATGGTGGGATGAGACGTCCTGTATTGATGTCCAGACTCTCTCTCTCTCTCTCTCTCTCTCTCTCTCTCTCTCTCCTCTCTCTCTCTCTCTCTCTCTCTCTCTCTCTCTCTCTCTCTCTCTCTCTCTCTCTCTCTCTCCTCTCTCTCTCTCTCTCTCTCTCTCTCTCTCTCTCTCTCTCCCTCCCTCTCTCTCTCTCTTTCCCCTTCCATCACATTACATTTTCCTCTGGTCTGTTATCCATCAACCTCCAGTCACCCTCCTTTCTCCCCCCTCCCCCCTTCCACCCCTCACTCCCCTCTCCCACCTCTCACTACCCTCTCACACCCCTAACTCCCCACTCCCACCCCTCACTCCCCTCTCCCACCCCTCACTCCCCCTCGCTCTCATTCTTCTCTCTTTCCTTTCTCTCTCTCTCTCTCTCTCTCTCGTGATTCCTTTCCCCTCCTCTCCCTCCTCCTGCTCCTCCTCTGAAAGATACCGAGTCAGTGAAGGTTCTGTACAGGTCACCAGTTTTCTCACGATAGGAACGCTGCTCTCTACTACAGCTGCAGTCTTTAAGGCAGGAGAAATGACACAAGTGAAAACATACAGAGAACTTTCACTGCTCGTATTAATTCCGTCGAACATTGGAACTACTGGGAACACTTGAGCTTCCCTGTTGTAGTCTTAATAATAATATCCTTGTTTCTACAAGTATATGTACAAGGCCTAGCTGACATCACTGACATACTACTATATAGAAAGCCGCTTGTTATGCTGAGCATTTCGGGCAAATTAGGTCAGTTTTGTCCCAGGAAGAAACCCAGGATTCAAGCCATACCACGTTGAACGCACCGCTTCTCGTCCGATCAGCGAAGTTAAGCAGCGTTGGGTTTGGCTAGTACTTGGATGGGTGACCGCCTGGGAACACCAAATGCTGCTGGCATAATTTTTTTTCATGAGGCCTGGTCACAGACCGGGCCGCGGGGGCGTTGACCCCCGGAACTCTCTCCAGGTAAACTCCAGGTAAACGCCAGTCGACTAACATCCAGGTACCCATTATTACTGATGGGTGAGCATAGACAACCGGTGTAAGGAAACACGCCCAATGTTTCAGCCCTCGCTGGGAATCGAACCCAGACGCTCGTCGTGTGAAGTGAGAGCTCTAGCCACCAGGCCAGAGGGAGTGGACTTCAGTGTGCAGGTTTGGAACCAGAATTCTCCAGGTGT
>NC_069404.1:65300552-65338052 GCF_026875155.1 Cherax quadricarinatus
TGTGCAGACCAGCTAGCAGCACCTCTAACTCGCATCATTCAGCACTGCCTAGTAAAGTGTAAATGGCCCTTTCTGTGGAAAGAGGCAAATGTAGTCCCTGTTCACAAAAAGAAGAGCAGAGCAGAAATCAGCAACTACAGACCAGTGTCACTCCTGTCAATCA
Organism: Cherax quadricarinatus; assembly: GCF_026875155.1. Lineage (NCBI taxonomy): Eukaryota > Metazoa > Arthropoda > Malacostraca > Decapoda > Parastacidae > Cherax > Cherax quadricarinatus. The sequence continues at coordinate 65,300,716 of NC_069404.1, forward strand.
CTCTTAAGATCCTTGAGACAATAATCTCAAGACAAATGACAGAGTTTTTTGACTACCACTCACTACTTTGTGATCGTCAATTTGGCTTCACGAAAGGTTACTCTGCTGCTGATCTGTTGTTAAACCTCTCCACTAAGTGGCACCAGTCACTGGATGAATCCAAAGTCAGCTGTGTGGTAGCACTGGACATTGCTGGTGCTTTCGACCGGATGTGGCACCAGGGCCTCTTAGCAAAACTTCAAGCACTGGGAATTGCAAGCTCTACGCTATGTCTCCTCAGTGATTACCTTCATGGTAGATCTCAAAGTGTAGTTCTCAATGGAACGGAATCAGCAAGACATCCTATTGGGGCAAGCGTTCCACAAGGAAGCGTGCTGGGTCCACTGTTATGGAATGTCTACTTCAACGACCTTCTTCATCTCATCCCAGAATCACATGCGTATGCAGACGACTGTACACTGACATTCACTTATCCAAGAGAAGAAATGCCAGCTGCTCTAAGCTACATCAATCACCAGCTGAGAGCTATATCAGCTTGGGGAAATAGATGGCAAGTAACATTTGCACCTGAGAAAACGCAAATGATGATCGTCTCTAGGCACCATGATGATAATGCTGGTGCAGTAGTAAGGATGAATGGGAGGATGTTGGCACCTGGAGAAGAAGTTGATATTCTTGGGGTGAAATTTGACTCCAAACTAACCATGAAGAACCATGTTGTAAATAAGAACATAAGAAAATAAGAAAGAAGGAACACTGCAACAGGCCTACTGACCCATGCGGAGCAGGTCCATGACCCCCCCAGATTATCCCAATGACCCACCCAGTCTGGTCATTCCCACTCAAGGATGGAGCACTGTACCAGACCCAGCAGCACAAGCTAGTCAGGTCCAACTCACACCCACCCACACCCACTCATGTATTTATCTAACCTATTTTTAAAACTACACAACGTTTTAGCCTCAATAACTGTACTGGGGAGTTTGTTCCACTCATCCACAACTCTATTACCAAACCAGTGCTTTCCTATATCCTTCCTGAATCTGAATTTTTCCAACTTGAAACCATTGCTGCGAGTCCTGTCTTGGCTGGAAATTTTCAGCACACTATTTACATCGCCTTTATTTATTCCTGCTTTCCATTTATACACCTCGATCATATCCCCCCTAATTCTATGCCTTTCTAGAGAGTGCAGATTCAGGGTCCTCAGTCTATCTTCATAGGGAAGATTTCTGATACATGGGATCATCTTTGTCATCCTCCTTTGTACGTTTTCCAGAGCATTTATATCCATTCTGTAATACGGTGACCAAAACTGAGCAGCATAGTCTAAATGAGGCCTAACCAAGGATATATAGAGTTGAAGAACAACCTGAGGACTTCTATTATTTATACTTCTAGATATGAAGCCAAGGATTCTGTTAGCTTTATTGCACTGTTGTCTTGGTTTTAGATTACTGGTAACCAGAACTCCTAAATCCTTTTCGCAAACGGTAGTATTAAGATCTACGTTATTTAGTTTATATGTGGCATGGTTATTTAACTGTCCAACATTTAGAACTTTGCATTTGTCAATATTAAACTGCACCTGCCACTTCTCCGACCATTGCGTCAGTCTATTCAAATCATCCTGCTCTTCCTCATATACATCAAGGATCTTCCAAACGTATCCCAACACCTGAACCCCATTCTCTTTGCTGACGACACGACTTATGTCATCTCTCACCCTAATCTTGCCACCCTCAACACCATTGTTAATGAGGAGCTGCTCAAAATATCGAATTGGATGACAGCCAATAAACTTACGCTTAACACTGACAAAACCTACTATATTATGTTTGGTAGCAGAGCAGGAGATGCACAAATTAACATTAAGATCGACAACACTCTAATTACCAGGCATAATGAGGGCAAATTCCTAGGCCTATACCTCGACAACAACCTGAACTTCAGCACCCATATCCAACACATAACCAAAAAAGTATCCAAAACGGTTGGGATCCTCTCCAAGATACGATACTATGTGCCGCAAACTGCCCTTCTCACACTATACCATTCACTTATATATCCATACCTCACCTATGCTATCTGTGCTTGGGGTTCAGCTGCAGCAACACACCTAAAGCCAATAATAACCCAACAAAAAGCTGCAGTAAGAATAATCACTAAATCCCATCCCTGGCAACACACCCCCCCACTCTTCATAGATCTAAACTTACTCCCTGTTCAGTACATCCACACTTACTACTGTGCAATCTACATCTACAGGACCTTAAATTCCAATATTAACCTTGACCTAAAACGCTTTCTTGATAGTTGCGACAGAACCCACAGGCACAACACCAGACACAAACATCTCTATGACATTCCCCGTGTCCGACTAAACCTTTACAAAAATTCAATGTATGTCAAAGGCCCTAAAATCTGGAACACCCTACCTGAGAACTCTAGAACTGCAGACACATTCATCACCTTCAAAACTACCATCAGAAAACATCTTATCTCCCTGATACACCCTGTCAACTAATAATACGAATACCACCTGGTGGTTCACACTTACACTCACTCACCCATTTGACCATAAACAGAAATATCAATCTCAATCTCAAAATAATGAATCTTAACTAGTCATAAGTTGGCCTGTGATACTCCATTACTGAAACTATGTATAGTGCCAAAACAAAAGCATTCATATTGCTAAACTCACAAACTAGTATTTAGTCACTTAGCCATAATACCAACTTACCACATAATTTTGTAATATTTTAAACTTAAGATTTAATTTAAGTCTGCCCGAAATGCCTAGCCATGCTAGGTGTTCTAGTGGTACACTCTGTAATTATTATTTTACTACATGTAAACCACACAATAACCAAATTCTGTAAACTCAGCATTGTAATCCTTATAGAGAATAAACTTTGAATTGAATTGAATTGAATCCTGGAGTGCTCTAATGTCCTCATTAGAATGAATTGGACGGCCTATTTTGGTGTCATCAGCAAATTTGCTTATGTCGCTATTTATTCCCTCATCTATGTCGTTTATGTAAATTGTGAACAACAACGGGCCCAACACTGACCCCTGAGGAACACCGCTTGTGACGTGCCCCCATTCTGATTTCTCCCCATTTATGCAAACTCTCTGCTGTCTATTTGTCAGCCATGCCTTTACCCAGGAAAAAATTCCTCCTCCTATTCCGTGTGCCCTAAGTTTCCTCAAAAGCCTCTGGTGTGGAACTCTATCGAAAGCCTTACTGAAGTCCATATACACAATATCATATTCATTACCATGATCTACCTCCTCAAACACCTTAATGAAAAAAGTTAGTAAATTCGTAAGACAAGGCAAACAAAGCAGCCAGGAAGCTTACAGCACTTCGCCGTATCTCGCATCTGCTTGACAGTAGGGGCTGCAAGATTCTGTACGAGGCACAAGTACGCTCGCACCTTGAGTATGCTCCACTTTCTTGGTTTGCCTGCCCCCCTCTCATCTGCGACTGCTTGACAGAGTGGAGAACAGAGCAAGACGTCTCATCTCTCGCCTGGACTCATCCCGGATAGATCTGTCGTTTCAGCAGAGCCTTCAACATAGGAGGGATGTGGGTGGCCTTACTGTTATGTACAAGGCCAATATTGTCAAAATACCACACTTGGATCCACTTCGAGGACAGCGTGAAACAAGCTTTTATGCCACAAGACGGGCAGAAAGCAGCAACTTCACTCTGGTTGTACCCTTCTCCAGAACATCACTCCATCTGAGATCATATATACCCAGGATGACTCGAGTATGGAACACATTCGTACAGCATAATGATGTCAACGAGATAAAGTCAGTTGATCAAATGAAAATGCTGGCCCACAGATGGCTCCAACTTCATCCTGTTCCCTACTTGTATGTCTCATAACAATAAAAATGCTTTCAAATGAGCTGATGTAGGTAACAGCTCTTAGCTTGCCAATAAAGTTATGAATCCTTAACCTCTAAATAACTTGTCAATAAAGCTAGGGATCCTTAAGTATCTGTCCAGGTCCCTCTTGAAGGCAGCCAGGGGCCTACTGGTAATTTCCTTTATGCATGGTGGAAGGCTGTTGATCAGTCTTGGGACCAGGGTTAACAACACTCCTACAACACTCATGTGGTCAGTCCCTCAGCCTGACTGAGGGACTGACCACCTCAAATGCTATTTCACCTGCTCCCTCTGTATTTAACTGAAGAAACCTACTGTGTAGGCGATACCCAACTGTCGTACATGAGTGTTAATTATGAACTCTCTGTTATCATTCTCAGCCATTCACAATCCAGACGTATTTTTTCTTTTTAGTGGCAGAAGGGAGAAAGTACAGCAAGAGATAACAAGAATATTCCACTACCTGGCAGCCATGATAAATCAGAAACAAAAACAACGTCTTGGCTCCTCCCAGCCACAGATATTAATGTCAACAACAACAACCAAAACTCACCCCATCTAATATTTATTTTCGAAAGTATTCAAGGTCTTGAAACAAGAAGCAATAGTGAAACATTATTTGTTAGTGGACTCCACGCAAGACTCCACATAAAAGACCCCGTGTAAAAGATCCCACGTAAAAGACCCCACATAAAAGACCCCACGTATAAGACCCCACATAAAACACCTCATATAAAAACCACAAAACATTGACACTTGTGTAGAGTGACGGACACAACAGAGAGAACATGTAAGAAGGTCAGGGAAGGACTGACCTTTATCCGTCGCTCATTTACACTGAGTAACGTTAACGCCACAGATGACGTAAGTGGAAACCATGGACGTAAATATTGAAAATCATTATCCGCTTATTGCATTTGTATATAAACCGCCAGATACAACCTCCCAGCAGCTCAAAAACCAGCTATTGAAAATCGAACACTGTGTAGCAAATCTTTCAAAACCAGTCCCAAAGATCCTCTTTCTTGGCGAAGACAATCTCAGACATCTTTAATGAAAAAAATGTAGCAAATTCTGTAATAACAGAGAAAGTCCCAGGAAGGAGTTGAGGTAAACAGTCTCACACTACAGAGGACTAGACTGAAGGAAAAAATACCGTTGGCCTTACTTGCTTTAAATAACGAGGATCTGGTAAGGAACGTAACAGAGTCGAGCACAGCGAACCTGGAACAGCCGAACAAGTTCATGCACTCTGGTCGTCAACAGCGAACCTGGAACAGCCGAACAAGTTCATGCACTCTGGTCTTCAACAGCGAACCTGGAACAGCCGAACAAGTTCATGCACTCTGGTCTTCAACAGCGAACCTGGAACAGCCGAACAAGTTCATGCACTCTGGTCTTCAACAGCGAACCTGGAACAGCCGAACAAGTTCATGCACTCTGGTCTTCAACAGCGAACCTGGAACAGCCGAACAAGTTCATGCACTCTGGTCTTCAACAGCGAACCTGGAACAGCCGAACAAGTTCATGCACTCTGGTCGTCAACAGCGAGATAATATTTACATTGACGGGATCAGATACGTCATGACCTTACTGCAGTATGCTTGGGTGATTGTATGAGCTCAGTGGCACTAGATGTATGATCCAGACTCATCCTCTTAAGAGAAAAAGAAGAGAAGACAAGTTTGAGTGAGATGTTCACTCCAGACGTGAAGACACACACAAAAAAGTTACTGGATTTCTCAAAGTTCTCACACTTTCTCATAGGCGAAAAGAAATACTGGTTAAAAAGATGAGAAACAGTGAGATATAATTGGATGCATCGCACAGGCTCCAGGAGAGAGACGCAGACTCCAGGAGAGACACAAAAACTCTAGGAGAGACACAAAGACTCTAGGAGAGCCACATAGATTCCAGGAGAGACACATAGACTCCAGGAGAGACACAAACTCCAGGAGAGAGACGCAGACTCCAGGAGAGAGACGCAGACTCCAGGAGAGAGACGCAGACTCCAGGAGAGAGACACAGACTCCAGGAGAGAGACACAGACTCCAGGAGAGACACGCAGACTCCAGGAGAGACACGCAGACTCCAGGAGAGAGACACGCAGACTCCAGGAGAGAGACGCAGACTCCAGGAGAGACACGCAGACTCCAGGAGAGACACGCAGACTCCAGGAGAGAGACACAGACTCCAGGAGAGAGACACAGGCTCCAGGAGAGAGACACGCAGACTCCAGGAGAAAGACACAAACTCCAGGAGACACAGACTCCAGGCGAGAGACACAGGCTCCAGGAGAGAGACTCAGACTCCAGGAGAGAGACGCAGACTCCAGGAGAGAGACGCAGACTCCAAGGGAGAGACGCAGACTCCAGGAGAGAGACGCAGACTCCAGGGGATAGACGCAGACTCCAGGAGAGAGACACAGACTCCAGGAGAGAGACACAGACTTCAGGAGAGAGACACAGACTCCAGGAGAGAGACACAGACTCCAGGAGAGAGACGCAGACTCCAGTAGAGACACGCAGACTCCAGGAGAGAGACACAGAATCCAGGAGAGAGACACAGACTCCAGGAGAGAGACACAGACTCCAGGAGAGAGACACAGACTCCAAGGGAGAGACGCAGACTCCAGGAGAGAGACGCAGACTCCAGGAGAGAGACGCAGACTCCAGGAGAGAGACGCAGACTCCAGGAGAGAGACTCAGACTCCAGGAGAGAGACGCAGACTCCAGGAGAGAGACGCAGACTCCAGGAGAGAGACGCAGACTCCAGGAGAGAGACGCAGACTCCAAGGGAGAGACGCAGACTCCAGGAGAGAGACGCAGACTCCAGGAGAGAGACGCAGACTCCAGGAGAGAGACGCAGACTTCAGGAGAGAGACGCAGACTCCAGGAGAGAGACGCAGACTCCAGGAGAGAGAAGCAGACTCCAGGAGAGACACATAGACTCCAGGAGAGACACATAGACTCCAGGAGAGACACAAAGACTCCAGGAGAGACACATAAACTCCAGGAGAGACACATAGACTCCAGGAGAGACACAAAGACTCTAGGAGAGACACATAGATTCCAGGAGAGACACATAGACTCCAGGAGAGACACATAAACTCCAGGAGAGACACATAGACTCCAGGAGAGACACATAGACTCCAGGAGAGACACATAGACTCCAGGAGAGACACATAGACTCCAGGAGAGACACATAGACTCCAGGAGAGACACATAGACTCCAGGAGAGACACATAGACTCCAGGAGAGACACACAGACTCCAGGAGAGACACATAGACTCCAGGAGAGACACATAGACTCCAGGAAAGGGACACAGACTCTAGCCTGGCTGTTCTAGCCTGGGGTACGGAGGATCAAGCCCCCACCACTCCTTGTACTGAATGACCCACACGGGTTAACCGCTTCTCATGAAGAAATTAAAAGAGGTAATCTAGTCTGGAATATTGCTGCACAAATAACAGCGCCATCTCAGGCAGGCAACATCACAGCACAGTAGAACGTAGAGAGCGAGAGAGAGAGAGAGGAGAGAGAGAGAGAGAGAGAGAGAGAGAGAGAGAGAGAGAGAGAGAGAGAGAGAGAGAGAGAGAGAGAGAGAGAGAGGAGAGAGAGAGAGAGAGAGAGAGAGAGAGAGAGAGAGAGAGAGAGAGAGAGAGAGAGAGAGAGAGAGAGAGAGAGAGAGAGAGAGAGAGAGAGAGAGAGAGAGAGAGTCCTTACAGTTCGTATAAAGATCGTCATGTACTTAAATTATTGTGAGCACTTCAAGTCCCCCGAATTGTACTCCTCGGAACAGTAGCGAGAAAGATACATCATAATTTACTGCTGCAAAACTTTGTAGAAAATGGAACCAAACCTGCACACAGAAATTTCTCCCTAAGAGAGAAAGAAGATAGGTAGACGGCGCGAGATACCTTCAGTGAAAACCAGTGGCTAGTTAGGATAGGCTAAGTTAGATAAGAATTGTCAGGAAACGAACAAGTGTTTCCTGACGTGGGTCTTAGTCATATGATGGCCCGCACCACTAGAGCTTTTGGTTATGTGACCGAGGCCTTTCCCTGGTTTACCCATCAGAGGCGCCATGAGTACACTAAAAGACAACTCTGTAAGTGTAAAGGGAACAAGACTCCTGAGTACCCGCCCTCTCATACATAAGAGGTTTTACCAACAGAGTACTAGCAGTCTTCAGAAAGGAACGTGATATGTTTCTTAAGTTAGTTCCTGATCAGCAGGGCTGTGGTGTACAATTTGCACTGCGTGTGGCTAGCATCAACAGCCTGGACGATCTGGCATCAACTAGGAGGCTTGACCTCAGACCGGGCCGCGGGGACGGTCAACCCAGAATCATACTTCAGGCAGTACTCAGGTGACCCAGTTTGTGTATGATTCCTGTGTTGACCTCCAGTCCTGGTGGTGGTGGTGGTGGTGGTAGTGGTGGTGGTGGTGGTAGTGGTGGAGCTAGTGGTGGTGGCGCTAGTGGGAGAAGTGCTGGTGGTGGCGGTGGTGGTGGCGGTGGTGGTGGTGCTGCTGCTGGTGCTGCTGGTGCTCCTGCTGGTAGTGGTGGTGGTGGTGCTACTGGTGGTGGTGGTGGTGGTGGTGCTGCTGCTGCTGGTGCTGCTGGTGCTCCTACTGGTAGTGGTGGTGGTGGTGCTACTGGTGGTGGTGGTGCTGGTGGTGGTGGTGCTCTCACTGTGGCCTCACTGAACTTGTGTCAGATGTTTTGCAAGTTATAAGGGTGTTAGTCACGTACTGGTGTCTCTTGTTACCTTGCCCAAGCATGGTTGTGCCTGTGTATACTCCTAGGTGTGCTTACAGGGGTCTAGTCTCAGCTCCTAACCCTGCTCCTTGCCAGAGTTGCTCGATCCTAGCCCTGAGGACCCTGTCATACATATTCTTATAACTATGTATAAAGTCACCCTCCACTACTTCTTAGTTATTCCACTTCTTGACCACCCTGAGGCTGAAGAAATACTTCCCGATATCCCTGTGGTCCAATTGGGCCTTTAACTTCTAACTTTGCTCTTGTGTACCCATTTTCCACCTCTCGAATAGTCAATCCCTCGCCACCCTATCAAGTACTCTGAATGTTTGACGTCTGCTTGAAGAGCAGTTGGGGGGTCAACGCCCCGGGTCAGGTCCATAACCAAGATTCCCTGGGGACCTATTGGTAATCCCCATTTATGCATTATGGGAGGCTGTTCAACAATCTTAGCCCCATTACATGTATTGTATTTTCTCAGTGTTCTCATGGCACCTCTGCTTTTCACTGGGGGATGCTGCACCATCTGTTTTCTTAGGGAATGATTTCTGCGTGCAGATTTGGGACCAGTTAGTAGTATATTCATGACCGAATCGAAACACTGCCCAAGTTGAATGACCTCAAGTTGATTGACCCCGTCATCGGGGGGATAATGATTATGAAGAGAATGTGATAATGGGGGACAGTACAGCCTCACACTGTCAGTGTACTGAGTTTAGTATGTTTAATCATCCCCCATTGGTCATGTCCAAATCGAAACACTTCTGCCATCGGGGATAAAGAGTATGGAAAGAATGTGATAATGAGGGATAGCATTGCCTTGAGCTGACAGGGTACAGAGTTTAGTATGTTTAATCATCCCCCAAGGAGATAGATGCTCTTATTACCATGTATTACTAAGCAGAAAAGAGAGATATGATCACTTCTGACTCCTGGTCACAGGCAGGGATAAAAGCATGGGAATGGCTGTGATAGATGGGAAGGTCAGTACACGGATTCAAGGTGACTGGCTACGACTTAATAATAATTGGGTGGCCTCCCCGAGGGAGAGTGAATTGCCCTCCGCTCTGCTACTCAGTGAAGGTTGTTTCTGGCTACATCGGGGGGTATTTCTCTTCCGCTCATATCGTTTCTTGCTACTGCTAGTTCTTTCCAACACTACCGGGTTCAAAGATAAAAGAGTATGGGAAAGAATGTGATAATGAGAAATATTGGGTGCGGTCCCCTAGTGAGTGTTGCCTGCCAGCCTGTGACTCAGCGGTACATCAGCATATTATCTGCCCGCCCGCATCAGTTATTTTCTTCAGCATGCATCGTTTATTCTCGCGAGGACTAGTTCTTTCCAGGTGGAGAGGCTTAAGCAGTGAGAGAAAAATTTTATATATATAGATAATTGCCCATAATTCTCATCTGGGGAACCCTTTGTGCAGCCCTTAACCTCCCATCCATCCGAGCAACAGTGAAAGAGCTCTTCTGGGTAAATTGGCATATATTATCCGCTTGAACGCTCTCAGGTGGGGAGAGGCTTAAGTGGTGTGATATTATTTATATATTTGTTCAGACTAGAGAGGATAGTACTATATAGTTATACATAAATCAAAATCAAAATCAAAATTTGCTAATATTTTTTATTGATTTATATACAAGTTTTCAGTGGTTAGACTGAATGACTGCGCGCCTCCTGTTCACCTTCTGCCAGGTTAATTATCTCCTTTTCAAAAATGATCTCCCCTTCCACATTGTGGTAGACACTCTAGTGTGTGTATCAAAATGATACACACACACTCACAATTGGTAAGGTCCTCCATATGTGGTAAGTAGTGTGGTGAAGGTAACCACACCCCTTACAGGTACAACAAGGTGAATCAAGATAGGTGAGGTGTGACGTCACTGACCGTCAAGTAAACACAGGTGGTTGTGACGTCATGGGTGTCCTCGTACGTGTCACTACCCTAACTGTTGCGTCACGTTTTGTACATCCCCAGCCCCTACGGGTAAACACAAATGATAGATGCATTCACTCAAGTGGTATAATAACCAAGGGTAACTCATTTTTTTAATGCTGGTAAACACCTACTCGTGTCAAATGTATTAGGTTTGTGTTCATGTTATGTCTTAGTTGGTGATCGTCATGCCCAATGATATGTTTTACTTGGTTGTGATCAGTTTGTGTGTGTGTGTGTGTGTGTGTGTGTGTGTGTGTGTGTGTGTGTGTGTGTGTGTGTGTGTGTGTGTGTGTGTGTGTGTGTGTGTGTGTGAATGAGAATGTAATTTGGTGGATGAGTTAGAGATGGCAAATGTTGTTTGTGAGTATTCAGATGTTATTTTAGAGATGCTCAAAGTTATCTGGAAGTATTCAAACTTTATTTTGGAGTGTTCCAATGTTGTTTGGAAGTGTTCCAATGTAATTTGGTAGTATTCAAATTCGTTTGGTAGTGTTCCAATGTTGTTTGGAAGTGTTCCAATGTTATTTGGAAGTGCTCAAAGTAGTCTGGGAGTATTCAAATGTTATCACAAAATCTATTTTAAAGATGGTGTTGTAAGTTCCTGCAGGTAAGATAATGGGATTGAAGATTTATCGGTGGAAAAACTGACAGAGTGATGATTTTGAAATGTTTATAAAAATGAAAGTGATCTGTGATCGTAGTAATAGTGATCTTGATTATAGTGATTTGAAGGAATGTGTTTAAAAATGTGTGTTGTTTTAGTGATCTTAGTGCTTTGTCTTAAATGTTATTAGATAAACAGTAATTATTGATATGGAGTTGGTGATAGTGATTATCAGTGTCTTAGATTATGGTTGTCATGACATAGGTGATCATGATTTAGTGGACTTGTCCTAAGTGATAAAAGTTATTATAATGATCTTAGTAATCTGTCTTAAGCGTTCTTAGATGTTGGCAGATATGATATGGAGTTGGTGAATATGATTTTGTGTTGTGAGGAGATGTGATGGCTGTTAGCGGTCTCAGGTCTCCCCTGGGATGAGTTATGCTCATTAAGTCTCGAGAATGTAATTCAAATTCGTTCAGCAAAGTAATGTGGGTTTTTGTGTCAGTTTTATCGGGACTGTACCACAGGTAACCCTCAGAGTGCATTGGTTATATCTTTTTATTTATTGTTGAACACGAGAAAAAGTGTGAACATTATGAGTAAAAAAAATCGTTTTTATTTATTACTGAAAACGAGAAAAATTGGGGGTATTATATTTTTGTTCTATTACCCGAAAACGAGAAAAATTGTTTTACCATTTGAGTCAAGTATTGTGGGTAATGTGGGTTGAGATAATTGTGGTTAGGTGAGGTGACCTCACACTTTCTTGCTTGACACCAACTGTCCCGTGACCTCACCAAGCAATGTAAATTGTAACTGGTATCACCTCGAGTCTCAGGTCGGGAATGTACCGTGTGTGTGAATTTTTTTTTGTTCTATTATCTAAACAATGGAGAAATTGTATCCTGTTGGAGGTTCTTAACAGATAATGAGAAAAGTATGTAAAATGTTGTGGGTGTTGTGTCTTTGTGGGTTGTGAGTGAAAAACAAATGTAAGTGGATGGATGGGGTAAGTGAAAGTTGTGACTTGTTGGGGGGGTTGTGAGATGTTGTGGGACTTGTACAACGTGGTGAAATGAGAAATAATTGTGAAAGTTAAGACTTGTAGTGTGTTGTTGGAGCTTCTTAAAACGTGTTGAGAAAAGTTGTTGGTTATGAGTACAGAGCTCCCGTGATAATATTAATAATAATCTCTCTATGTAGATTCAAGGAGACAGGTTATGGAGAAGATTTTATTAGAGCTTTAGTGCAATTATTTGGTATTTTACTGAAAATAAAGGTATAGTGAATATTTTAAAGAAAATATAGAAGTGAAAATTTGCTGAATAAAGATTTGGTAATGTGAAAAGTTATGAATGAATTTGTGTGTTATAATTTAAATTGTGACTCAAGAAAAAATTGGTTATTGAAATAGAGAAAATTTTTTGTCTATCATTGAGTGTCTATGCTTACTATTGACTGAAGGTGTCTACCAACTGTATGATCACCATTTGACACGAGTAGGTGTTTACCAGCATTAAAAAATGAGTTACGCTTGGTTATTATACCATTTGAGTGAATGCATCTATCATTTGTGTTTACCCGTAGGGGCTGGGGATGTACAAAACGTGACGCAGCAGTTAGGGTAGTGACACGTACGAGGACACCAGTGACGTCACACCCACCTGTGTTTACTTGACGGTCAGTGACGTCACACCCACCTGTGTTTACTTACGGTCAGTGACGTCCACACCCACCTGTGTTTTTCTTGACGGTCAGTGACGTCACACCCACCTGTGTTTACTTGACGGTCAGTGACGTCACACCCACCTGTGTTTACTTGACGGTCAGTGACGTCAAAACCCACCTGTGTTTACTTGACGGTCAGTGACGTCCCCACCCACCTGTGTTTACTTGACGGTCAGTTTACGTCCACACCCACCTGTGTTTTACTTGACGGTCAGTGACGTCACACCCACCTGTGTTTACTTGACGGTCAGTGACGTCACACCCACCTGTATTTACTTGACGGTCAGTGACGTCACACCCACCTGTGTTTACTTGACGGTCAGTGACGTCACACCCACCTGTGTTTACTTGACGGTCAGTGACGTCACACACACTAGAGTGTCTACCACAATGGTTGAGATGTTGCAATTAATTCGAGGTAGACAGGTGGGCAGGAACACTCGACAACTGGGAGGTGAACAGGAGGAGCGCAGCCAGTCAGTCTAACCACCAAAATTTGCTCAACCTTTTGCCCTTTGCCTTTGTAATTCAATAAAAATAGTAACATGAACTTTTAATTTTTATTTTTATTTGTGAAGTATATATATAATACTATCCTTTCGTGAAAACTGAGCTATTTTCAGTACTCACAAGTGTGCTCGAGGTGGGGGACCGCCTTTTTCTCGGGAAGGGGGGGGAGGGAGGCTGAAACAAAGGGCACTCCTTTGTACTTTCTCATGAATGACAATTATGGGCAATTATGTCACTAACCTAGTCAGTGTTCGGGAGCAGTCTGGTAATTATGTCAATTAACAATCATTGAGACTCAGAACTGTTTATATAAGTTACTCATCTGCTTAGTAACATAAAAAGCAGAGACCTGCTGCCCTGGGCTCCGGCTGGACAATCTGGTGACCTTGAAGCAGACCTTGATGACGCTCCGGAGGAGGGGGGGGGAGAGGAAACAGCTGTTGTGGGAGTGAAGGTGGAAGGTGTCGCTCCTATCAAGGAACAGCTCTTAGTCGAAGGGGAGATCATTTTTGAAAAGGAGATAATTAACCTGGCAGAAGGTGAACAGGAGGCGCGCAGTCATTCAGTCTAACCACTAAAAACTTGTATATAAATCAATAAAAAATACTAGCAAATTTTGATTTTGATTTTGATTTATATATAACTATATAGTACTATCCTCTCTAGTCTGAACAAATATATAATATCACAGCCTCTCCCCACCTGAGAGCGTTCAAGCGGATAATATAAGCCAATTTACCCAGAAGAGCTCTTTCACTGTTGCTCGGATGGATGGGAGGTTAAGGGCTGCACAAAGGGTTCCCCAGATGAGAATTATGGGCAATTATCTATATATATAAAATTTTTCTCTCACTGCTTAAGCCTCTCCACCTGGAAAGAACTAGTCCTCGCGAGAATAAACGATGTATGCTGAAGAGAATAACTGACGCGTGCAGGCAGATAATATGCCGATGTACCGCTGAGTCACAGGCTGGCAGGCAACACTCACTAGGGGACCGCACCCAATATTTCCCATTATCACATTCTTTCCCATACTCTTTTATCTTTGAACCCGGTAGTGTTGGAAAGAACTAGCAGTAGCAAGAAACGATATGAGCGGAAGAGAAATACCCCCCGATGTAGCCAGAAACAACCTTCACTGAGTAGCAGGGCGGAGGGTAATACACTCTCCCTCGGGGAGGCCACCCAATTATTATTAAGTCGTAGCCAGTCACCTTGAATCCGTGTACTGACCTTCCCATCTATCACAGCCATTCCCATGCTTTTATCCCTGCCTGTGACCAGGAGTCAGAAGTGATCACATCTCCCTTTTCTGTTTAGTAATACATGGTAATAAGGGCATCTATCTCCTTGGGGGATGATTAAACATACTGAACATTAAAATGGTATAAAATACCGACAGGTTGTTAGGTAAGACACATATGCAACAGTTAGGTATCTTTATTTCGAAACATTTCGCCTACACAGTAGGCTGCTTCAGTCGAGTACAGAAAAGTTGATTGAAGCAGAAGAGACTTGAAGACGATGTAATCAGTCCATCACCCTTAAAGTTTTGAGGTGGTCAGTCCCTCAGTTTGGAGAAGAGCATTGTTCCATAGTCTGAAACAACATGGAGTTGAAGTGACAGGATGGAGCCTTATATAGCGCCAGGAGGTGAGACGTAGGTCACTAGAAGAGGTAAGAACGCAGATGTTGGGAGGTCAGGTCCCTCTCAAATCCAGCCGTTCTCACTAGTAGAGGTTGTCGAAGTTGATTGCAGGTCTGTACCAAGATACCCTTGTGTTGCAGTGTCTGACATATTGAACATTAAAATGGTATGGAACAATGCTCTTCTCCAAACTGAGGGGCTAGCACCCAGGTACCTGGGTGCTAGCCGATTGGTGTAGGTCCTAATTTGCCCGAAATGCCTTGCATAACCAGGGGCGCTCTATATAGTATGTCACTGATGTCAGCTATGGTCTGTATAAGTTGTATCATGTATCTATAGAAATAAAGATTATTATTATTATTATTATTATTATTATTATTATTATTATTATTATTATTATTATTATTATTATTGTTATTACAGACCCGAACCTCTGGTTATATTCCCAGTCCTGTACTCACTTCTAGGTCTTTTCTTTAGAGTGAAGTTTGAAGTCTCTATCCCTTGATTCCGTACTCAGTTTCCGGTCATAAACTTCCTGGCAGGGATCGAACTCTAATAACCACTTACGTCTGACCGGTTCTTTTTTTTTTTCCTTTTTTTGCCCAGATTCATTTGTAGCTTCCTATCCTAGGCACATCCTAGGCTATGTACTTCCTAGGCTAGGCACATCCTAGGCTATGTACTTCCTAGGCTAGGCACATCCTAGGCTATGTACTTCCTAGGCTAGGCACATCCTAGGCTATGTACTTCCTAGGCTAGGCACTTCCTAGGCTATGTACTTCCTAGGCTAGGCACTTCCTAGGCTATGTACTTCCTAGGCTAGGCACATCCTAGGCTATGTACTTCCTAGGCTAGGCACATCCTAGGCTATGTACTTCCTAGGCTAGGCACTTCCTAGGCTATGTACTTCTTAGGCTAGGCACTTCCTAGGCTATGTACTTCCTAGGCTAGGCACATCCTAGGCTATGTACTTCCTAGGCTAGGCACTTCCTAGGCTATGTACTTCTTAGGCTAGGCACTTCCTAGGCTATGTACTTCCTTGGCTAGGCACTTCCTAGGCTATGTACTTCCTAGGCTAGGCACTTCCTAGGTTATGTACTTCCTAGGCTAGGCACTTCCTAGGTTATGTACTTCTTAGGCTAGGCACTTCCTAGGTTATGTACTTCCTAGGCTACGCACTTCCTAGGCTAGGCACTTCCTAGGCTAGGCACTTCCTAGGCTATGTACTTCTTAGGCTAGGCACTTCCTAGGCTATGTACTTCCTAGGCTAGGCACTTCCTAGGCTAGGCACTTCCTAGGCTAGGCACTTCCTAGGCTGTGTACTTCTTAGGCTAGGCACTTCCTAGGCTATGTACTTCCTAGGCTAGGCACTCCCTAGGCTATGTACTTCCTTGGCTAGGCACTTCCTAGGTTAAGTACTTCCTAGGCTAGGCACTTCCTAGGCTAGGCACTTCCTAGGCTAGGCACTTCCTAGGCTGGGCACTCTCATACAGGCACTTGTGCAGGCATTTTTGAATTCTTTCCTGTTCTGTATAATAACTTATCAGGGAAGACTTTAAATAAGAGACATAAGAACATTCGAAAAAAGGAACACTGCAACAGGCCTACTGACCCATGCGGAGCAGGTCCATGTCCACCCCCAGATAATCCCAATGACCCACCCAGTCTGGTCACCTCCATTCAAGGATGGAGCACTGTACCAGACCCAGCAGCACAAGCTAGTCAGGTCCAACTCACACCCACCCACACCCACTCATGTATTTATCTAACCTATTTTTAAAACTACACAACGTTTTAGCCTGAATAACTGTACTCGGGAGTTTGTTCCACTCATCCACAACTCTATTACCAAACCAGTGCTTTCCTATATCCTTCCTGAATCTGAATTTTCCAACTTGAACCATGTGCGATCTGTCTTGCTGAAAATTTTCAGCACGATATTTACATCCCCTTTATTTATTCCTATTTTCCCTTTATACACCTCGATCATATCCCCCTAATTCTTCGCCTTTCTAGAGAGTGCAGATTCAGGGACCTCAGTCTATCTTCATAGGGAAGATTTCTGATACATGGGATCATCTTTGTCATCCTCCTCTGTACGTTTTTTAGAGCATTTATATCCATTCTGAGCAGCATAGTCTAAATGAGGCCTAACCAAGGATATATAGAGTTGAAGAACAACCTGAGGACTTCTATTATTTATGCTTCTAGATATGAAGCCAAGGATTCTGTTAGCTTTATTGCGAACACTAATGCACTGTTGTCTTGGTTTTAGATTACTGGTAACCAAAACTCCTAAATACTTTTTGCAATCAGTAGTATTAAGATCTACATTATTTAGTTTATATGTGGCATGGTTATTTAACTGTCCAACATTTAGAACTGCATTTGTCAATATTAAACTGCATCTGCCACTTCTCCGACCATTGCATCAGTCTATTCAAATCATTCTGGAGTGCTCTAGTGTCCTCATTAGAATGAATTGGACGGCCTATTTTGGTGTCATCAGCAAATTTGCTTATGTCGCTATTTATTCCCTCATCTATGTCGTTTATGTAAATTTTGAACAACAACGGGCCCAACACTGACCCCTGTGGGACACAACTTGTGACGTGCCCCCATTCTGATTTCTCCCCATTTATGCAAACTCTCCGCTGCCTATTTGTCAGCCATGCCTCTACCCAGGAAAAAATTTCTCCTCCTATTCCGTGTGTCTTAAGTTTTCTCAATAGCCTCTGGTGTGGAACTATTGAAAGCCTTACTGAAGTCCATATACACAATATCATATTCATTACCATGATCTACCTCCTCAAACACCTTTCTGAAAAAAGTTAGTAAATTCGTAAGACAGGAAGGCCCCTTTGTAAAACCGTGTTGAGATTCATTAATCAATCTGTGCCTATCAAGATGGCTACGAATTGCTTCGGCAATTATTGATTCCATAAATTTTCCCACTATGGAGGTAAGGCTTATTGGGCTATAGTTCGAAGCCAAGGACCATGTCACCTGCCTTGTAAATAGGTATTACATTTGCCATTTTCCACTTATCAGGCACTATGCCAGTTTGTAGTGATATGTTAAAAAGATTAGCCAAAGGTATGCTAAGTTCCTCTTTACATTCCTTTAACACCCTTGCAAACAGTTCATCAGGGCCTGGGGATTTGTTAGGTTTTAGTTTCTCTATTTATCTGAGGACCATGTCACTAGTTACCGCAATCGTACATAGTTTATTATCATCCTGTTCTACATAATCTATTATTTCAGGACTATCGCTAGTATTTTCCTGGGTGAAAACTGAGAGGAAGTAGGTATTGAGAATTTCACACATATCCTTATCACTCTCAGTGATCTGACCAGAGTTACTCTTAAGTGGGCCAATCTTATCCCTAATCTTACTTCTGTATACCTGAAAGAACCCTTTTGGGTTCTTTCAGGTATACAGATGCCTCATGAATTTCATCCCATAACAGCTTACTGCACGCCCTATCAAGGTTTGGGGGCCTATAAATCACACCCAAAATTAATTTGTCACGTCCCTCGAGAAACTGTAGCCAAACAGATTCTATGTTCGATGTTTCTAATCTTATATCATGTCTAAGACAACAATTTAAATTTTCTCTGACATACATGCCACACCACCACCCTTCCTGTTGACCCTATCAGTGTGGAATAGTTTATAACCCTGTATGTTGCATTCAGAAGGCATTTCTCTATCTTTCAGGTTGAACCAGGTCTCTGTTATACCAATAATATCTATATTACCTACACTTGCAAATAATCTTAGGTCATCTATCTTATTTCTTTGACTCCTACTATTTGTATAGTAAACCTTAATGGAGCTATTCACTCGTTGCCCTCTACTATTTCTCTCTTTGTTTGTTGATTAATTAATTTGCCATTAGCGATCTCTCTCTCTCTCTCTCTCTCTCTCTCTCTCTCTCTCTCTCTCTCTCTCTCTCTCTCTCTCTCTCTCTCTCTCTCTCTCTCTCTCTCTCTCTCTCTCTAACATGGCCGTAGAAGAGAAGAGCGTAAGAGAAAGGAGAGAAAAATAAAATATATTGGAAGGAGCGATGGATGATGGATGCTCCCGGCAGCATTATGTACGAGAGTTTGGGCAGGACAGACACATGCTTTATCATCTGTGCTGTGCTGCCACGCCGTACGAAATGTTTATCTCACAGATGCCAGGCGAAGATTTTTCATGTCTTTTTTCCGCTATAAATTTGTATCGGAATTTCTTGCAATATTATTATTATTACTATTATTATTATTATTATTATTGGTAATAGTAGTAGTAGTATAGTAGTAATAATAGTAGTAGTAGTAGTAGCAGCAGCAGTAGTAGGAGTAGTAGAAATAGGGTCGACACAGTAGGAATGTATAATTTATATATATTCTTTCACTAGTCTATGTATATAATGTAAACTGTGATCAGCAATAGTCTACTATTATTGTATACTCTCATAAAGAGCTGAATGTGAGCCAGCTGTCGGCCTGAGAGAGTCTGACAGGCCACTAGGACCCTGGTAATCAGGCCATCCTCTCAACCCTGCAAGGTCAGAATGCCCCAGCGCACACACCAACGGTCACTAATTAGTGTTTCATCCCACCACTAGACGGCTCTGGCCTCTGTGTTTACAGCTGGAAAAGATGGCCTCTGAATCGTGACTTTGTCCTGCAAGTGTCAGATAACGAATATTCTGTTGAGAATTTGGCCTTACCAGCTAAGATATAATTATATAATGAACACTTAGCTGATAAATGACAGCAAATCGTCTACACAGCCGTCCCTGCAGACGAGGTCTAGATGCTGTCGAAACCATCACAACAGTGGGCTGTCAAGAGATACAATTTGTAAGTGTAAATTACCCCTAGGGGGTGTTATGTCAGCATATTTCATTCGATGATGGCTGACATAATACTTACTTGTTTGGACTCAAAAGTCCACACCTTACTGCCGATTATAGGTTGATTACAAACTCCTTGTGACTCAAGAATTGCGCAATCCCCCGATCTACAAGAAATTCGTAACATACCTTGCTCTTTGTAACGTGAGCTATGGTGTTCTCAACACCTTCGACAGATATCGGTGACTTGATAGAAGCTGAAGTGTCCTTGGATGTCCACGTCTTCCATTGTCTAGGAAACGCACACTGGTACACTATGTTCAACAAGATTCGTCTTTATTGTTCACAATGTATCACAAGAGAAGCTGATCACACTTCTCTTAAGTGTTTATTGTGTTGTGTGAGACACTTTATTCACACTAACGCACAGATCAGTGTCCTTTGCTGGTTATCCTGGCGTCAGTGTCTCGTAGTAGAGTCAAAGTTAGTCTGGCGTCAGTACACCACCCCAAGCCGTCACTGCCCTAGCACAAAAAAAAACGCTGACCTAGTACCTTGCATCCTTGTCAACTCCTCGATGAAGCAAAGCATAATGTTTGTTTCTTGCTGTCTTAATCATAGACAACAATGTACACTTATCTTTACTATGGTAATAAAGTGGGAGCAGGATTTTCCTTAATTGTCCTGCTAAGTAAGAGATGTACTGTCTCTTATAAAAATACACGTTGCAACACCCCTGCAAGGAGCGGAGGTCACTTGATTACGCATACGACATCTGTGATCAATTACTCACTCTAGCAGTAAACAAGACGCTCGCCCCTTCTAGTGGCCCCTCAGGGCTAAGGGGCTGAAGGGGGCTGAAGGGGGCTGATACCCCCCTCCTGGAGAAAATTTCTCCACACCTCTGAATCGTGACTTTGTCCTGCAAGTGTCAGATAACGAATACGCTGTCAGCGGGAACTTAACGAATTCACTAAAGATTCACACTTAAGCGAGGAGGATTCCTGGGCCATTGTCAAGTCACAACTGAGATGAGGAAAGTAGAGAAGGGGGGGAAATATTGCGGTAGGGAAGGAGGCATGTTGAAGACGTTGCGGTCCTTGGATCTTTATCGCTTGAAATACCAGGTTAAAGGAACGAAACGTCTTCAGTAAATGTATCCTCGGTAAATGTATTCTTTTACGTTTCGCCCCATGTTGCTGGCGGGCACATGCCTGGGTGTCAGCCAGCAACAGTGATTTGTTCAAGTGTCTATGTGATTAAGAAACATGTGAAACAGTTAGGTATCTTTACTGTTGAAACGTTTCTCCTTCACAGTAGGCTTCTTCAGTCAATTACAGAAGCAGTAGGTGTAGTAGTGAAAGAAAGATGAGGTAATCAATCCAGCAACCTTGAGATTTAGTAATTGAGGGACTGACTACATCAACCAGGCTATGGGACTGACCACCTTAAATACTGTTTCTGCAAAGTTAATCTTAATTTCACTACTACACCTGCTGCTTTTGTATTTGACTGAAGAAGTCTACTGCGTAGGCGAAACTTTTCAGCAATAAAGATACCCAACTGAGCTGCCATAGTTATTTACCTTCTTCTGCACCGCAGTCTCAGCATCCCAGGACATACTTGCTATTTACAACTAGGGAGCATTTCTAAAGCCTCGTCGTTAGCGGACGGAGCATCGAGCCTCCACCACTTCCTGTGCTGAATGATCCACACAACCCCTGTCATACTCTCGTTCTCAAACTGTGTTAAGCTACGTTAGGTAAGATTCGTCAGAAGAAACAGGGAAAGTGCCTCCTGGCGCGGATCTGGGTCATGTGATGACCCTCCACTGGGGCTATCGGTCATCTGATCAAGACCTTCTGCTGGCCTACCCGACCACCATTTTAAAAATTAAGATTATTTATAATCTAGTAAACCTGTGATATTGGCTCTTGTTAATGGGTCTAGTAGCGAGTCACATCGTTTTCTACCTGGGAAAAATAACAGATTATACAGCAAAGGGATTCCTTCCGTGCTTACTAGGACGGACCGCTGATTGTGAAGAAATTAAGAAGGAGCACTGCAGTGGGCCTACTGGACCATACTAGGCATGTCCAAGTCACAAGAACGACCACCTCGCTGGTCTGCCACACAAATCTATGGTCTACCACTTTAAGAATTCATTTTCCCCCTGGAATTCTAATGTCAGCTTGTCGTATTAGAAGCAAAACGTTGTTACAATAAGCAAACTCGCCAGTTTAATGCAATATTTAGTTGATCAACTTCTTCCTTGGCTTGCTGTGTGCTGTTAAGATATACTGGACCCATTGTGTTGCCTCACCCTGGCAACAACACACTCCTTGCCTCACCCTGGCAACAACACACTCCTTGCCTCACCCTGGCAACAACACACTCCTTGCCTCACCCTGGCAACAACACACTCCTTGCCTCACCCTGGCAACAACACACTCCTTGCCTCACCCTGGCAACAACACACTCCTTGCCTCACCCTGGCAACAACACACTCCTTGCCTCACCCTGGCAACAACACACTCCTTGCCTCACCCTGGCAACAACACACTCCTTGCCTCACCCTGGCAACAACACACTCCTTGCCTCACCCTGCCAACAACACACTCCTTGCCTCACCCTGGCAACAACACACTCCTTGCCTCACCCTGGCAACAACACACTCCTTGCCTCACCCTGGCAACAACACACTCCTTGCCTCACCCTGGCAACAACACACTCCTTGCCTCACCCTGGCAACAACACCTCCTTGCCTCACCCTGGCAACAAACACACTCCTTGCCTCACCCTGGCAACAACACACTCCTTGCCTCACCCTGGCAACAACACACTCCTTGCCTCACCCTGGCAACAACACACTCCTTGCCTCACCCTGGCACAACACACACTCCTTGCCTCACCCTGGCAAACAACACACTCCTTGCCTCACCTGGCAACAACACACTCCTTGCCTCACCCTGGCAAACAACACACTCCTTGCCTCACCCTGGAACAACACACTCCTTGCCTCACCCTGGCAACAACACACTCCTTGCCTCACCCTGGCAACAACACACTCCTTGCCTCACCCTGGCAACAACACACTCCTTGCCTCACCCTGGCAACAACACACTCCTTGCCTCACCCTGGCAACAACACACTCCTTGCCTCACCCTGGCAACAACACACTCCTTGCCTCACCCTGGCAACAACACACTCCTTGCCTCACCCTGGCAACAACACACTCCTTGCCTCACCCTGGCAACAACACACTCCTTGCCTCACCCTGGCAACAACACACTCCTTGCCTCACCCTGGCAACAACACACTCCTTGCCTCACCCTGGCAACAACACACTCCTTGCCTCACCCTGGCAACAACACACTCCTTGCCTCACCCTGCCAACAACACACTCCTTGCCTCACCCTGCCAACAACACACTCCTTGCCTACACCTGGCAACAACACACTCCTTGCCTCACCTGGCAACAACACACTCCTTGCCTCACCCTGGCAACAACACACTCCTTGCCTCACCCTGCCAACAACACACTCCTTGCCTCACCCTGGCAACAACACACATCCTTGCCTCACCCTGGCAACAACACACTCCTTGCCTCACCCTGCCAACAACACACTCCTTGCCTCACCCTGGCAACAACACACTCCTTGCCTCACCCTGGCAACAACACACTCCTTGCCTCACCCTGGCAACAACACACTCCTTGCCTCACCCTGGCAACAACACACTCCTTGCCTCACCCTGGCAACAACACACTCCTTGCCTCACCTGGCAACAACACACTCCTTGCCTCACCCTGGCAACAACACACTCCTTGCCTCACCCTGGCAACAACACACTCCTTGCCTCACCCTGCCACAACACACTCCTTGCCTCACCCTGGCAACAACACACTCCTTGCCTCACCCTGCCAACAACACACTCCTTTGCCTCACCCTGCCACAACACACCTTTGCCTCACCCTGCCAACAACACACTCCTTGCCTCACCCTGGCAACAACACACTCCTTGCCTCACCCTGGCAACAACACACTCCTTGCCTCACCCTGGCAACAACACACTCCTTGCCTCACCTGCCAACAACACACTCCTTGCCTCACCTGCCAACAACACACTCCTTGCCTCACCCTGCCAACAACACACTCCTTGCCTCACCCTGGCAACAACACACTCCTTGCCTCACCCTGGCAACAACACACTCCTTGCTCACCCTGGCAACAACACACTCCTTGCCTCACCCTGGCAACAACACACTCCTTGCCTCACCCTGGCAACAACACAACTCCTTGCCTCACCCTGGCAACAACACACTCCTTGCCTCACCCTGCAACAACACACTCCTTGCCTCACCCTGGCAACAACACACTCCTTGCCTCACCCTGGCAACAACACACTCCTTGCCTCACCCTGGCAACAACACACTCCTTGCCTCACCCTGGCAACAACACACTCCTTGCCTCACCCTGGCAACAACACACTCCTTGCCTCACCCTGGCAACAACACACTCCTTTTTATATGTCAGTTTTTTCTCAAAAATATTGTTTGTGGGATTTATTAATGTATTTTAGTAGTTATCGTGGTATTGTAGTAGTTATCGTGGTATTGTAGTAGTTATCGTGGTATTGTAGTAGTTATCGTGGTATTGTAGTAGTTATCGTGGTATTGTAGTAGTTATCGTGGGTATTGTAGTAGTTATCGTGGTATTGTAGTAGTTATCGTGGTATTGTAGTAGTTATCGTGGTATTGTAGTAATCATGGTATTGTAGTAGTTATCGTGGTATTGTAGTAGTTATCGTGGTATTGTAGTAATCATGGTATTGTAGTAGTTATCGTGGTATTGTAGTAGTTATCGTGGTATTGTAGTAGTTATCGTGGTATTGTAGTAGTTATCGTGGTATTGTAGTAGTTATCGTGGTATTGTAGTAGTTATTGTGGTATTGTAGCAGTTATTATGGTATTGTAGTAGTTATCGTGGTATTGTAGTAGTTATCGTGGTATTGTAGTAGTTATCGTGGTATTGTAGTAGTTATTGTGGTATTGTAGTAGTTATTGTGGTATTGTAGTATTTATCGTGGTATTGTAGTAGTTATTATGGTATTGTAGTAGTTATCGTGGTATTGTAGTAGTTTATCGTGGTATTGTAGTAGTTATCGTGGTATTGTAGTAGTTATCGTGGTATTGTAGTAGTTATTGTGGTATTGTAGTAGTTATCGTGGTATTGTAGTAGTTATTATGGTATTGTAGTAGTTATTGTGGTATTGTAGTATTTATCGTGGTATTGTAGTAGTTATTATGGTATTGTAGTAGTTATCGTGGTATTGTAGTAGTTATTATGGTATTGTAGTAGTTATTGTGGTATTGTAGTAGTTATCGTGGTATTGTAGTAGTTATTATGGTATTGTAGTAGTTATCGTGGTATTGTAGTAGTTATTGTGGTATTGTAGTAGTTATCGTGGTATTGTAGTAGTTATTATGGTATTGTAGTAGTTATCGTGATATTGTAGTAGTTATCGTGGTATTGTAGTAGTTATCGTGGTATTGTAGTAGTTATCGTGGTATTGTAGTAGTTATCGTGGTATTGTAGTAGTTATTGTGGTATTGTAGCAGTCATTATGGTATTGTAGTAGTTATCGTGGTACTGTAGTAGCTATCGTGGTATTGTAGTAGTTATCGTGGTATTGTAGTAGTTATCGTGGTATTGTAGTAGTTATTGTGGTATTGTAGCAGTTATTATGCTATTGTAGCAGTTATCGTGGTATTGTAGTAGTTATCGTGGTATTGTAGTAGTTATCGTGGTATTGTAGTAGTTATCGTGGTATTGTAGTAGTTATTATGGTATTGTAGCAGTTATCGTGGTATTGTAGCAGTTATTGTGGTATTGTAGCAGTTATTATGGTATTGTAGCAGTTATCGTGGTATTGTAGCAGTTATTGTGGTATTGTAGTAGTTATTATGGTATTGTAGCAGTTATCGTGGTATTGTAGCAGTTATTATGGTATTGTAGCAGTTATTATGGTATTGTAGTAGTTATTGTGGTATTGTAGTAGTTATTATGGTATTGTAGCAGTTATTATGGTATTGTAGTAGTTATTATGGTATTGTAGTAGTTATCGTGATATTGTAGTAGTTATTATGGTATTGTAGCAGTTATCGTGGTATTGTAGTAGTTATTATGGTATTGTAGTAGTTATCGTGGTATTGTAGTAGTTATTATGGAATTGTAGTAGTTATCGTGGTATTGTAGCAGTTATTGTGGTATTGTAGTAGTTATTATGGTATTGTAGCAGTTATCGTGGTATTGTAGTAGTTATTATGGTATTGTAGCAGTTATCGTGGTATTGTAGTAGTTATTATGGTATTGTAGCAGTTATCGTGGTAATGTAGTAGTTATCGTGGTATTGTAGCAGTTATCGTGGTATTGTAGCAGTTATCGTGGTATTGTAGCAGTTATTGTGGTATTGTAGTAGTTATTATGGTATTGTAGCAGTTATTATGGTATTGTAGTAGTTATTATGGTATTGTAGTAGTTATCGTGGTCTTGTAGTAGTTATTATGGTATTGTAGCAGTTATTATGGTATTGTAGTAGTTATCGTGGTATTGTAGTAGTTATTATGGAATTGTAGTAGTTATCGTGGTATTGTAGTAGTTATTATGGTATTGTAGCAGTTATCGTGGTATTGTAGTAGTTATTATGGTATTGTAGCAGTTATTGTGGTATGTAGTATTATTATGGTATTGTAGCAGTTATTGTGGTATTGTAGTAGTTATTATGGTATTGTAGCAGTTATCGTGGTATTGTAGTAGTTATTATGGTATTGTAGTAGTTATTATGGTATTGTAGTAGTTATTATGGTATTGTAGTAGTTATTATGGTATTGTAGTAGTTATCGTGGTATTGTAGTAGTTATTATTGTATTGTAGTAGTTATTATGGTATTGTAGTAGTTATTATGGTATTGTGTAGTAGTTATTATTGTATTGTAGTAGTTATTATGGTATTGTAGTAGTTATTATTGTATTGTAGTAGTTATTATGGTATTGTAGTAGTTATTATTGTATTGTAGTAGTTATTATGGTATTGTAGTAGTTATTATGGTATTGTAGTAGTTATTATTGTATTGTAGTAGTTATTATGGTATTGTAGTAGTTATTATGGTATTGTAGTAGTTATTATTGTATTGTAGTAGTTATTATGGTATTGTAGTAGTTATTATGGTATTGTAGTAGTTATTATGGTATTGTAGTAGTTTATTATGGTATTGTAGTAGTTATTGTGGTATTGTAGTAGTTATTATGGTATTGTAGCAGTTATCGTGGTATTGTAGTAGTTATTATGGTATTGTAGTAGTTATTATGGTATTGTAGTAGTTATTATGGTATTGTAGTAGTTATTATGGTACTGTAGTAGTTATTATGGTATTGTAGTAGTTATTATGGTATTGTAGCAGTTATCGTGGTATTGTAGTAGTTATTATGGTATTGTAGTAGTTATTATGGTATTGTAGTAGTTATTATGGTATTGTAGGAGTTATTATGGTATTGTAGTAGTTATTATGGTATTGTAGTAGTTATTATGGTATTGTAGTAGTTATTATGGTATTGTAGTAGTTATTATGGTATTGTAGTAGTTATTATGGTATTGTAGCAGTTATCGTGGTATTGTAGTAGTTATTATGGTATTGTAGTAGTTATTATGGTATTGTTGAAGTTATTATGGTATTGTAGTAGTTACTATGGTATTGTAGTAGTTATTATGGTATTGTAGTAGTTATCGTGGTATTGTAGTAGTTATTATGGTATTGTAGCAGTTATCGTGGTATTGTATAGTTATTATGGTATTGTAGTAGTTATTTGGTATTGTAGCAGTTATCGTGGTATTGTAGTAGTTATTATGGTATTGTAGTAGTTATCGTGGTATTGTAGTAGTTATTATGGTATTGTAGTAGTTATTATGGTATTGTAGCAGTTATCGTGGTATTGTAGTAGTTATTATGGTTTTGTAGCAGTTATTATGGTATTGTAGCAGTTATCGTGGTATTGTAGTAGTTATTATGGTATTGTAGTAGTTATTTTGGTATTGTAGCAGTTATCGTGGTATTGTAGTAGTTATTATGGTATTGTAGTAGTTATCGTGGTATTGTAGTAGTTATTATGGTATTGTAGTAGTTATCGTGGTATTGTAGCATTTATCGTGGTATTGTAGTAGTTATCGTGATATTGTAGTAGTTATCGTGGTATTGTAGTAGTTATCGTGATATTGTAGTAGTTATCGTGGTATTGTAGCAGTTATCGTGGTATTGTAGTAGTTATCGTGGTATTGTAGCAGTTATCGTGGTATTGTAGCAGTTATCGTGGTATTGTAGTAATTATCGTGGTATTGTAGTAGTTATCTTGGTATTGTATCAGTTATCGTGGTATTGTAGTAATTATCGTGGTATTGTAGCAGTTATCGTTGTATTGTAGAAGTTATCGTGGCATTGTAGTAATTATCGTGGTATTGTAGTAGTTATCGTGGTATTGTAGTAGTTATCGTGGTATTGTAGTAATTATCGTGGTATTGTAGCAGTTATCGTGGTATTGTAGTAGTTATCGTGGTATTGTAGTAGTTATCGTGGTATTGTAACAGTTATCGTGGTATTGTAGTAGTTATCGTGATATTGTAATACTCAGAATGTAATAGTAATATTAATTAATGGGCTTCATTAATAGTCACATCACTGAAGTAATAGTAATAGTAGTAGTAGTAATAGGCAGAGTAGTGTAGTAGTGATAGTGAAATAGTAAGTCCGAGAAGCTTTCAGAATGACTTGTTCACTTTGTTAGTCAGATCTGATAGGATGTAATGACTGTCGTCGTTATCTTCCCTGATCCTCTCTCTCTCTCCATTCCTCCACCCCATTCCCTCTTCTTCCTCATCTGCTATCTCTTCCCCACCCCAACCACCTCCTCCCCGCGGTTGTTTTGGATAATAAGTATAGATTCGGAGGATCGGAGGATAGGTTACGAACCTCACTCAGTGAATAAGATCTGTGGGTGAGAATGTAACGAAACCTTCACGTCAGTAGGATAACTTTTACAGTGAAATACGTCTGGCAGTGTAAAAGTTATTTTGGGGAATCTCGATAGAGTCATTTAGGCTCTATGTGTGAGGCCCATCTTGGAGTCTGCAGCACCAGTAGCAGCACCAGCAGCAGCAGCAGCAGCAACAACAGCAGCACCACCAGCACCACCAGCACCACCAGCACCACCAGCACCACCAGCACCACCAGCACCACCAGCACCACCAGCACCACCAGCACCACCAGCACCACCAGCACCACCAGCACCACCAGCACCACCAGCACCACCAGCACCACCAGCACCACCAGCACCACCAGCACCACCAGCACCACCAGCACCACCAGCACCACCAGCACCACCAGCAAAATAAAGCTGTGTGAGGTAGCTGGACAAGGTCCAAGGGAATGGAACGAGATTACTAAAAAAGAATGAAGACACAGTACCGTGATTGGAACAACATAGAGACACTGTACCGTGACTGGAACAACATAGAGACACTGTACCGTGACTGGAACAACATAGAGACACTGTACCGTGACTGGAACAACATAGAGACACTGTACCGTGACTGGAACAACATAGAGACACTGTACCGTGACTGGAACAACATAGAGACACTGTACCGTGACTGGAACAACATAAAGACACTGTACCGTGACTGGAACAACATAGAGACACTGTACCGTGACTGGAACAACATAGAGACACTATACTCTGACTGGAACAACATAGAGACACTATATTCTGACTGGAACAATAAAGTAGTAGAGGCAGAGTCAGTACGTAGCTTCAAAATCAGGCATGACAGGACCCACAAGGCTAGGTGTGGGAATAAATCTGACAAACGGTAAGTTTTCTGGCGTAGCCAGGAGCTGAGACTCAACCCCCTGCAACCATATACAGGAACTCGCACACACACACACACACACACACACACACACACACACACACACACACACACACACACACACACACACACACACACACACACACAGACTCAGAAGTGTCCTTGTTCGCAGACGATGTGAAGTTAATGAGGAGAATTAAAGCAGATGAGGACCGGGCAGGACTACAAAGAGACCTGGACAGGCTGGACACCTGGTCCAGCAACTGGCTACTAGAATTTAACCCCGCCAAATGCAAAGTCATGAAGATCGGGGAAGGGCAAAGAAGACCGCAGACGGAGTATAGGCTAGGTGCCCAAAGACTGCAAACCTCACTCAAGGAGAAAGATCTTGGGGTGAGTATAACACCGAACATGTCTCCGGAAGCACACATTAACCAGATAACTGCTGCAGCATATGGGCGCCTGGCAAACCTGAGAACAGCGTTCCGATATCTTAGTAAGGAATCGTTCAAGACACTGTACACCGTGTACGTCATGCCCATACTGGAGTATGCAGCACCTGTTTGGAACCCGCACTTGATCAAGCACGTCAAGAAATTAGAGAAAGTGCAAAGGTTTGCGACAAGGTTATTTCCAGAGCTAAGGGGAATGTCCTATGATGTAAGGTTGAGGGAAATCGGCCTGACGACACTGGAGGACAGGAGGGTCAGGGGAGACATGATAACGACATATAAAATACTGCACGGAATAGACAAGGTGGACAAAGACAGGATGTTCCAGAGATGGGACACAGAAACAAGAGGTCACAATTGGAAGTTGAAGACTCAGATGAGTCAAAGGGATGTTAGGAAGTATTTCTTCAGTCATAGAGTAGTCAGGCCGTGGAATGGCCAAGAAAGTGACGTAGTGGAGGCGGGAACCATACATAGTTTTAAGACGAGGTATGATAAAGCTCATGGAGCAGGGAGAGAAAAGACTTAGTAGCGTTCAGTGAAGAGGCGGGGCCAGGAGCTGAGTCTCGACCCCTGCAACTACAATTAGGTGAGTGCAAGAAGTGTCAAGACAGATCCACTAATGCGCAAAGTTAGTTGTCTTGTTTCTTGGTCATTGTCAGACGTGTGAGTCCAGTGGTTACTCTCTCTCTCTCTCTCTCTCTCTCTCTCTCTCTCTCTCTCTCTCTCTCTCTCTCTCTCTCTCTCTCTCTCTCTCTCTCTCTCTCTCTCTCTCTCTCTCTCACTCTCTCTAAGTCGACCACATGTGAACTAGTAGGCTCTTGATCCGCGCAAGTGAAGCCTTCCTTCGTACTTTTGCGATCAAACATCACTGTTAGTATGTTTGTTAGTGTGTGTGTTTGTTAGTGTGTTTGTTAGTGTGTTTGTTAGTGTGTTTGTTAGTGTTAGTGTGTTTGTTAGTGTTAGTGTGTTTGTTAGTGTGTTTGTTAGTGTTAGTGTGTTTGTTAGTGTTAGTGTGTTTGTTAGTGTTAGTGTGTTTGTTAGTGTTAGTGTGTTTGTTAGTGTTAGTGTGTTTGTTAGTGTTAGTGTGTTTGTTACTGTTAGTGTGTTTGTTAGTTTTAGTGTGTTTGTTAGTGTGTTTGTTAGTGTTAGTGTGTTTGTTAGTGTTAGTGTGTTTGTTAGTGTTAGTGTGTTTGTTAGTGTTAGTGGTGTTTTTTAAATGTTAGTGTGTTGTTAGTGTTAGTGTGTTTGTTAGTGTTAGTGTGTTTTGTTACTTTTTATTTGTTTTTTGTTGTGTTAGTGTGTTTGTTAGTGTCTTTTGTTAGTGTTAGTGTGTTTGTTAGTGTTAGTGTGTTTGTTAGTTTAGTGTGTTTGTTAGTGTTAGTGTGTTTGTTGGTGTTAGTGTGTTTTGTTAGTGTTAGTGTGTTTGTTGGTGTTAGTTTTTTTAGTGTTAGTGTGTTTGTTGGTGTTAGTGTGTTTGTTAGTGTTAGCGTGTTTGTTGGTGTTAGTTTGTTAGTGTTAGTGTGTTTGTTGTGTTAGTGTGTTTGTTGATGTTAGTTTGTTAGTGGGGTTTTTTTAGCGTTAAGGTGTTTGTTAGTGTTAGTGTGTTTGTTACTGTGTTAGCGTTAATGTGTTTGTCAGTGTTAATGTTAGTGTGTTAGTGTTTGTTTGTGTATGTGTGAGTGTGTGTTTGTCGTGTGTGTGAGTGTGTGTTTGTCGTGTTTGAGTTGATCAACAAACACATGGCTTTTTTTTGCTTTCTTTGTCACTATATCACTTTCATTGTCTCTGTATCACTTTCATTGTCTCTGTATCACTTTCATTGTCTCTGTATCACTTTCATTGTCTCTGTATCACTTTCATTGTCACTGTATCACTTTCATTGTCTTTGTATCACTTTCATTGTCTCTGTATCACTTTCATTGTCACTGTATCACTTTCATTGTCACTGTATCACTTTCATTGTCTCTGTATCACTTTCCGTGTCACTATCACTTTCTTTGCCACTGTATCACTTTCATTGTCACTGTATCACATTCTTTGTCTCTGTATAACTTTCATTGTCACTGTATCACTTTCATTGTCACTGTATCACTTTCATTGTCACTGTATCACTTTTTGTCTCTGTATCACTTTCATTGTCACTGTATCACTTTCTTTGTCTCTGTATCAACGTTCATTGTCACTGTATCACTTTCTTTGTCACTATCACTTTCATTGTCACTGTATCACTTTCATTGTCACTGTATCACTTTCTTTGTCTCTGTATCAACGTTCATTGTCACTGTATCACTTTCTTTGTCACTGTATCACTTTCATTGTCACTGTATCACTTTCATTGTCACTGTATCACTTTCATTGTCACTATCATTTCTTTGCCACTGTATCACTTTCATTGTCATGTGTATCAATTTCTTTGTCTCTGTATCACTTTCATTGTCACTGTATCACTCTCATTGTCACTGTATCACTTTCATTGTCACTGTATCACTTTCTTTGTCACTGTATCACTTTCTTTTTCACTGTATCACTTTCATTGTCTCTGTATCACTTTCATTGTCTCTGTATCACTTTCATTGTCTCTGTATCACTTTCATTGTCTCTGTATCACTTTCATTGTCACTGTATCACTTTCATTGTCTTTGTATCACTTTCATTGTCTCTGTATCACTTTCATTGTCACTGTATCACTTTCATTGTCACTGTATCACTTTCATTGTCTCTGTATCACTTTCCGTGTCACTATCACTTTCTTTGCCACTGTATCACTTTCATTGTCACTGTATCACATTCTTTGTCTCTGTATAACTTTCATTGTCACTGTATCACTTTCATTGTCACTGTATCACTTTCATTGTCACTGTATCACTTTTTGTCTTGTATAAACTTTCATTGTCACTGATCACTTTCTTTGTCTCTGTATCAAACGTTCATTGTCACTGTATCATTTTCCCTTTGTCCCCTATCACTTTCATTGTCACTGTATACTTTCATTGTCACTGTATCACTTTCTTTGTCTCTGTATCAACGTTCATTGTCACTGTATCACTTTCTTTGTCACTGTATCACTTTCATTGTCATGTATCACTTTCATTGTCACTGTAATCATTTTTCATTGTCACTATCATTTCTTTGCCACTGTATCACTTTCATTGTCATGTGTTTTCAATTTCTTTGTCTCTTTTATCACTTTCATTGTCACTGTACACCTCTCATTTTTCACTGTTCACTTTAATTGTCACTGTATCACTTTCTTTGTCACTGTATCACTTTCTTTTTCCTGTATCACTTTTCATTGTCACTGTATCACTTTCTTTGTCTCTGTAATCAACGTTCATTGAACTGGTATCACTTTCTTTGTCACTGTATCACTTTCATTGTCACTGTATCACTTTCATTGTCACTGTATCACTTTCATTGTCACTATCATTTCTTTGCCACTGTATCACTTTCATTGTCATGTGTATCAATTTCTTTGTCTCTGTATCACTTTCATTGTCACTGTATCACTCTCATTGTCACTGTATCACTTTCATTGTCACTGTATCACTTTCTTTGTCACTGTATCACTTTCTTTTTCACTGTATCACTTTCATTGTCACTGTATCACTTTCTTTGTCACTGTATCACTTTCATTGTCACTGTATCACTTTCATTGTCACTGTATCACTTTCATTGTCACTGTATCACTTTCTTTGTCACTGTATCACTTTCATTGTCACTGTATCACTTTCATTGTCACTGTATCACTTTTTTTTTGTCACGTATCACTTTCATTGTCATTGTATCACTTCATTGTCACTGTATCCCCTTTCATTGCCACTATCACTTTCATTGTATGTATCACCTTTCATTGTAAACTGTATCACTTTCATTGTCACTGTTATCACTTTTCATTGTCTCTGTATCACTTTCCGTGTCAAAATCACTTTCTTTGCACTGTATCACTTTCATTTCACTGTATCACTTTCTTTGTCTCTGTATAACTTTCATTGTCACTGTATCATTTCATTGTCACTGTATCACTTTTCTTTCATGGTCACTGTATCACTTTTTGTCTCTCTGTATCACTTTCATTGTCACTGTATCACTTTCTTTGTCTCTGTATCAACGTTCATTGTCACTGTATCACTTTCTTTGTCACTATCTTTTCATTGTCACTGTTATCACTTTCATTGTCATGTATCACTTTCTTTGTCTCTGTATCAACGTTCATTGTCACTGTATCACTTTCTTTGTCACTGTATCACTTTCATTGTCACTGTATCACTTTCATTGTCCACTGTATCATTTTTCATTGTCACTATCATTTCTTTGCCACTGTATCACTTTCATTGTCATGTGTATCAATTTCTTTGTCTCTGTATCACTTTCATTGTCACTGTATCACTCTCATTGTCACTGTATCACTTTCATTGTCACTGTATCACTTTCTTTGTCACTGTATCACTTTTATTTTCACTTTTATCACTTTTTCATTGTCACTGTATCACTTTCTTTGTCTCTGTATCAACGTTCATTGTCACTGTATCACTTTCTTTGTCACTGTATCACTTTCATTGTCACTGTATCACTTTCATTGTCACTGTATCACTTTCATTGTCACTATCATTTCTTTGCCACTGTATCACTTTCATTGTCATGTGTATCAATTTCTTTGTCTCTGTATCACTTTCATTGTCACTGTATCACTCTCATTGTCACTGTATCACTTTCATTGTCACTGTATCACTTTCTTTGTCACTGTATCACTTTCTTTTTCACTGTATCACTTTCATTGTCACTGTATCACTTCTTTGTCACTTTTATCACTTTCATTTTTCACTGTATCACTCTCATTTTTCACTGTATAAACTTTCATTGTAAACTGTATCACTTTCTTTGTCATGTATCACTTTCATTGTCACTGTTATCACTTTCATTGTCACTGTATCATTTCTTTGTCACTGTTTTCACTTTCATTGTCATTGTATCCTCTAAATTGTCAACGTATCACTTTCATTGCCACTATCACTTTCATTTTTCCACTGTATCACTTTCATTGTCACTGTATCACTTTCATTGTCACTGTATCACTTTCTTTGTCTTTGTATCACTTTCTTTGTCACTGTATCACTTTCTTTGTCTTTGTATCACTTTCTTTGTCTTTGTATCACTTTCTTTGTGTTTGTATCACTTTCTTTGTCTTTGTATCACTTTCTTTGTCTTTGAATCACTTTCTTTGTCTTTGTATCACTTTCTTTGTCTTTGTATCACTTTCTTTGTCTTTGTATCACTTTCTTTGTCTTTGT
Organism: Cherax quadricarinatus; assembly: GCF_026875155.1. NCBI lineage: Eukaryota > Metazoa > Arthropoda > Malacostraca > Decapoda > Parastacidae > Cherax > Cherax quadricarinatus. The sequence continues at coordinate 65,336,340 of NC_069404.1, forward strand.
ATCACTTTCTTTGTCTTTGTATCACTTTCTTTGTGTTTGTATCACTTTCTTTGTCTTTGTATCACTTTCTTTGTCTTTGTATCACTTTCTTTGTCACTCAGACACTTTCTGTGAGGTGCATATTTTTTTGTGAATCTTGCTGTTTTCTCTGTTGCCTACTGTTTTCTCTGTTGCCTACTGTTTTCTCTGTTGCCTACTGTTTTCTCTGTTGCCTACTGTTTTCTCTGTTGCCTACTGTTTTCTCTGTTGCCTACTGTTTTCTCTGTTGCCTACTGTTTTTCTCTGTTGCCTACTGTTTTCTCTGTTGCCTACTGTTTTCTCTGTTGCCTACTGTTTTCTCTGTTGCCTACTGTTTTCTCTGTTGCCTACTGTTTTCTCTGTTGCCTACTGTTTTTCTGTTGCCTACTGTTTTCTCTGTTGCCTACTGTTTTCTCTGTTGCCTACTGTTTTCTCTGTTGCCTACTGTTTTCTCTGTTGTCACTCATACATTCCTTTCCTCTGACACATACCGTTTTCTGTGACACAAAACATTTTCCGTTATGAATGCTGTTTCACGGAAGCGACTTCAGCAAGAACTACCTGTGTTACGCAGACTTCAGCAAGAACTACCTGTGTTACGCAGACTTCAGCAAGAACGACCTGTGTTACGCAGACTTCAGCAAGAACGACCTGTGTTACGCAGACTTCAGCAAGAACGACCTGTGTTACGCAGACTTCAGCAAGAACGACCTGTGTTACGCAGACTTCAGCAAGAACGACCTGTGTTACGCAGACTTCAGCAAGAACGACCTGTGTTACGCAGACTTCAGCAAGAACGACCTGTGTTACGCAGACTTCAGCAAGAACGACCTGTGTTACGCGACTTCGCAAGAACGACCTGTGTTACGCAGACTTCAGCAAAGAAACGACCTTTTGTTACGCAGACTTAAAGCAAGAACGCCCTGTGTTACGCAGACTTCAGCAAGAACGACCTGTGTTACGCAGACTTCAGCAAGAACGACCTGTGTTACGCAGACTTCAGCAAGGAACGACCTGTTTTTACGCAGACTTCAGAAAGAACGACCTGTTTTTACGCGACTTCAGCAAGAACGACCTTTGTTGCGCAGACTTCAGCAAGAACGACCTGTGTTACGCAGGACTTCAGCAAAAAACGACCTGTGTTGCGCGGGACTTCAGCAAGAACGACCTTGTGTTACCCCAGATTTTCAGCAAGAACGACCTGTGTTACGCAGACTTCAGCAGAACGACCTGTGTTACCCCAAATTCAGCAAGAACGACCTGTGTTACGAAAGGACTTCAGCAAGAACGACTGTGTTACGCAGACTTCAGCAAGAACGACCTGTGTTACGCAGACTTCAGCAAGAACGACCTGTGTTACGCAGATTCAGCAAGAACGACCTGTGTTTACGCAGACTTCCCAGCAAGAAACCACCTGTGTTGCCCCCAGACTTCAGCAAGAACGACCTTTTTGTTACGCAAGACTTCAGAAAAGAACGACCTGTGTTTGCGCAGACTTCAGCAAGAACGACCTGTGTTACGCAGACTTCAGCAAGAACGACCTGTGTTGCGCAGACTTCGGGAAAGACGACTGTGTTTACGCAGACTTCAGCAAGAACGACCTTGTTACGCAGACTTAAAGCAAGAAACGACCTGTTTTACGCAGACTTCAGCAAAAACGCCCTGTGTTACGCAGACTTCAGCAAGAACGCCTGT
>NC_069404.1:65343052-65348245 GCF_026875155.1 Cherax quadricarinatus
GTGGTGACGCTGTGTGGTATTGTGTGGTTTTGTGTGGTATTGTGTGGTGGTGTGGTTTTGTGTGGTGGTGTGGTATTGTGTGATGTTGTATGGTATTGTGTGGTGATGTGGTATTGTGTGGTGTTGTTGTGGTATTGTGTGGTGTTCTGTGGTGGTGTGGTGGTTGTGTGGTGATATGTGGTATTGTGTGGTATTGTGTGGTGGTGGAGTGATGTGTGATATTGTGTGGCGGTTGTGTGTGGTATTGTGTTATGTTAAGTAATGGATGGTAGCATTACGCGATTTGCAGCATTATGTGATTTGTAGCATAATGTGGCGTGTATTGTTATGTTATTCGTCTGTAGTGCTGTGTGACAATATGTGATGACAATATGTGATGTGTGGTGTTCTGTGATGTGTGGTGTTATGCGATGTGTGGTGTTATGCGATGTGTGGTGTTATGCGATGTGTGGTGTTATGTGATGCGTGATGTTATATGATGTGTTGTGTTATGTGATATGTGGTGTTATGTGATGTGTGGTGTTATGTGATGTGTGGTGTTATGTGATGTGTGGTGTTATGTGATGTGTAGTGTTATGTGATGTGTAGTGTTATGTGATGTGTGGTGTTATGTGATGTGTTGTGTTATGTGATGTGTGGTGTTATGTGATGTGTGGTGTTATGTGATGTGTGGTGTTATGTGATGTGCAGTGTTATGTGATATGTGGTGTTATGTTGATGTGGTGTTATGTGATGTGTGGTGTTATGCAATGTGTGGTGTTATGTGATGTGGGTGTTATGTGATGTGTGGTGTTATGTGATGTGTGCTGTTATGTGATGTGTGCTGTTATGTGATATGTGTTATTATGTTATGTGTGGTGTTACGTGATGTGTGGTGATTATGTGATATGTGGTATTATGTGATGTGTGGGTGTTATGTGATGTGTAGTGTAATGTAATGTTCAATGTTATGTGAAGTGTAGCATTATGTGATATTTTGTATTATGTGAATTGTACCATAATGTGGCGTTTAGTGTTATGTGATGTGTATTATGAGAAGTGCAGTGTTATGTAATAATGTGTAGTATTATGTAATGTGCAGTGCTATGCTATGTGTAATGTGTTTGTACAGTGATATGCAGTGATGTGCAGTGTTATGTGTTGTGTAAGGTTATGTGATGTTTAGTGTTATAATATGTAGTTTTATTTGGCGTGTAGTGTTATGTGATGATGTGTAGTATTTTGTCTTAATATGTACTATTATGTGATGTTTATCGTTCTATGTGCAGTGTTATGTGACACTGTTGTGTGATGATGTGTTATGTGATGGCGTATTATGTGATGTGTAGTATGATGTGATGACGTGCAGTGTTATGTGATATGGTATGTGATGACGTGTAGTATTATGTGACGACATGGAGTGTTATGAGATGACGTGTAATGTTATGTGATGACTTGTAGTAGTGTTACGATATAACGTGTAGTAGTGTTATGTGATGACGTGCAGTAGTGTTATGTGATGACGTGTAGTGTTATATGAGACGTGTATTATTATGTGATGACATGTAGTAGTAACATGTGATGAAGTGTTATGTTATGTGATGACGTGTACTGCTATGTGATGGCGTGTAGTGCTGTATAATGACGTGTAATGCTATGTGATGGCGTGTAGTGCTATGTGATGGCGTGTAGTGCTATGTGATGACGTATACTGCTCTGTGATGTATAGTGTTAGGTGATGACGTGTAGTGGTATGTGATGACGTGTAGTGTTATGTGATTACGTGTAGTGCTATATGATGACGTGTAGTGCTATATGATGACGTGTAGTGCTATGTGATGACGTGTAGTGCTGTGTGATGCATAGTAATATGTGATGACGTATAGTAATATGTGATGACATGTAGTGCTATGTGATGACGTGTGCTATGTAATGTCATGTAGTGCTGTGTGATAATGTGTAGTGCTAGGTGATGACGTGTAGTGTTATGTGATGATGTGTAGTGCTATGTGATGACATGTAGTGCTATGTGGTGACCTGTAGTGCTATGTGATGACGTGTAGTGATATGTGATGACGTGTAGTGTTATGTGATGACGTGTAGTGTTATGTGATGTGTAGTGCTATGTGATGGCGTGTAGTGTTATGTGATGACGTGTAGTGCTATGTGATGACGTGTAGTGCTATGTGATGACGTGTAGTGCTATGTGATGACGTGTAGTGCTATGTGGTGACGTGTAGTGCTAGGTGATGACGTGTTTACCTGGAGTTTACCTGGAGAGAGTTCCGGGGGTCAACGCCCCCGCGGCCCGGTCTGTGACCAGGCCTCCTGGTGGATCAGAGCCTGATCAACCAGGCTGTTGCTGCTGGCTGCACGCAAACCAACGTACGAGCCACAGCCCGGCTGATCCGGAACTGACTTTAGGTGCTTGTCCAGTGCCAGCTTGAAGACTGCCAGGGGTCTGTTGGTAATCCCCCTTATGTGTGCTGGGAGGCAGTTGAACAGTGTAGTGTTATGTGATGACGTGTAGTGCTATGTGATGACGTATAGTGCTATGTGATGGCGTGTAGTACTATGTGGTGACGTGTAGTGCTATGTGATGACGTGTAGTGCTATATGATGACGTGTAGTGCTATGTGATGATGTGTAGTGCTATGTGATGACGTATAGTGCTATGTGATGGCGTGTAGTGCTATGTGAGGACGTGTAGTGCTATGTGATGACGTGTAGTGCTATGTGGTGACGTGTAGTGCTATGTGATGACGTGTAGTGCTAGGTGATGACGTGTAGTGCTATGTGATGACGTGTAGTGCTATGTGATTATGTGTAGTACTATGTGATGACGTGCAGTGATATGTGATGACGTGTACTGCTATGTGGTAACGTGTAGTGTTAGGTGATGACGTGTAGTGTTATGTGATGACGTGTAGTGCTATGTGATGACGTGTAGTGCTATGTGATGACGTGTAGTGCTATGTGATGACGTGTAGTGCTATGTGATGATGTGTAGTGCTATGTGATGACGTGTAGTGCTATGTGATTATGTGTAGTACTATGTGATGACGTGCAGTGATATGTGATGACGTGTAGTGCTATGTGATGACGTGTAGTGCTAGGTGATGACATGTAGTGCTATGTGATGACGTGTAGTGCTATGTGATGACATGTAGTGCTATGTGATGACGTAGTGTAGTGAACATTAGTGTATAGACGTGTAGTGCTAGGTGATGATGACATGTAGTGCTATGTGATGACGTGTAGTGCTAGGTGATGACATGTAGTGCTATGTGATGACGTGTAGTGCTAGGTGATGATGACATGTAGTGCTATGTGATGACGTGTAGTGTTATGTGATGACGTGTATCTGGTGATACGGTAGTGCTATGTGGTGAGTGTAGTGCTATGTGAATACTTATGCTAGAATGATGTTTTTCAACATGTTGAAACAAGTTAGAACAATTTATCTGTGTTTACTTTTCTGTTGTTTGATTTTAAGAAACATACACTCTGTTTTTTATATTTTATTTTCTGTTATTTCTGTTTTTTTTTTCTGTAGTTATGTTATTGATTTGTTTTTGTTATTTCTACTGTTACTTCTATTATTTATTATTTTCTGTTATTTTTCCTGTTGCATCTGTTATGTCTTATGTTAGTTTTGTTATTGCTTCTGTTACTACTGTTATTTCTTATGTTTCTTCTGTTATTTATTCATTTAGTTCTGTAAATTTCTTCTGTTACTTATGTTGTATCTTCTCTTCTGTTATTTCTTCTTAAACTTCTGTTATCTCTTCTGTTACTTTTGTTGTATCTTTTCTTCTGTCATTTCTTCTGTTATTTCTTCTGTTACTTTTGTAACTTTGTTATATCTTTTGTTACTTCTGTTATTTCCTCTGTTACTTCTCTTATTTCCTCTGTTACTTCTGTTATTTCTTCTGTTACTTCTGTTATTTCCCTACATCGTAATCTTCTTCAGTTTCTTACCATTATAAAGGTCATACCTTCAAGGGTCAGGATTTCCTTGTGTGTTTTCAGACCAGTAATAAGTATGTTGGGTCATGGAACACAAGTGCAGCTGTTGTCGTATTTTCTTGTAGCAATGTTTCGCTCTCCAGAAGCTTTGTCAGGGACACAGATGTATACTTAGGTACAGACTGAGGTGCACCAAGATACCATTGCAACACAATGGTATCTTGGTACAGAACAAAACTACCTGGACAACTTCTAGTGAGAATGGATGGATTTGAGAGGGACCTGACCTCCCAACGTCTACATTCTTACCTCTACTAGTGGCCTTTATCTCACCTCCTAGCGGTATATAAGGCTCCATCCTGTCACTTCTACACCACATTATTTTATACCTACCATATACACCTGGAGTGCGAAGTTACTGAGACACTCCGCAGGCAACTAGGAGTGATATTCCCTCCCGAAGAAGACCCAGAGATGACTGCGGCCACACTAGTGTACCATGGAGTCAACGAACCAGACAAGCTGTTACCTGTGATAACAACACATCCTCCTCCTCGCTAGTCTCCATAGTTAGGAGTACATATGGTGGTGTCGCTTATGAGATGCACCAGTTGAACTGACCAGAAGAGTGCTTGAACAGCATACGTCGCATCATTGTAGAAACCTTTCTCCCTCGGGAGCCAGAGACGGGTCATCGCAAGATTGAGACCCGTGCCAGGACTACGGTCTTGGCGAACATTATACATACATACACATACTTCTACACCATATTGTTTCAGACTATGGAACAATATTCTTCTCCAGACTGAGGGACTGACCACCTCAAAACTTCAAGGGTGATGGACTGATTACATCGTCTTCACGTCTTCTGCTTCTATCAACTTTTTCTGTACTCGACTGAAGAAGCCTACTGTGTAGGCGAAATGTTTCAAAATAAAGATACCTAACTGTTGCATATGTGTCTTACCTAACAACTTGTCGGTATTTTATACCATTTCGATGCTCTCTCTCTCTCTCTCACTCTCTCCTCTCTCTCTCCTCTCTCTCTCTCTCTCTCTCTCTCCTCTCTCTCTCTCTCTCTCTCTCTCTCTCTCTCTCCTCTCCTCTCTCTCTCTCTCTCTCCCTCTCCCTCTCTCTCTCTCTCTCGTCTCTCTCACTTATCACCTTTCTTCTTCCTCTCCTTCCTGGTTTCCCCATCCACTATTTCCTTCCCATCCTCCCCTTCCCTTCCTGCCACTATACACT
>NC_069404.1:65348745-65406245 GCF_026875155.1 Cherax quadricarinatus
ATCCTTGTCGAGGGATCAATATCCAGTAATTTTTACTTTATCATTGTGTTGACACAAAACCATCTACACAGTGTAATAAAGTTGGTAGAATTACCATAATATGTAAAGTAAAAGGACACAAGTGCAACTAATGTGACATTTTATTGTGGCAACGTTTCGCTCTCCAGGAGCTTTGTCAAGCCGTTACAAACAGTAACATGGACACAGAGGGTATATATAGGCTCAGAGTGAGGTGCAATACTAGTGATAGCAGTAATAGTAGTGATATAAGTTGTAGTAGTAGTAGTAGTACATGGAACACCTAGAGTCCGAACACCTCGCCAACATCATCCCTTCAAGCGTCACTTGGTTACGTTACGTGGACGACGTCCTCGTAATAACTCCCAAACGTTTTGATGTACGGAATCTTCAGGCAAGGCTCAACGCAGTTGAACCGGCGATCCAGTTTACACTAGAAGAAGAGTCCAATGACAAGCTACCTTTCCTCGACGTCCTCATTCACAAAGTAGACAACAACTTAAGATTTCAAGTTTATCGGAAACCTACAAATAAAAATGATCTCACACACTTCTATTCCAGTCAAGATACCAAGACCAAAAGAGGCATCATCATCGGATTTTTCCTGAGAGCATAATACCGAATTTGTAGTCCTGAGTTTCTTGACGAGGAATGTACATACATTCACTAAACCTTCACTGATTTGCATTTTCCTTCCTTTTTCATCAAAGATTGCAAGAAAAGAGCTCTTCAGATCATTAATTCTCCACGCACCAACACCACTCGTAACAAAGTTATAATTCTTCCCAACAGCCAGGTTGCACTGAATGTTTCTAAAGTACTTTCACAAGCTAACACCAGAGTCGCCATCGCTTCCAGCACTTCAGTAAAAGATCTAACCAGAACAAAATCCAAGCACCACGAACCAGTCAACGCAGGGGTTTACACTATACCCTGTGGAAGTTGCGACAAGATTTATGTAAGTGAAACAGAAAGAAACCTCGACACCCGCCTTAATGAACACATTTACGCATGTAGGAACGTTAACTTGAACAACGCCTGTGTACAACACCGAAATTCCACAATCATCTCATGAAATTCAGGGACGCCCAATTAGTGATCAAAGAAACTAATTTCCGCAGACGCAAGTGCCTTGAATCTTCACTAATGGCTGTTTCTAATACAATTAAACAAAACAAAGGCAGCTTCACCATCTCTAAAGTCTTAGCAAGAATCCTCCTGAAAACAGTAAACCCTTCCATCACATAGTCTTTCCTGTTAATACTTCACAAAGCACATTACAGAGAATGAACGCTGAAACAGACCTTCTCTATCCAGCCTCAAATGTTTGCCTAACCTATTCTCATGTTACCCAAGTTAAAGCTTATATATCCTTTTGCTCGTGCGAGTTAATTGTTTTAACATATTGTATTACTACTACTACTACAACTTATATCACTACTACTACTACTGCCACTAGTACTGACCTCACTCTGAGCCTTATATACCCTCGTGTTCCATGTACTGTTTGTAACGGCTTGACAAAGCTCCTGGAGAGCGAAACGTTGCCACAATAAAAATGTCACATTAGTTGCACTCGTGTCCTTTTACTTTACATCTACACAAGAGTTTCGGGGGTTTCAATACGAAGATTGTTCACGTAACGCCACGGACTTAATAGCTAACAAGTAACAGTTTTGATGGAGCCCACAAGTTAAGCGCGTTCATAAGTGCCACGGTTGCTAAACGTGGACAAATAACTTTGCACCTGCTGTCAGCTAATGTGCGAACTGGTTGTGATACAGCGACATAGGTAAAACTAATGCTGTTAATGCTCTTGAATCAGAAAGTGAGTTGCAAAATTTAGGAGAACCCATTACCACACATATGAGAGATGTTACTGATGAGCGACTAACCTTCATCGCAGCTTGCTACGGTCACTAGAGTGAGGCTGGAGAACAATGTCGGATATCCACCACAAAGTTTGGTTCTCAAGAACAGGATTAGAAGTAGTGTCTTTTGCTAAAACCTTAAATAAAAATGCGAAGGGGGGATTACTTTCAGTCATGCGCATGGGAGGGTACTCCGGATAAGGAACTTCCAGGTCTAGATCCAGTGAAAATTTTGGGTGAGAGATGGATACGTTTGCCGAGACTTTGTGCGGTGGGTCAAAACATTGGCGCTATCTTGGATTTTTTTTTTTTCTCTCTAGACATCTCAAGAGGTTCAGTATTTAGCTAAGAACAATTGTGCACCACAAATTCCTCGTTCGCTCATCTGTCCGCCCCCAGATAATTTTTACGGATGTTGGCTGACTTTACCACTGTGAGTATGTTATTTCAATACCATACTTAATTGCTCTACGTATCTAAGGAAGGTGATCATTAGCTCTTGGTCCGCCTCTAGCTTTACCTGATGTGAAGAACCCTGTCATCTTTCAGCTCTTCTACATGTATGAGAGTAAATTTCATGCTGTTCTTACACACTCCAGTACATGGTCATACTTACAGTGCTCTGAAAGAATCCTGTTCAAATCCTGAAGCCCGTTCTAACATTAGTCATACTGCCTAAGCTGACGGGTGTATCGAGAGAGAGAGAGAGGGGAGAAGAGAGAGAAAGAAAAAAAAGGAGAGGGGAGAAAGAACTTCCCCCCGGAAAAAAACACGAGGCTCACTTTCTAAAGTATGAGAAGCTAAAATTTCCCGTGGGAGGGAGAAAAATATAGTCCGGTGCCGTTGTTGCCTCACGCCCTCCAGTTTAAATTTCTCAGTCTTTTCTGCGTGTCTCCTGGGGTCTTAAGTTTCCCAGTTGAATATTATCCTTTCCTATTTTTTTCAAGGGTCGAGTCTCACTCGTGGCCCTATTCCACTTGTCACTTTCTACTTTAACAATTTCTCAGCCCATGGGCCCGGATACCTATTCTCAAAAATGTGCATGGAGCCTGCTTCCACTCTTCTTCATAGTATTCAGTTTTTGACCAGCCTCAGGGTGAAAAAAATTCCCCACATTAAATACTCATCTCTGCCTTTAAATTTCCCCCTTGGTCCGTGTCCACTTTTCATGCACTAGAGATTTTGTATGCGCATCCCTCTCCCCTTATTACTGTCCTTTATAATTGTTGGGTTTATTACTTCGCCTTTTACATTTTTTGTTTTTTGGTGGTTTTGTGTGTGTGTGTTGTGTACCCCCTTTGTGGTTGCAGGGTCGAGACCAAATTCTGGCCCCGCCCCTTCACTGAACGCTACAGGGCCTCTCTCCTGCCCTGAGCTTTTCATACTCATCTTAAGCCTGTATGGTTCCTGCCTCCACTACTGCTTGCTAGACTATTCCACTTCCGACAACCTATGACCGAAGAAACACTTTTCCCAAAATCCCTTTGTCATTGGTCTTAACTTCCAATGTACCCTTGTTTCTGGTCCCCCTCTGGAACATCCTGTCTCTGTCCACCTTGGGCTACTCCACAAGTATTTGTTTCGTTTCATGTCCCCCTGCCCTACGTCCTCCATGCCGTCAGGCCGATTTCCCTTAACCCCTTTTTTCGTAGGGCATTTTTCCCTTTGCTCGGAACTAGCCTTCTGCAAAACCTTTGCACTTTTTCAATTCGGTGGTGCGTGCGTGTGTGTGTGTGTGTGTGTGTGGGTGTGTGTGTGTGTGGTGGTGTTAGTTACCATTTTGCCAGCACATGCGATTAGCCCAAAAGGCTGGGTTTTTAAAGTTTCCTGTGGTGTGTGTGTGGTGTGTGTGGGGGTGTGGGGTGTGGTTTTTACTCACCTATTGAGGGTTGGGGGGGCGAGCCCGAGCTCCTTGTGTGTGTGTGTTGTGTTGTGTTGTGGTGTTGGTGTGGTGTGTGTGTGTGTTTGTGTGTGTGGGGTGGGTGTTGGGAGTGTGTGTGTGTGGTTGGGGGTGTGGTTGAGTGTGTGTGTGGTGTGGTGTGTGTGTGGTGGTTGGGGGTTGTGGTATGTTTTTGGGGTGAGGGGGGTGGTGTGTGTGTGTGTGTGTGAGTGTGTGTGGTGTGTGGTGTGTGTGTGTGGTGTGTGGTGTGTGTGGTGTGTGTGTCGTGTGTGAGTGGTTTTGTGTGGTGGTGTGGTGGGTGGTGTGTGTGTGTTGTGTGTGTTGTGGTGTTTTGGGGTGTTTTGGGGTGTGAGTGTGTGTATCACCTTTTTTACTCACCAGTTGAGGTTGCGGGGGGCGAGTCCGAGCCCGGCCCCGCCTCTTCACTGATCGTACAGGGCACCTCCCTGACCGTGAGCTTTATCATACCTCTGCTTAAAAAACTATTATGGTCCCCTCCACACATCGCTTCCCAAAATATTCCACTTTTTGACTACTCTGTGGCTGAAGAAATACTTCCTAACATCCCTGTGATTCATCTGTGTCTTCAGCTTCCAACTGTGTCCCTTTGGTTACTGTGTCCAATCTCTGGAACATCCTGTCTTTGTCCACCTTGTCAATTCCTCTCAGTATTTGTATTTTCGTTATCAAAGTCCCCCCTATCTCTCCTGTCCTCCAGTGTCGTCAGGTTGATTTCCCTTAACCTCTCCTCGTAGGACATACCTCTTAGCTCTGGGACTAGTCTTGTTGCAAACCTTTGCACTTTCTCTAGTTTCTTCACGTGCTTGGCTAGGTGTGGGTTCCAAACTGGTGTCGCATACTCCAAATGGGCCTAACATACACGGTGTACAGGGTCCTAATGATTCCTTATTAAATGTCGGAATGCTGTTCTGAGGTTGCTAGGCGCCCATATGCGCAGCAGTTATTTGGTTGATGTGCGCTTCAGGAGATGTGCCTGGTGTTATACTCACCCCAAGATCTTTTTCCCTTTAGTGAGGTTTGTAGTCTCTGACCCCCTAGACTGTACTCCGTCTGCGGCCTTCTTTGCCCTTCCCGAATCTTCATGACTTGCACTTGGGGGATTGAACTCCAGGAGCCAATTGCTGGACCAGGTCTGCAGCCTGTCCAGATCCCTTTGTAGTTCGCCTGGTCTTCGATCGAGTGAATTCTTCTCATCAACTTCACGTCATCTGCAAACGGGGGACACCTCAGAGTCTATTCCTTCCGTCATGTCGTTCACAAATACCAGAAACAGCACGGGGTCCTAGGACTGACCCCTGCGGGACCCCGTGGTCACAGGTCCCACTCTGACACCTCGCCACGTACCATGACTCGCTGCTGTCTTCCTGACAATATTCCCTGATCCTTGAAAGTGCCTTCCCTGTTATCCCCGCTTGGTCCTCCAGTTTTTGCACCAATCTCTTGTGTGGAACTGTGTCAAACCCCTTTTTGCAGTCCAAGAAAATGAAATCCACCACCCCTCTCTCTCTTGTCTTACTGCTGTCACCAGTCCTAGAACTCCAGTAGGTTTGTGACACAGGATTTTCCGTCCCTGAAACCATTTTGGGCTGCTGTGATGAATCATTCCTTTCTAGGTTTCCACCACTCTTCTCCTGATAATCTTCTCCATAAATTTTGCATACTATACATGTCAGTGACACTGGTCTGTATTTAATGCTTCTTGTCTGTCTCCTTTTTTAAAGATTGGGACACATTTGCTGTCTTCCATGCCTCAGGCAATCTCCCTGTTTCGATAGATGTATTGAATATTTTTGTTGGGGGTACACATAGCGCCTCTGTTTCCCTCTCTCAATACCCATGGGGAGATGTTATCTGGCCCCATTGTCTTTGAGGTATCTACCCTCACTCAGAAGCCTCTTCACTTCTTCCTCGTTGGGTGCACTGTGTCCAGCACTTGGGGGTGCGCCCCACCTCTCCGTCTTTCTGGAGTCCCTTCTGTCTCCTCTGGAACATTTCTTTGAATCTCTTTTTTGAGTTCTTCACATACTTCAGGGTCATTTCTTGTTGTCTCTCCTCCTTCCTTCCTTAGCTGATTACCTGGTCCTTGACTGTTGTTTTCCTCCTGATGTGGCTGTACAACAGTTTCGGGTCAGATTGGCTTTCGCTGCTATGTCATTTTCATATTGTCTTTGGGCCCCCCCTTCTTATCTGTGCATATTCTTTCTGGCTCTACGACTGTTCTCCTTATTCTCCTGGGTCCTTTGCCTTCTATATTTCTTCATCCCTAGCACCCCTTGGTTTTTGCCTCCCGGGCACCTTTGGGTAAACCATGGGCTCATCCTGGCTTTTCATTAATCCTGTTACCCTTGGGTACAAACCCCTCCTCAGCCTCCTTGCATTTTGTTGCTACATATTTCCCTCATCTCATTAACTGGCTTCCCTGCCAGTTCTCTGTCCCACTGAACCCCGTTCAGGTAGTTCTCATTCTGTGTAGTCCCCTTTCTTGTAGTTTGGCTTCATTCGTCCTGGCCTTCCTGCTTCTCCCTCCACTTGTAGCTCTACTGTGTATTCGAACTTAAAACCACATGGTCACTGGCCCCAAGGGTCTTTTATATGTGATGTCCTCGATATCTGCACTACTCAAGGTGAATACTAAATCCAGCCTTGCTGGTTCATCCTCTCCTTTCTCTCTTTTAGTGCCCTTACGTGTTGGCACATGAAGTTTTCCAGTACCACCTCCATCATCTTAGCCCCCATGTATCTTGGCCCCCATGTGTGTGTGTGTATGTGTGTGTGTGTGTATGTGTGTGTATGTGTGAGGTGTGTGTTTTGTGTGTGTGGTGTGTGTGTGTGTGTGAGTGTGTGTATTTGAGTGTGTGTGTGTGTGTGTGTGTGTGTGTGTTGGAGTGGGTGTGGTGGTGAGTGTGAGTGTGAGTGTGGAGTTTTGTGTGTGTGTGTGTGTGTGTGTGTGTGTGTGTGGTGTGAGGGGTGTGTGTGTGTGTGTGGGGGTGTGTGTGTGGGTGTGTGTGTGTGGTGTGGTGTGTTTTGTGTGAGTGTGGTGTGTGTGTGTGTGTGTGTGTGTGGTGTGTGGTGTGTGTGAGTGTGTGTGTGTGTGTGTGTGTGTGTGTGTGTGTGTGTGTGTGTGTGTGGGGAGTGTGTGTGTGTGTGTGTGTGTGTGTGTGTGTGTGAGTGTGTGTTTTGTGTGTTGGTGTGTGTGGTGTGTGAGCGTGTGTGTGTGTGAGCGTGTGTGGGGTGTGAGTGCTATAGACCTGTCCTTGGCCTCCGATTTCGAGAATTTCCAGAGTCCATGAATATTTTAGTCTGTCCCTGTGTGAGGTGGGAGGACACAATATATCGCCTCAACATTTCCCGTGGCGATCAGCGGACGAAGGATCGAGTTTCCACCAGTCCTCACACTATATGGCCTGCACGGGCTTAACCCATCAGAAAAAAGTTTTCCTACCCACACAATTTCCACAGCAACGTGGTACATAAGCTCAAACTTACGTTCCTCTCAGAAATGATAAAAGATCCACTAATAATGATAAACTGTCCAATAGAGACAGGCTTGATTCTCCATGTTATATTGGTACCATGGTACCCTGCGGCGCACCACTCTGTACCACACAGTACCCGGGTTCACAGTGGTATAAAACCTTATAACACTGCTAATAGAAAATATAATAGTAAATTAGAGGAGGATTTAAAAGTATTCTTTAATATGCAATATAATTGTGCATTATAGACTAAATACGCTAGACCGCACTCAGGTATAGGATATTATTTCATGGTATAGTATTTGAATATACTGAGGTATACTATGACTTGGGTATGACTAAGGTATACTATGACCTGGAATATACCTGGAGACAGTTTCAGAGGTCAATGGAACAGCGACTCTGTCCCAGACCAACCCTCCCAGGGGGATTCCTTGATCAACCAAGCCGCTGGTGCTAGCAGCGCGCACTCTAACGTATGCACCACAACCCAGCTGGTCAAGAACTGACGAGGAACCCATCAAGTTCCCTAGTAGAAGAAGGGAGAGTGTTGAAGAGTCTTGGTCCCTTTAAACTTATTGAGTTATCTTGTAGGTTACTCGTTGCACCGTTGCTTTTCTGTGTGGGTTTTAGCACCTCGGAGTTAGTGCAGACAAGAGTTATTTTTAAGATTTGACGTGCTGTTGGCGTGATTTCGGTGTGCACATTAAAGACCATGACATACCATGATATACAACAATGTACAATGATATGCCATAATATATTGTAATGTAACAGAGAATACCGTGATACATGAAAGTATATTAAGGTATACCAAAGCATTCCATGATAAGTCACAATGTACCATGATATATCACAATATACCGTTATATACTGCAATATATCGTTATTTACCACATTATACCATAATATACCGCATTAGTCTGCGAGATACGACTGTATACTATAATATACCACAGTATACTGTGATATCCCAAAAAATACAGTGATATACCTAAGTATACACTAAGGTATAAGTGGTACGGTGGGTATACCACAATATGCTGAGGCATAATACAGTATACTGAGTTACATCACAGTATAATGGAAAGTACCTCAATAAATTAAGTCATATCATAGTATACAGAGGTGTACCACAGTGCGAGTATACTGTGGTATACCTAGGTCTACTGAGGCATATCCCAGCATACTTAGGCGTATCACAGCGTACTGAATTATATCAAAGTATACTTGGGCATACCTCAGATACCGAGGTATATCACATCATACTGAGGTAGAACACAGTTTATCAGGATTATACCAAAATATATTGAGGTATACTAGAGTATACTGTGGTATACCTCTGCATATTGAGGTATACCACAGTACAGCTAGGAATACACAATAACCGTGGTATACCTCAGTATGTTGAGGTACACCACAGTAAATTGAGGTATATTATGGTATGGTGAGGTATACTACAGCATACTCAGGTATTCCTCACTATAGTGAGGTATACCACAGTATACTGAAGCATATCACAGTATACTATGGCATACTTTAATATACTGAGGTATACCTCAGAATATTGTCGCATACCAAAGTATGTTGAGGCTACTACAGTATGTTAAGGTATACCAAAATATACAGTGTTACACCTGAGTTTAGGAGGAATACCACAGTGTACTGAATTATACCACAGTTTATTGAGGCATACCAGAGTTAACGGGTATACCACAGTTTTTGAGGATACCAAAAATTCGGGGAATCCGAGTATATTTGGGTTTACCCTAATAAAAAACAAAAAAAACTTTTAATGGGGGTTTATACCACAACACACTGGGGGGGATAACACTGCATAGTGAAACAATACCAAAAATAGGGGATTTTAACCACACTAACTGAAGTATCCCAAAGGTACTTTTGTATAAACATATGTGAGGTATGCCACGTACATAAAGTATAACACGTATTTGGGGAATCTCAAAATTTACCGCAGTATATTGGGTATTACCAGTAAATGGGAAAATATCCCAGTAAGTGAGTTAACACAGTCACTGAGGTATAACCAGTTTTTGAGGTTAAACAGTATGGGGTTTTCCCAAAAACACTGAGGTTTTAAAATATATACTTGAGAAATAGCACGTATGCTGGGTAACCACAGTACATGAGGTTTCCCACAATTTTGGGGGGGATACCCACAGTACACTGGAATACCCAGTATAACGAGGTATACCACAGTACACAAAGGGGATACTACAGTACACAAAGGGGATACCAAAGAAACGATGAAGCCAGTTATGAGGTATCCAGTATCTGAAAAACCCACGTATTCCGAGGTTTTCACAGTCCGAGGATAATACATTCTGTGGGGTATACCCCGTACATTGAAGTACAACACGTTTTGGGGGATCCCCACAGTATACGAGGTATACCACAGTATTCAAAGATATACACAGTCGCGTGGATAAACAGATATGAGGATACCCGTATATTGAGGTTAACACAATTTTCCGAGGTATACCCAGTACCTGGGAATACACAGTATGTGAGGTATACCAGTAATTTGGGGTAAAATGTATACTGAAGTATGCCACAGTACATGGGGTATATCCAATAATTGGGATACAACAGTACAGAGGTAGCCACAGACCCTGAGGTAACCACAGTCACTGGTTTACCACATAAATGGGGTTTAAAAGCGTATGTGACGTATACCTTTTTAAACCGGACCCCCTTAGGAGGAAAAAATTTGAAAGTTTAATATTAATTTCAGAGAAGAGTGCAAAAGGTCAGATTTGTCCCAGGGGTAGAGGCAGAGTCATTACTGGGATTTAGGGTTTTGGAAAGATTTTTAACTGATTAAGGGGGGGAAGTTTTAGATTTTGAGGTTTATAAAGGGAGTTTCCACAAAATTTACATCGTAATTACTTACTATCTGCTAGGCCCCGAATCTGCTTTAAAGGGTGTGGCCGGTATGGGGTTCCGCACCAACACCTTGTCTCCGGGAGGAAGGAGCGGAATTGTAAAATTTGTATCTTTTTCATCTTGCTTTGAGCGTTTTTAGGTAGCCTTGGTAATGACGGCCCCCCAAACCTTAAAGGGACGGTTTGTAGGTGGAAAAACGTCTTTCCCCCATTTCTTTGAGCCCCCGAAGAGGACCTGTCATGTCCCAAAAGATCGCTCAAAAGGACTATACCCTGTAGACTCTTCACAGTTTCTGTTGAAACAGAAAAAAGGTAGTGATTCATCCCAGTCTGTGGGAATGCATCAAAAACTTTCATCATGTTTTTAAATGTTGGTGGAATTTTTCAGGCCCTTGGGCTGAGGTATTAGGCAGGGATAAGTTGTGGATTATCCCTAACCTAGTTAATATTTCCCCTAAAGCTTTGGCAGTAAAGTTAGTACCTTGATCATTTTTAATTTTTTGGGAATCCAAAACAAGAAATGATTTTGTTAAAGTTTTGGAAATAGCTTTAGTATTTTTTACTAGGGCAGGGGAATTTGTTCAGGTTCTGGTTACTTTATTATAGAAAAAAATAAATATTATTTCCGCTTTGACCTAGGTAGTGGACCTACACAACTTAATTAAATCTGAAAAGGTTCCCCCATCAGCAGGTATGGTTTGGGGAGGTGCGGTTTAAGGGAAATGTCCGGGTTTTCCAACTTGCTGACATTTCGCAACACCTAATAGATTTTCACTTTTCTTTAATTTTGGCCAATAAAATTCTTTTGTATTCATACAAGGGTTTTTTGTAATTCCTAAGTGACCCCCCTAATGAGTATTTGAGCAAATTTTTATATTTGAGGTCTATACTTCTTTTGAACCACTAACCTGTATACAATTCCGGCCTCTATCCCCTTTCCAGTCTCAGTCAGTTTCAAATAATCTTTTTTTTAACTTATACTTGAGGGGCCCCAAAAGGTTTTACCCGGCTCCCTCAAAAGCGAATTTTAAAGAAGGGCCCTTTCGTTGTTCCCCCCGGAAGGACAGCCCTCGGGTGGAAACAGGACATCGGCAATCCTGCAAAGGGAATGGGAAAGGGCTTGATCGGGGTCTGTTCACTTGATCTACGAGGCCTGGCCTTTTTTCCTCGTAAAACAATGTGGATTCCGAATGGGGAGTCCCCAAGGATAGGTCAACATTTTCCCAGAAAACCCTTTGGGGATGTTCCCCGGGGTTTTATGGCCAACACCGGAGAAGAATTTCATTATGGGTTAGGACCGAACTAACATAGTAATGTTATTCCCCAGTAATAACACTGCTCTTTCTGGGAAACCTTTTTTGAACCAAGTCAAGTCCCAGGTAATATTTGCACTGTACATAAATTTATGAAAAGGAAACAGAATATAAACTCCTCCTTGTTCCCAATAAACGAGGAATTTAAAGAAATATTCTCTGAAAGGGGAAATTCCCCTTTACAAGTGACAATTGCTCCTATTCTAAAGGTCTTTTTCCCTTTGTTGTTTCGATTTTTGAAGGGGAAAAAACTTTTGCAAAAATAAGGGGCCAACCTTTTTCTACTTCTTAGGGGGCAGTTATAGGGATATTGAGATTTTTCCCCAAAAGGTTGGGGTTTAGGGGCGTTTGGGCTGAAGTGACCTCTTTTTGCCCTGAAGCAGAGACGGCTTGCCCCTTTACTCCCTTTTCGTTGAAAGGTGTGTTTGGGGGGTGTCTTGGTACTGTTGTCGAGATGACCAGAGAGTTTGCCCCTCTGGGGGACCATATGTTGGAAGGGGTACCGGTGGCTTAGTTGGGTGACTAGAGTTCTCCCTCCGGCGGCACTTCTTTTTCCAAGGTTGACGATTTGTGAGCCAGGCTGTTGAAAAGAGAGACGGGACCGCTGGACAAGGAGCGGTTAGTTTTCGAAGGGATAGCCAACCCGGCTGCCCAAAAGCAGTGGTTAAGTCACGATTGCAGAAAGACTCGAACCTCTGGTCCCCAATCCAAGGGGTTTTCAATCAGAATAAGTGCACCAGCTCCCAAAGGGAGAGACACCATTGCTTTATACCAGCTGGGAAAAGCTTTGGGTTGCTGTTCACAAAGTCGATAGGGATTGCCAAATGTCGTCGCCCCAATTGAAATCTTGCGGGATTTGGCTGGGATAACTATATGTCCAACACTGGGTCTTCCTACTTGTAATCAGAAAATTTTGCGTTTTAATACTGACGTAAATTCCCGTGTTACCCATAATGCTGTATGAAAAACGGCCCCAAAGCTGTTCGGACCAAGGCCCACCGATTTTTCGAAAGCTTTTGAAAAAATTTCTCTGGTTCGGCTCATTGAAGCGGGGGAAAAAACTGACTGCTTTCGTAAACTAAAATTATTTACAGAATGCGAAAAAAGCCTCCTTTTCTTTCCCTACAAAATTTTTTCCCCTTTCGAAGCTCTCTGTTCCCTAGTTTGTCGATTTTTTTTGCCCCTCAAATGCCAAGCGTGATTCACCCTGAGACAACCCACGATATACTGACCCTTTTGCTGTAGGGTATCATTTCCCTCCCGCGGAACATGTAGTTTTGCCCCCAAACCCCTGAGGGAGGAGTCTGATGTGCCATTCTTTTCTATAAATTTGTCAGCAATGGAAACGCAGTTGCGACGTGGGTGCGTTTGTATGAATGCCAAAGGAACGAGCATTTGCCAACAACGTGTAGGGCAAATTTTGGTAGTTATGCAAAATATAGCGAAAAAGCGTCTGACTCTCTAGGTGGGAAGTTTTTCGCTAGACACGATTGCAGAATACCCCCAACGTAACAGTTAATTTTTAAACCGCTTGCTATGCCCAGTCTTGCAGAATCGCTACAAGCAAAGTGTGCAAAATTTCCAAAGACACCAAAAATTGTAAAAACAATGCCAACAGCAAGTGCACAATGTTCCCGCTACGAGCTTACCCTTTAAACCAACCGTTTTTTCTAAGTCCCGCTCCGTCCCCGGGCGGCCCCCCTATTAAAAACCCCGGTCCAAAGGCCCGTTTCCCGGGTGGGAATGGGAGCAAATAAAAAACGTAGAAAATTTTTGACTTTTATTATCCTTCACCCCAAAATTATAACAGCAAATGTACACAAAGACAGTGATAAAATTAGTTTACTCCACGGTAAACAAAGCAGAAAAGAAGCCACAAATAGGCCCTGCTTCAAATTAGAATGGGAATGACAAGGGGAGAAGGGGGAACGGTCCCCCCCCCCCCTAACCTCGCATTGCCAAAACCATCTTCTTATTGGCTAAAAACCGGCACTAGTTGAACGATGGGGCCCCCCTCATCAACTTTCAACCCGTTCTGGTTGGGGGATAGCCGTAAAAGAGGGGTTTTCGTGCCGAAAAAGGTTACGTCTCTTTGCAGCCAAACACAGGTATAACACAGTTTCTGGGTTACCAAGTACGTGAGGTAAAAATATAGGAGGTTTTTTGCAGATGCTGAGGGGTAACACAGCATAGTGATGCCCCATAGTAACTGGGTTACCCCATACACTGAGGGATACCACAGTCACTGAGGTCGCCCCATACACTGAGGGTTTCCCCAGTAAACTGAGATTTAAAAACGTTTGTGGGTATGCCCCAAATACGCTGAGGTGAACAAGCATAGCGATGCTACCTAGTAATAGGCAAAACACAACACGAGGTATACCACGTACACTCAGGTTAAAACGTACACTCGGTTAAAACGTACACTCGGATACCAGTACACTGAATATATACGTATCTTTAGTTAGCAAGGGCGCTTTGGTACAAAGTTACGGCCCCCTGCTCTTTTAGGGTTGAAAAATTTTCAAAATTTGGACAAACGAAGGCTGCTGCTTTAAGGCTGTTATTAAGGCCCGGTAATTGTGGTGCCATGGTGATTGTGGTGCCATGGTAATTGTGGTGCCATGGTAGTTGTTATGGTTCCATGGTAGTTGTTATGGTTCCATGGTAGTTATTATGGTGTCATGATAGTTATTATGGGGCCATGGTAGTTATTATGCTGCCATGGTAGTTATTATGTGCTATGTCCGTTATTATGGTGCCATGGTAGTTATTATGCTGCCATGGTAGTTATTATGCTGCCATGGATGTTATTATGCTGCCATTTTAGTTATTATGGGGCCATGGTAGTTATTATGGTGCCATTGTAGTTATTATGTGCCATAGCTTCTATTATGGTGCCATGGTAGCTATTATGGTGTCATGGTAGTTTTTATGGTGCCATGGAAGTTATTATGGTGTCATGGTAGTTATTGTTGTGCCATGGTAGTTGTTATGGTGCAATGGAAGTTATTATATATCCATGGTAGTTATTATGTATCCATGGTACTTGTGCAATCATAATAGCTGTTATGGTGCCATGGTAATTGTGGCGCCATGACAGTTATTATGGAGCCATGGTAGTTATTATGGTGCCGTTGTGGTTATTATGGTGCATGATAGTTATTACGGTACCATAGTAGTTATGGTGCCATGGTAATTGTGGTGCCATGGCAGTTATTATGGTGCCATAGTAGTTATTATGGTGCATTGATAATTATGGTGCCATGGCAGTTATTAGGGTGCCATATTAGTTGTTATTTGTGCCATGCTAGTTATTATAGTGCCATGGTAGCTGTTATGGTTTTAAGGTATTTATTATGGTTTTATAGTAGTTATTATGATGCCACAGTAATTATGGTGCCATGATAGTTAATTTGGCGCCATGGTAGTTATTAGTGCCATAGCACTTATTATGGTGCCATAGTAATTATGGTCAATGGTAATTATAATCCCTGATAGTTATTAGGGTGCCATGGTATTTATTATGCTACCAGGTGGTTATTATGGTACAATGGTATATAGTACCATGGTTGTCATAATGCAAAGTAAATATGGTGCCATTGTAGTTATTATGATGTCATGGTATTATTACGCTACCGTGGTAGTTATTATGGTAGCATGGTAGTTTGTACCATGGTTGTCATAATGTAAAGATAAATACGGTGCTATGGTACTGTGAGACCATGATATTTTTATGGTGTCTTGTTAGCTGTAAAGCGTGGTAGTTATGCCAGGATGGTAGTTATGATGCCCTGATAGTTATGGCGCCGTGGTAATTATGGTGTCGTGGCAATTATGGTGCCGTGGTAGTTATGGTGCCGTGGTAGTTATGGTGCCGTGGTAGTTATGGTGCCGTGGTAGTTATGGTGCCGTGGTAATTATTGTGCCGTGGTAGTTATAGCCATAGTAGTTACATATGGTTGCCATGACAGTTACAGAACATCAACAGTCATGGGGCCATAGTGATGGTTCGCTTATTAGCAGAGGCCCGTTATGGCGGCAGCAGCAGGGAAGGTGATCCTATTCCTTGGATTAAGAGCCCCTTGTAAACCCTCATCGGGGCTGCCCCTACCTCCTCCCCTACCTCTCCTTGACAGGTAGTACGATTAACGCGAAGATACGTAGTTCTGAGACTGGTGTTGTTTTAGAAGTATATATTTCCACCTCGAGACAGAGATTCGAGCCTGAACTTTAAACCCAGTATTTTTATGGCGATGAGTTGAGCGGAAAATACAACATTGCGGGCCGTACTGTTGCGCGCGGCTCTCTGATGGGAAGAAAATCTTGGAGTACACTGGATAGACATCACATCTGTAAGTCTGGAATTTCAGTCAGCGTTTTAAAAAGATCAGTGTCAATAATTCGTTATTTTTTTTTTTAAACAAAACTGGATACAACAGCAGTCTGCTGCTTTCCCTGTTCTATATTAATATTTTTTTTTTTACTCATGGAGGAGAAAGTTACGACTCACGAATTCGTAATAACACGAGTGGCTTACACACACTGACTGGAGTATACGATTCACTCACTATGGATTAAACTCCATCCGTTTCCCTGATTGCAGAAAAAATTGTTTCACCTTCATTTTCATCATCAGGATGGAGAGTCCACTCATTGGGCTGAAATCTTTAGCCCTGAGCTGGAGAAAGACTTCAAGGCAATGAGGTATTCCAGCTACGCAGCTTCAAACGTTCCTTCCAGCATACCTAGAATTAATAGCTCTTGAGATATGGCTGTCCACTCAGGTTACTCCTCAGGGAGGTTCCTTGACGCCTGTGAGGGGCATCTAGATTTAGGAATTGGATCTGTGCGCCATTTCCCTAACAGAGTCTGAATGCCATCCATCCCCCTTCCCCCACTTGGTGCTGTATAATCCCTACGGGTTTGCGATGTCCTATGATAAAAATATTTATAATAATCAGGATAATCTATCCCATACAAGAAAATTGAGGAATGGCAAGTTAGTATTTCCGGGAAGGTAAGAGGAGTTGTACAATTCTGTGGCCTGTTGAGAGCATAACGTATGACAGAGATTTTACTGCTAAGTAAGCCAAGTTTGTAAGTTTCTTAAGTACGTATTTACAAAATAAACTGTACTTTACTAGTTGTGTTCACTCTTTTCCCGTTATTTTCCACGTTTCACTAAGTGTAAAAGATCTTACCTGTATGTAGTACGACACGACGCTAAAAAAAACTCTCACTAATCAAATTCTGTGCCTGACACTGTATTTGACCTAACCCCTAAAGCAGATCTTTATCCAAACTTTTCCTTCCGGGGAAATGTTGAACGGATACTGAGAGCCGTATCAGGTGTTTCCTCATCTAGTAAGACGTCCGAAACTCTAGTTCAAGTTCCGTGAGCTCTAGCCATCGACACTTTCACTGACATGAGGGCTTCCTAGTTGATCACTTGGTCACTGGATCACTCTAGTCAGTTCACGATCACGTGCATCATGCCGCGTCTACTTGGTATTTTCTAAAGGTCCCGGAGGCATGAACTAAAGCGTTTCAGAGTATCGTACTAGTTTCGGTCCATTGGGTATCAGCTAATTTGATGGACCCTGGGTATCGATATCGGCCTAAAACTGAGTACGGCAGGTTTCCCCATGAAATTCTCTAAACCTCTGGCCACAGATCCCAGAAGCTCCGGGCAGCCTGGTTCACAACCCATGTTTTTCTTCTTCCAGCCCGGGCACGTCAGTGAACCTCAAGCCTGGTTTCAAGTTATTTCCAATTCTATGCTATATTTATTTTGTTTTTCATCTTAGTTCGAGACTTTTACCAGTTACGTAATAAACTTTATCGCAAAGTTTTACAAGGAATCTTTAAGACACATCCGTCAGCATTTCGGGGGGAATGCTTTATCAAAAGTTTTTTTTACCTGTACAGTATTTTTTAAATACAACTTTGATATAAAAGCTTAAGAAGAGACGATATATCCACCAAGTTTTCATGGTAAGGGAGAACCCAACATATTTTAATTGAATAAGACTGGTTGGTTCTTCCTGAACCATGAAAACTTGGTTTGATATGCCTTCTCTTCTTTAAGATTATTAATATTAAAGTTGTTATTTAAAAATCTGATACAGTAAAAAAAACTTTTGATAAGAATTCCCCCCAAAATGCTGATGATGTGTCTATACGATTCCTTGGTTAAAATTTGCGATAAGTTTATTACGGTCAAACTGGTAAAATCTCGAACTTAAATTAACACCACCATAAATATAGCATTAGAACTGGGACAAGATTCTCAATGCTCTATTTATTCATGTAAGGAGATTTTTAAAACCATCCAATTGATTTTCAAAAAGGTTGAGAAAGTAGTATCCAAGCTAGTCATGGTTTGACAGGAATATAATGGTGAATCTGTTTCATAAAAAAGCAGTTTTGAGAACTATAATTTATATTTCCTATGGGTTATATAAATTAGATCCATTTATAATTAATAGAATTTGGGAAGAATTAATAATACATTGGCCAAATAATAAATTTTAAATTCATAATTCTTAGGGTAGAATAGTTAGTGTGTGGGTTGTGTGAAGGACCTGTCTAGTTTGGCCCGCAGACTGCTGCAGCAAGTGTTCTCTTTCTTCTGAGTCGCGCATCAGTGTTGCTTTGTTGTGGGATGTGATAGTATAGATGTAGTCAGACCCTTTACATGTCTTCTTTGAATGCCTTACTTTCATTGTTCCTTGAATGTGATTAGTCCACGAAAGCGCTTGGAATTTTCTCAATTCTTTCAAACAGTGGTTATTTTGCATATTCCTGAAATTACCTGTTTCACTGTGATCTTATTCATATTCGATATTATTATATATAAATATATATATATATAATATATATCTATAATATAAATATATATATAATATATTATTTATATATATCTATATATATTTAGATATATATATATATATTATCTATATATATCTATACATATAATATATACATATAATATATAATATCATATATGCAATAAGATCACAGTAAACAGTATTTCAGAATAATGCAAAATAACCACGTGAAAGAAATAGAGAAATTCCAACGCTTTACGTGACTACTCACATAATCAAGGAACAATGAAATAATGCATCAAGGAAGACATTAAAGGGTCTGACTACATCTCACTACACATCCCACAACCAAGCAAACCTGATGCGCGAACTCTATACTAAAAGAGAACAATGCCAGCAGTCTCTGGCCCAACTAGACAGGTCCTTCACACAACCCAGCACACCAACCTATTCTACCCAAGAATTAAGAATTTTTAAAATTATTATTTGTACCAATGTATAATTAAAATTCTTTCCTCAAATTCTATTAATTATAATGGATTCTAATTTATATAAACCATAGGAAATATTCCTAAATATTGTCAAAACTGCTTTTTTAATGAAACTAGAGTCAATTCTATTCCTGTCAACCATGGACTTGCTTGATACTAACTTTCTCAAGCTTTTTGAAAAATCAATTGGATGGTTAAAATCTGCTTACATGAATAAAATAGAGCATTGGAATCTGTCCAGTTCTAATGCTATATTTTATGTATGTTTTAATCGTACCTGTTTACTGTGATCTTATGCATAATATATATATATATATATATATATATATATATAATAAATAGATATATATATATATATAGTAATATATATAAATATATTATATTATATAAATATATAATATATGTAAGAAGAGAGAGAGAGAGATAGCGAGAAAATCTGCTTGCACCTCTGCAGTCGTTTTGGTGGATTTTATCCTAAATTACTTTTAATGTTATAATGATCATAATAAGGAAATATAAATAAATAATAATAGTAATCATCATTATTATTATTATTATTATTATTATTATTATTATTTTATTATTATTATTATTATTATTATTATCATTATTTTATTAATGATTCAATAAGACGGGGTAAACATGGTTACGTTCATGGTGAGAAGAAGACGTATAATGCGGAAACCTTTTCAGTTGAAACACCGAGGTTTACTGCTGGAAGGGTTACATGAAGTTTTAGTGACGCCTTCCAGTAACACATAGCAGCATCCTTTCCTGCAACACACCACCTGCAGCGATGCCTACAAGCTGCTGGTTAATCAAATTACGTAACCACTTAACCTCAGCTCTCCAACTTAGGAAAAAGTCCATTTGGCAATCGTTGTGAAAGTTTCTGACTCTCCCCGAGTTTGGTGTCGCTTGTTACCTATCAGTTTGGTAGGGCGGTGTTGTCTGTGTTGTTTGTGGTGCGACTGGTGGTGTTACTGGTGGTCTGATGAATGCTGGTGCTATGAGCGGTGTTGGTGACTGGTGAGGATGGTGTTATGGTGAGCTTATTGGATGCAAGTGGTTGAAAAGTTTTGGAGTTGTTGTGGCAGTGATTTCATGGACACATTACTGACAGGATGACAAATGAGACCAAAAATATCACTATATGTGAACATTAGGCAATGTATAGACTTCGGAAAGTAGTCGACAGAAAGCCCACACACCACAAACTGGTCTCTGAGTCCTCGAGCCTCGGTATTATTAAGGAAAGGCAAAATACCATTAGCTCATGCACTCAGTTTTCATTGAGGGAAGTACTTGATTCAGTGAAATCTCTTGCCCCAAAACAGTACGAACATGGCTATTCTTTCATAAAAGAGGCAGCAGAGCAATCCCGAAAACCTACGGATTCAGTAATCATTAGCGCACACTTATACAAATCCTTTGAATAGTTGCTGAGACAATGCTTAACTGAATTTGTGGCGAAACATACTCTACAACGACCCAAGTAAGCGCAGCTAAGAGTAGAAAAGATCATGTCTGTCATGACTATTAGATCCATTTGGCAAAATCTTGGAAAAAATAAATTATGAAAAAACAAAAACTATTTACGATACCCTCAGAATATCTTGGAATGTGCTTTCTCGAAATGCAGAAAAGAGAGATACCTTGATAATATTTACTTGGAAAATACTTGACGATGAGATACCTGTCTAACATAACTGCCGAACACAATGTTATATTAATCCAGTAAAAAGAATGGCGGCGTTTTAATCACAGTTAGAGAACATGTCAGCATTTGTGGATATTAGAGAATCGTTCAACTTCACTGTGGGACAGAACGGCCCTTGAGTCCCTAGCAAGCAAGAGCTTAGTTAATCAAGCAGTGAACAAAGATGTCTGTTCTCTAGATTAGCTTCCGTGAGTAAAGTTCACGGATATTAGTCACTAGAAAAACTTAACGAAACTATCACGAGAAGAACTCACGACCTATTCACTAAAGAACTCACGGACCTAGTTACTATTTTGGCCACAGCTTCTAGGATCAAGAAAACGTAATCAATGCTCAAGGAATCAACAGTACTGGGGGATGGAAATGAATGCGTTCCTCCTAGTCATCTTCCTTTTAAGAGGAATGAAAAGCTAATGAAGGACTCTCCCTTTTCATTAGGTAAACTTAGTGAGATATCGGAGATTTAAAAGTCACAAGAACTAGAACGAAAAACAAACAACTTTAACAGAATGGTCTCAGCATAACACGACGAGGCTGTTCTGGCCCCTCCCTCAGTGGAGCTCAGCGCGCCCCCAACTGGAAGCTCAGTGGCCGGCCCTCACTGTAGGCTCATCGGCGCCAGGAAAACATCCGCCATGTTCCAACAGAACATCGTGTACAGTTATTTTCTCCATAACGAATGCAAAATGGCTCAATGACCTCGCACAAGAAAAATTAAGAGTGCAGAAACATTAAGAACACAGGTTAAAAATCCTAGCTGAGGAGGGACGAGAGGTTATATGATCGTGATACAAAATAGTCATCGGATTTGAAGAGACCTCAGAGAAAAGGACGCCATGATTGTTGTATATATTGTTTTTTTTTTTCATAAATCTAGATCTATATCTAGATTAATTTCATGCTTTATATTTTTGGACTTATATTAAAAGTTATGTACATAGTTATTAGTTAGTATTAATATGGTTTATTATGCAAAACCCCATACCATCCTGTGGCGTATCCAAAAGATTACAAGTACTATGGTCCAGTGACCTGGACCCCAAAGTTATTGAGAGCTGAACTATTTACAAAGGTAATGAACACCAGGTAGATCTGGTCACTAATCATGGCAAGTTACAGAGGTAATGAATCAGCATACTCCTATACATGTTACAGTCATGAACAAATTACAAAGTAATGCACCACTGATACCGTCAACAACCCTGGTCACAATTGTAATGAGTTATCGAATACAAATATTAAGTGGATCATACACCCACACAGTGCGCGCGCGCACATACACACACGAGGGCGCACGCACGTGACATTGCCCACGAGCGTACCAAAAAAATGCATACCACAGGACGCACACCCCCACACGACAGACTGCAGGAGCCACACACACCCACACCACCACCCAACACACTCACACCCTCACACACACCCACACACACACACTCACACACACCCACACACACACCACCCACACACACCACACACACATCCCACACACGCACACACACACCCACACACGACACCACACACCCACACTACGCGACACACACAGCACCCGACGACGAGCACACCACACACACACACACACACCCTCACACACACCCGCACACACACCCTCACAATACACCACCCCACACACCCACGCAACACACACAACACACACCACAACCCCACACACACACACACACCACACATCCACACACACACACACAACACACACACACACACCGCCCCTCAACACACACCCACACACACAACACACACACACACACACACACACACACACACACACAAAACACACACACACACACCACCCACACACACACACACCACACATGCACACATGTGTAATGCTTTATTATACAGCAAAGCAAGTCAGGGAATTTCTCCAAAATGGTCTGCAATTATACCACGGAGGATAAATACTAGCCATTTCTGAACACTTTCAAGTGCGTAGATTTCTAAATTATCCATAATTTTATCACACTGCCATACATAAATGACGCACTGTTACAATATCCATCTGGCAAAGTTTACAGTTCGTTTTGGTCTACATCATCGGTAGGATGTAATGTGCAAATTATCTAAAGGACAGGAGTAAGTTATGTGTTAATCTCATATTATTGCTTATCACCATCTCTTAATTAATGTATTTGGGTTTATTTCTTTCCAGAAACTTCCTACCGCTTTTGTTATCCATCCAGCCGTGGTGTTATACCACCGTGTCTCTTGTTAGCACTACAACATATGTGTGTACTGTAGGTTTTAATTCCTGCCAGAATGCACCGGTGATGAATATGGTTTCACCAAATTCTCACCTTCATGCTCATGATTCTGGCTGAAATTCATGATGGATGTTACATCTAGGAAGCATGTAAAGGAAATTGTAGCTCTTAGAAAACATGCTGATAGGAGCCTAGTAAGTCACATTGTTATGTCGGAGTGTGAAGACAACTGACGACACTGTGATTGTGGATCGCTGCATCGAGGAAAATGTGGAAGAAAATGCAAGACAACCTCGCAATGGACAAGGATATCATAAGAAATATTGTGAGGATTCCAAGAAATCCAACAAAGATTTACAGAGAGATGTCGCATTAGCTGCCAAAAATGCTGGTTCTTCAACCTGTTTTTCATACGAAGATCTTTGACATTGCACAAACTGTCAGAATGCTAGTAAGAGAAACAATTATTTGACTGAGCAGTGGGGGAGAAAAAATGGGCTGCGATCGCACTCGATCAATAGGGGATGGGATGACAGATAAATGGCGAAAAAGTTATATTTTCAGATGAGGTGCATTTAAAGTATCATGGGTATCTGTATCATGGTAGTGAGACGGAGCAAAAACGCACCTCTTCGGGACTAGATACATTCCAACAAGCGCAAAACAGCCACCTAAGATGTTTTTTTTTTTTTTTGGAGAAGTTTTAACTGCTAAAGGCACTGGACGAGACTTGCTTGCTGTTTAGGAACGAAGAACAAATGGTTAAAACAAGGCAATCCTGGAAACTCCTTTGGCTTATCATTGTGGATAGAGTTATCCTTGATGGAGATTGGCATTTCCACAAGATCTTTGCCAAGACACAATTCCAGAAAAATGCTGACAGTTTTTCGAATGAGAGAGTGGGCTAAGCGTTTCTAAATATGTCTGGAAGCTCTCTGATTTCAACCAAATGAGAATCTATGGGCAATAACCAAACGCAGATCGTGAAACAGGACCTGTTCAAACTGTGAGAAGCTTATTGCTGCTGTTATTAGACCCTGATACCTTGACTAAGAACTTGCCTAAATTGTGTTCGAATTAGTCGGTACTATGCCAAAGCATTGTACAATACTTTATAAAAGTAAAGGGTAGTCCAATAACTTATAAATCAGTTATCTGTCAAGCATTGCCGTGTATTTTTTCAAAATAAAACACAAAGTTTCCAAAAAATGCCTTATTTCATTATTGTCCCATTAATATGCACACCACCTGTAACGTAACCTCTCATTGTACTACGATGAAGGAGAGTTTTTGACTGGCTGCCATGACGCTGCAAACTGCCTGCTTGCTTTATATTTCGCAGTTCATGCCGAGGGTAAGCTGTTACGGAGTCACCCGAGATGTATCTGTCGCCTGCTTTTCTCTCACTCGAGCTGTTCACTAGTTTTATCTGGACTTTTGTTTTTTGGTAAGTATGTTTGCAATGGTGAACCAGGACATAATTTTCCAATAACTCCTGTGTCAACTCTGTTCCAAAGACATTATTTTGACCTTTAATATATTTGACGTTTGCAGAGGTTGTTGTCGTGAGACAGGCTTTGATTCACATTGTATTATGGTGCTGCTAAGCATTGCCGTAGCCGGGAAATTGGAATTACTGAACTTAGTTTCAGTAATATGGGATTTAGCTTTCTTTCTCGGGGAGGATTTTGTTTAGGACGGTCCACAGTTTAATGGGTCGTCCTTTATCATAATTACCCCTTCCTGGCGCAGTGCTGTTCACAGCTGCTTCGCATATTACAGCTGTTTGGCCAATGGGAACGTCATGTTGTTCAACTCAACTTATTGATTGCCGTCAAGTGGTCGAACAGTTAGCTTATTTAGGGACTTTTGCTGCTGTCACTTCTAAGTAAACTCGAGTTCATCCGAGCACAAACACATACACTACTTAACTACTTAATATTGCCGTGTACTTATGATACACACGCTCATCATAGTAACGTACCAATAGTATATAATCATAAAGGTATTATAGTTATTATATTATCTGAAGTGCCCATGGTCCTATAGTAGTAAAGTACAGAATACGTATGATATTCAGTATAATAATCTATACTCCACAGATTGTGTAGGACGAAAAAACTCCTTAATTATTCAAGTTACATTAATTGTAATTATTACCAGACCTAGACCACCTTTTGTTATTAAAGATCTCAGATTTTACTTGGTTTGTTTTAGTATTCATTTCAGTTGGCAGTCCATAGAAGCTATGAGAAGCCACCATTTTCACAGGAAACTGACTAGGAATCACGTACGTAAAAACTGCACATATTAACAACACTTTCCTTCAGAGTTCAGACACTGTACTTTCCCAGCTCCAGGTGTTTATGATTCTTGCTGTCTTAACATAGACAACAATTTGTCCACTATCTTACTATGGTAAAAAAGTGGGAGCAGTATTCCTTAATTGTCCTGCTAAAGTAAAATGAACTGTCTTTTATTAAGCACACTTTGTTCAACACAGGACTGCAAAGAGCAGCGGGTCCTTGACCACGTCCGCATACCTCGTACGGCAAATCTGGGATCAATTACTCACTGTAGCAGTAAACAAGGACGCTTGCCCCTTCTGAAGGGCTGGGCCCCCAGGGCTGTAAAGGGCTGAAGGGGGGCTGAAGGAGGCTGAAGGGGGCTGATACCCCCCTCCCTGGAAAATTTCTCCACACTGGGGGGCGGCGGAGGTTCACTCAGTGAACTATTCATCACTTAAACATTAATTTGATTTTTCTCCCTCGCCACCACTGCTGCTTGTCTTTTCTGAACAGCTTTAGAGTCTGTGTGGTTTCTGGAGAATCACTAATTTTGTTTTCAACACTGTGTAATTCTAACGGTACTAGTTTATTTAGTGTCCGCTTATTCCCTACAAAACCTTTGCTCAAAACTCAACTGTCCTGACGATTCCATTTTTGCATCAGGATATATGGTTCACAATTTTTTCCAAGTGGCCATTGGGACCTCAGACCATCATTGTGTCAATAATCACTAGGTCACCAGGTCTTAAGGACTTACGATTTTCCGGATCATTCTTTCATAAAATCCGCCGTGCCATGGAGATTTAGGAGGAATGTATCACCAACGACAACTGCGTTTGATCAACATCTGTTTGAGTTCACTTGACTACAAACAAGAGCAGGTAATCTAGAATAGCCACTTACATGTCGCTGAAACTTTATCAAATTATTCAGAAGGTTTGCAGCCAGAAGGGCATGTCCCAGACTGATGATTTCATATAATGCAACGAACTTTTGTTGCCTGTGATAGCTGCTTATATAAGCAAGGACTTTGATCAAACCGGAAGTACAGACCGATGCTGAATCAACGCAGTTGACGTTGGAGATACATTCCTTCCTAAAACTCCATGCACGGGCGGATTTTATGAAATAATGATCGGCATTGTAAAACGATGTTTAAGGAAGAAACTCTCTTCGTCCAAGAATCGACTTTAGAAGCATATCCGTACAGTTGTGACTGAAAAAGAAAATAGAGTCAACAACAGATCTCTAACTTATTGTACCATGAATCTGAACAAACTTAGAAGTGTTAAAGTCCATTCTCATTTATTTCCATGGCCGAAGGCTTGAACCGTTTCCTCCCATGACTGATAAAGAAATTCAAAGATGATCCTACTACTTCGAAACCTGAGCCAACTCAGACGTAAATCAAACACCTTAATAAAAGTGATTGAATTTGGGGAAAATTTTGGCGAAAGACTATCTCACCTCAATGAAGAACACTTCTATGGAGCTGTAGTTCCGGAAAATCGTAAGTCCTTCAGACCTGGTAGACATAGTGATATTGACGAATGATCGGTCTGAGTCCCAATGGCCCCTTGGAAAAATTGTGACCATATATCCTGACGCAAAATGGAAATCAGCAGTGACAGTTGATGTTGTGAGCAAAGGTTTAGTGACATAAGCGGCACTAAATAAACTAGTACCTCGAATACACAGTGTTTGAAAACAAAATTAGTGATTCTCTCCAGAAACCACACAGAGCCAGAAGCTGTTCAGAAAAGCAAGCAGCAGTGGTGGCGAGTGAGAAAATCAATTTAATGTTAAGTGATGAATAGTGCACAACAGACAGCAAACCACCGCCTGCCCCCCAGTGTGAGAAATTTTCTCCACATTCCGGTTCAAAGGCAAAAAAGCAATATAATGTTTGAGAAATGGACACTTACCAATTAAGGTTAAAGAGTTTGTACTTAACTTAGGAAAGACAACTCATTGCCTGCACAGCCGCCCCTGCAGACGAGGTCCTTGAGGAAGCTGTGAAGTCACCTCTCAGCGGCCTGATAAAGATTTTATATTTGTTAAGATAATAAATTAACCCTAGGGGTGTTATGTCACATAATTCATCACTGACTTGTCTGATAAATTACGTACTTGTTTGGACTCAAAAGTCCGCACCTTACTGGCCGACTAAAGGTTCAATACAAACTCCTTGCGACTCAAAACTGCGCAGTCCCCCGAACTACAAGAAATTCGTAACCTACCTTGCTCTGTAGCGTGAGCTATGTGTTCTTCACACCTTCGAACAGGATATCGGTGACTTGAAAAAGCGAAGTGTCCCTTGGATGTCCACGTCTTCCATAGTCCTAGGAAATGCACACTGGTACACTAATTTCCACAAGATTGTCTTTATTGTTTCACAAATCTTATCACTAAAGAAGCTGATCACACTTCTTCTTAAGTGTTTATTTGAGTTTTATGAGACACTTTGTACACACTAACACACAAGAGCAGTGGTCTATTTTGGTTTTCCCTGGCATCATGTCACTCCTCATTAGAGTCAAAAGTAATCTGAAAACTCGACGAGCACCCACCCCACGGCAGTTAACTCCCCTAGCGACAAAAAAAAAGCTGACCTAGTACTTTTTGCTTTCCTAGCCCACTTCCTCGAATGAAGCTAAGCAGAAATTGATTCTTGCTGTCTTAACATAGACACAATGTCCCTATCTTTACTATGGTAATAAGTGGGAGCAGGATTTTCCTTAATTGTCCTGCTGAAGTAAGAGATGAACTGTCCTTTTCTTAAGCTACACTTTATGCAACACAGGACTGTGCAAGGGGAAAAAGCAGCGTCACTTGACCACGACGCATACTCGTACGGCAATCTGGGAACAATTACTCACTGTAAGCATAAACAAATGCGTGCCCCTTTTGAGAGGGCTGGCCCCTCAGGCTGAAAGGGGCTGAGGAGGTGCTGATACCCCCCTCCTGGGAAAATTTTCTCCACACCAGACTGTCAAGTCCGGGCCTGCCGTTACACTGAATCCCTCATAAATGTTTACTTTTAACCTCACACCTAACAGCACACTCAAGTTTCATAAAAAAACTTTGTCTTCACTAGAATCAACTAAGAATCAACTCCCTTTCCCCTGCAAACATAATAGGTGAGTATGTTTTCACGAGAGCGCGTGCACACAACACAAACACACAACAACAGTGATTATAATCCACCACAGAACTGCAGGGGCCAGAGAGGAAATATGAAGAGAGCAACAGAGCAATGGTGACCACTTGTCTGAGGTGCAAGAAGAGCTCACTCCAAGCAGAAGCAAAGATTGCTGGTGTATGGGGGATTTCACCACCAGGGGAGATGAATGAGAAAACCGAGCCACATGGGAGGTCCCGAAACATGGAGAGCCAGTGATGTTGACGTGGCTGCTGGAAAACCTCATGCACCAACATTTAAGACACTACCAGCCAGAGTGAGAGGGGAGGATGAACCTTCAAGAATGGACCTTGTGTTTCACCCTGTGCAGCTCATACATTAGGACATCAACGTTTAACATGGAGAGTCCCCTAGGAGCTAGCGACTAACGTGGTTTCTGTGCTTTGAATACATAGTAGAAGCTGTCAAGTGGAAGAGATTAACAGGAGTAGTAGAAATGGGCAAAAACCTGTACTATAAAAAAGGGACTACATAGGGTTGAAGAACTTCCTGCGGGAGGGCAGTGGGACAGGAGAATGGCAGGAAAGCCAGTAAATGAAATGATGGAATATGGTAGCATACAAAATGCAAGGAAAGGCAGTGGAAAGGGTTCATGTCCCACGGAGCAACAGTAATCAAACGGGAAGACAGAACAAGCCCCTGGTTCACCGACGGTGTAAGGAGGCAAAAACAAAGTAGCAATAGATGAGAAAAAGTACAGAAGAGCAGAGAAAAATCAACACCACGAAACTCGGGAGATCAGTCGCAGAGCCAAGAATGATCCGCACATGTAAGGAGGGAGCCATCGAACTGTATGAAAATGACATAGCATCGCGAAATCCAGACTGACACGACACTGTTGTATAGCCACATCGAGGAGGAATACAACATCAAAGACAGGTGATTCAATAAGGACAAAGGTGGAAACTCACAAAAATGATCAGGAGGTATGTGAGGAGCTAACAGGGAGATTTAAGAAGTTTTACAGTAGAGACAGAAGGGCTGTGGGAAGACGAACAGAAGGGAACATCAAGAGGGAAATATACCAACAAGTGTTGGATGACATAGCAACAACTGAGGAGGAGTGAAGAGCTCTTTTAAGTGACCATGACAACTCAAAGGCGATGGACCCGGACAACATCTCCCATGGTCCCTTAGAGAAGGAGCAGAGATGCAGTGTGTGCCTCTAACCCACAATCCCTTCAACACATCCCTTGAAACTGGCAACTACCTGAGCAAATGGAAGCCCAGCTAATGTAGTCCCCATATTTTAAGAAAGGAAACAGAAACGAGGGCACTAAACTACAGACCTGTGGGTCCTGACAATGTATCGTGTGCAAAGTCATTGAGAAGATATATCAGAGGAGATGTGGTCGAACACCTGGAAAGGACAAGATTCGAAATGAAAAACCAGCATGGGTTTCAAGGAGCAAATCTTGTATCACAAACCTCCTGGAGTTTTATGACAAGTTAACAGAAGTAAGACACGAGAGAGAGGGGGTTGGGTAGATTGCGTTTTTTCCTAGACTGCAGGAAGAGCCTTTGACACCGTTCCCCACAAGAATTAGTGCAGAAGCTGGAGGCTCAGCACACGTCAAAGGAAGGGCACTGCAATGATAAGGGCAACCTGAACAGGGAGGCAGCAACGAAGTCAGGTACGTGAAGAGGTATCACCATTGGGCGCCTGTTACGAGCGGGGTCCCACAGGGGTTCAGTTCTAGACCAGTTGCAAATTTATTGATATATGTGGCATCGACATGATGGAAGGAATAGACTCAGAAGTGTCCCTTTCGCAGATAACGTGAAGTTGATGAGAAGAATTAAATCGACGAAGGATGAGACAGGACAGCAAAGAGACCTGGATCAGCTGACACTGGTGGTACCATAACGTGGATCGTACGAATTCACTCCCAGCCAAATGCAAAGTCATGAAGATTGAGGAGGGGCAAAGAATGACCGCAGACAGAGTATAGGCTAGGTGGACAAAGACTACAGACCCACCTCAGGGAGAAAGACCTTAGGTGACCATAACACCGAGCACATCACCCGGAGGCCCACATCAACCAAATAACCGCTGCAGCAACGGCGCCTGGCAACCTGAGAAATAGCGTTCCGGATACCTTAATAAGGATCGTTCAAAGACACTGTACACTGTGTTGTTAGGCCCATACTGGAGTATGCAGCACCGAGTCTGGAACCCACAACCTGGTCAAGCACGTCAGAAAGTTAGAGAAATTACAAAAAGGTTTGCAACAAGGCTAGTCCCAGAGCTCAAGAATGGTCGTACTGAGGAAAGGTTAAGGGAAATCGAACTGACGACACTGAGGACAGAAGGGTCAGGGGGACATGATAACGACATACAAGATACTGCGGGAATAGACAAGGTGGCCAGAGATAGGATTTCCAGAGAGGGGGACACAGGGAACAAGGGTCACAACTGTGACGATGAAGACTCCAGACGAGTCACAGTGACGTGTAGTGAGAAGTTTCTTTTCCTCAGTCATAGAGGTTGTCAGCAAGTGGAATAGCCTAGCAAGTGAATATGGAGGCAGGAACCATACATAGTTTTAAGAAGAGGTATACAAAGCATCAGAAGCAGAGAGAGATAGATCCAGTCGCGATCATGAAGAGGCGGGGCCAGATCTTAGTCTCGACCTCTGCGATCTCCACCAATAGGTGACAGTACAATTATGTGATGTACACACACTCACACCACACACCCACCCACACCACACACACACATTCATCACACACACACACACACACACACACACACACACACACACACACACAAGCGCATTACCACACACACCCACACACACACACACCACCCACACACATACACACACACACACCCACCACAAACCACACACATACATACCAACACACAGCACACAACACACACAATACTCACAACACACACACACACACACACACACACACATATAACACTCACACACAACACACACAAAAGACACACACACACCAGACTTCACACATCCATAAACACACACACACACATTTGCACACTACACACACACACACGCACACACCACACATACACACACAGCACACACACACAACATACACACACAAACACACACAAATCCACACACAAACACACACACACACACACACACACATATATATAACACACACAAAAACACACATACACATACACACACACACACACACACACACACACACACACACACACATTCACACACACACACACACACACACACATCACACATCTCACACACACCACACCTATACATATTATACACACACACACACACACACACACAAACACAACACACACGCATACACACCACAACCACACACCCAATACACACATACATTATATACACACACACATACACACACGACACACACAACACACACACACATACACCCACACTCACACATGTCTATATATATATATATATATATATAAATATATATATATATATATAATATATAAAATATAATATACAACACCCACACACTACACCTTCTACATTTTTCCCTTCTCTCTTACTCTCACAAAAAAAAAATGGTGGGGACTCGCCAGGACCAAGATCAGATGAGAATTGTTCTGGTAGGGGAGGAGTGATGAGGAGCAGTGAAAAGGATGGAACAAGAGTGGGAGAGAAAATAGAGAGATTTTCTGAATAAAAGGAGAAAGATCTCTCTGAGAAATTGGAAAAGAGGTTGAACCATCATCGGGTGCTGGTGCCCCAACCTCCCCTCCCTAACCTCTCCTTGACAAGGTAGTACGAAACGCGAATGATACGTAGTTCTGAGACTGGTGTTGTGTAGAAGTATATATTTCCACCTCGAGACAGAGATACGAGCCTGAACTTCCAAACCCAGTTATTTTCATGGCGCTGGAGTTGAGCGGAAAATACAACATTGCGGGGCGACCGTACTGTTCGCGCGGCTCTCTTTTTTTTGAATGGGGAAGAAAAATCTTTGGAGCTACACTGGATAGACATCACATCTGTAGATCTGGAATTTCATCAGCGTTGTAATAGATCAGTGTCAATAATTCGTTATTTTTTTTTTAAAACAAACCTGGATACAACAGCAGTCTGCTGCTTTCCCTGTTCTATATTAATATTTTTTTTTTTACTCATGGAGGAGAAAGTTACGACTCACGAATTCGTAATAACACGAGTGGCTTACACACACTGACTGGAGTATACGATTCACTCACTATGGATTAAACTCCATCCGTTTCCCTGATTGCAGAAAAAATTGTTTCACCTTCATTTTCATCATCAGGATGGAGAGTCCACTCATTGGGCT
Source organism: Cherax quadricarinatus (assembly GCF_026875155.1). Taxonomy (NCBI): domain Eukaryota; kingdom Metazoa; phylum Arthropoda; class Malacostraca; order Decapoda; family Parastacidae; genus Cherax; species Cherax quadricarinatus. The sequence continues at coordinate 65,381,294 of NC_069404.1, forward strand.
GAAATCTTTAGCCCTGAGCTGGAGAAAGACTTCAAGGCAATGAGGTATTCCAGCTACGCAGCTTCAAACGTTCCTTCCAGCATACCTAGAATTAATAGCTCTTGAGATATGGCTGTCCACTCAGGTTACTCCTCAGGGAGGTTCCTTGACGCCTGTGAGGGGCATCTAGATTTAGGAATTGGATCTGTGCGCCATTTCCCTAACAGAGTCTGAATGCCATCCATCCCCCTTCCCCCACTTGGTGCTGTATAATCCCTACGGGTTTGCGATGTCCTATGATAAAAATATTTATAATAATCAGGATAATCTATCCCATACAAGAAAATTGAGGAATGGCAAGTTAGTATTTCCGGGAAGGTAAGAGGAGTTGTACAATTCTGTGGCCTGTTGAGAGCATAACGTATGACAGAGATTTTACTGCTAAGTAAGCCAAGTTTGTAAGTTTCTTAAGTACGTATTTACAAAATAAACTGTACTTTACTAGTTGTGTTCACTCTTTTCCCGTTATTTTCCACGTTTCACTAAGTGTAAAAGATCTTACCTGTATGTAGTACGACACGACGCTAAAAAAAACTCTCACTAATCAAATTCTGTGCCTGACACTGTATTTGACCTAACCCCTAAAGCAGATCTTTATCCAAACTTTTCCTTCCGGGGAAATGTTGAACGGATACTGAGAGCCGTATCAGGTGTTTCCTCATCTAGTAAGACGTCCGAAACTCTAGTTCAAGTTCCGTGAGCTCTAGCCATCGACACTTTCACTGACATGAGGGCTTCCTAGTTGATCACTTGGTCACTGGATCACTCTAGTCAGTTCACGATCACGTGCATCATGCCGCGTCTACTTGGTATTTTCTAAAGGTCCCGGAGGCATGAACTAAAGCGTTTCAGAGTATCGTACTAGTTTCGGTCCATTGGGTATCAGCTAATTTGATGGACCCTGGGTATCGATATCGGCCTAAAACTGAGTACGGCAGGTTTCCCCATGAAATTCTCTAAACCTCTGGCCACAGATCCCAGAAGCTCCGGGCAGCCTGGTTCACAACCCATGTTTTTCTTCTTCCAGCCCGGGCACGTCAGTGAACCTCAAGCCTGGTTTCAAGTTATTTCCAATTCTATGCTATATTTATTTTGTTTTTCATCTTAGTTCGAGACTTTTACCAGTTACGTAATAAACTTTATCGCAAAGTTTTACAAGGAATCTTTAAGACACATCCGTCAGCATTTCGGGGGGAATGCTTTATCAAAAGTTTTTTTTACCTGTACAGTATTTTTTAAATACAACTTTGATATAAAAGCTTAAGAAGAGACGATATATCCACCAAGTTTTCATGGTAAGGGAGAACCCAACATATTTTAATTGAATAAGACTGGTTGGTTCTTCCTGAACCATGAAAACTTGGTTTGATATGCCTTCTCTTCTTTAAGATTATTAATATTAAAGTTGTTATTTAAAAATCTGATACAGTAAAAAAAACTTTTGATAAGAATTCCCCCCAAAATGCTGATGATGTGTCTATACGATTCCTTGGTTAAAATTTGCGATAAGTTTATTACGGTCAAACTGGTAAAATCTCGAACTTAAATTAACACCACCATAAATATAGCATTAGAACTGGGACAAGATTCTCAATGCTCTATTTATTCATGTAAGGAGATTTTTAAAACCATCCAATTGATTTTCAAAAAGGTTGAGAAAGTAGTATCCAAGCTAGTCATGGTTTGACAGGAATATAATGGTGAATCTGTTTCATAAAAAAGCAGTTTTGAGAACTATAATTTATATTTCCTATGGGTTATATAAATTAGATCCATTTATAATTAATAGAATTTGGGAAGAATTAATAATACATTGGCCAAATAATAAATTTTAAATTCATAATTCTTAGGGTAGAATAGTTAGTGTGTGGGTTGTGTGAAGGACCTGTCTAGTTTGGCCCGCAGACTGCTGCAGCAAGTGTTCTCTTTCTTCTGAGTCGCGCATCAGTGTTGCTTTGTTGTGGGATGTGATAGTATAGATGTAGTCAGACCCTTTACATGTCTTCTTTGAATGCCTTACTTTCATTGTTCCTTGAATGTGATTAGTCCACGAAAGCGCTTGGAATTTTCTCAATTCTTTCAAACAGTGGTTATTTTGCATATTCCTGAAATTACCTGTTTCACTGTGATCTTATTCATATTCGATATTATTATATATAAATATATATATATATAATATATATCTATAATATAAATATATATATAATATATTATTTATATATATCTATATATATTTAGATATATATATATATATTATCTATATATATCTATACATATAATATATACATATAATATATAATATCATATATGCAATAAGATCACAGTAAACAGTATTTCAGAATAATGCAAAATAACCACGTGAAAGAAATAGAGAAATTCCAACGCTTTACGTGACTACTCACATAATCAAGGAACAATGAAATAATGCATCAAGGAAGACATTAAAGGGTCTGACTACATCTCACTACACATCCCACAACCAAGCAAACCTGATGCGCGAACTCTATACTAAAAGAGAACAATGCCAGCAGTCTCTGGCCCAACTAGACAGGTCCTTCACACAACCCAGCACACCAACCTATTCTACCCAAGAATTAAGAATTTTTAAAATTATTATTTGTACCAATGTATAATTAAAATTCTTTCCTCAAATTCTATTAATTATAATGGATTCTAATTTATATAAACCATAGGAAATATTCCTAAATATTGTCAAAACTGCTTTTTTAATGAAACTAGAGTCAATTCTATTCCTGTCAACCATGGACTTGCTTGATACTAACTTTCTCAAGCTTTTTGAAAAATCAATTGGATGGTTAAAATCTGCTTACATGAATAAAATAGAGCATTGGAATCTGTCCAGTTCTAATGCTATATTTTATGTATGTTTTAATCGTACCTGTTTACTGTGATCTTATGCATAATATATATATATATATATATATATATATATATAATAAATAGATATATATATATATATAGTAATATATATAAATATATTATATTATATAAATATATAATATATGTAAGAAGAGAGAGAGAGAGATAGCGAGAAAATCTGCTTGCACCTCTGCAGTCGTTTTGGTGGATTTTATCCTAAATTACTTTTAATGTTATAATGATCATAATAAGGAAATATAAATAAATAATAATAGTAATCATCATTATTATTATTATTATTATTATTATTATTATTATTTTATTATTATTATTATTATTATTATTATCATTATTTTATTAATGATTCAATAAGACGGGGTAAACATGGTTACGTTCATGGTGAGAAGAAGACGTATAATGCGGAAACCTTTTCAGTTGAAACACCGAGGTTTACTGCTGGAAGGGTTACATGAAGTTTTAGTGACGCCTTCCAGTAACACATAGCAGCATCCTTTCCTGCAACACACCACCTGCAGCGATGCCTACAAGCTGCTGGTTAATCAAATTACGTAACCACTTAACCTCAGCTCTCCAACTTAGGAAAAAGTCCATTTGGCAATCGTTGTGAAAGTTTCTGACTCTCCCCGAGTTTGGTGTCGCTTGTTACCTATCAGTTTGGTAGGGCGGTGTTGTCTGTGTTGTTTGTGGTGCGACTGGTGGTGTTACTGGTGGTCTGATGAATGCTGGTGCTATGAGCGGTGTTGGTGACTGGTGAGGATGGTGTTATGGTGAGCTTATTGGATGCAAGTGGTTGAAAAGTTTTGGAGTTGTTGTGGCAGTGATTTCATGGACACATTACTGACAGGATGACAAATGAGACCAAAAATATCACTATATGTGAACATTAGGCAATGTATAGACTTCGGAAAGTAGTCGACAGAAAGCCCACACACCACAAACTGGTCTCTGAGTCCTCGAGCCTCGGTATTATTAAGGAAAGGCAAAATACCATTAGCTCATGCACTCAGTTTTCATTGAGGGAAGTACTTGATTCAGTGAAATCTCTTGCCCCAAAACAGTACGAACATGGCTATTCTTTCATAAAAGAGGCAGCAGAGCAATCCCGAAAACCTACGGATTCAGTAATCATTAGCGCACACTTATACAAATCCTTTGAATAGTTGCTGAGACAATGCTTAACTGAATTTGTGGCGAAACATACTCTACAACGACCCAAGTAAGCGCAGCTAAGAGTAGAAAAGATCATGTCTGTCATGACTATTAGATCCATTTGGCAAAATCTTGGAAAAAATAAATTATGAAAAAACAAAAACTATTTACGATACCCTCAGAATATCTTGGAATGTGCTTTCTCGAAATGCAGAAAAGAGAGATACCTTGATAATATTTACTTGGAAAATACTTGACGATGAGATACCTGTCTAACATAACTGCCGAACACAATGTTATATTAATCCAGTAAAAAGAATGGCGGCGTTTTAATCACAGTTAGAGAACATGTCAGCATTTGTGGATATTAGAGAATCGTTCAACTTCACTGTGGGACAGAACGGCCCTTGAGTCCCTAGCAAGCAAGAGCTTAGTTAATCAAGCAGTGAACAAAGATGTCTGTTCTCTAGATTAGCTTCCGTGAGTAAAGTTCACGGATATTAGTCACTAGAAAAACTTAACGAAACTATCACGAGAAGAACTCACGACCTATTCACTAAAGAACTCACGGACCTAGTTACTATTTTGGCCACAGCTTCTAGGATCAAGAAAACGTAATCAATGCTCAAGGAATCAACAGTACTGGGGGATGGAAATGAATGCGTTCCTCCTAGTCATCTTCCTTTTAAGAGGAATGAAAAGCTAATGAAGGACTCTCCCTTTTCATTAGGTAAACTTAGTGAGATATCGGAGATTTAAAAGTCACAAGAACTAGAACGAAAAACAAACAACTTTAACAGAATGGTCTCAGCATAACACGACGAGGCTGTTCTGGCCCCTCCCTCAGTGGAGCTCAGCGCGCCCCCAACTGGAAGCTCAGTGGCCGGCCCTCACTGTAGGCTCATCGGCGCCAGGAAAACATCCGCCATGTTCCAACAGAACATCGTGTACAGTTATTTTCTCCATAACGAATGCAAAATGGCTCAATGACCTCGCACAAGAAAAATTAAGAGTGCAGAAACATTAAGAACACAGGTTAAAAATCCTAGCTGAGGAGGGACGAGAGGTTATATGATCGTGATACAAAATAGTCATCGGATTTGAAGAGACCTCAGAGAAAAGGACGCCATGATTGTTGTATATATTGTTTTTTTTTTTCATAAATCTAGATCTATATCTAGATTAATTTCATGCTTTATATTTTTGGACTTATATTAAAAGTTATGTACATAGTTATTAGTTAGTATTAATATGGTTTATTATGCAAAACCCCATACCATCCTGTGGCGTATCCAAAAGATTACAAGTACTATGGTCCAGTGACCTGGACCCCAAAGTTATTGAGAGCTGAACTATTTACAAAGGTAATGAACACCAGGTAGATCTGGTCACTAATCATGGCAAGTTACAGAGGTAATGAATCAGCATACTCCTATACATGTTACAGTCATGAACAAATTACAAAGTAATGCACCACTGATACCGTCAACAACCCTGGTCACAATTGTAATGAGTTATCGAATACAAATATTAAGTGGATCATACACCCACACAGTGCGCGCGCGCACATACACACACGAGGGCGCACGCACGTGACATTGCCCACGAGCGTACCAAAAAAATGCATACCACAGGACGCACACCCCCACACGACAGACTGCAGGAGCCACACACACCCACACCACCACCCAACACACTCACACCCTCACACACACCCACACACACACACTCACACACACCCACACACACACCACCCACACACACCACACACACATCCCACACACGCACACACACACCCACACACGACACCACACACCCACACTACGCGACACACACAGCACCCGACGACGAGCACACCACACACACACACACACACCCTCACACACACCCGCACACACACCCTCACAATACACCACCCCACACACCCACGCAACACACACAACACACACCACAACCCCACACACACACACACACCACACATCCACACACACACACACAACACACACACACACACCGCCCCTCAACACACACCCACACACACAACACACACACACACACACACACACACACACACACACAAAACACACACACACACACCACCCACACACACACACACCACACATGCACACATGTGTAATGCTTTATTATACAGCAAAGCAAGTCAGGGAATTTCTCCAAAATGGTCTGCAATTATACCACGGAGGATAAATACTAGCCATTTCTGAACACTTTCAAGTGCGTAGATTTCTAAATTATCCATAATTTTATCACACTGCCATACATAAATGACGCACTGTTACAATATCCATCTGGCAAAGTTTACAGTTCGTTTTGGTCTACATCATCGGTAGGATGTAATGTGCAAATTATCTAAAGGACAGGAGTAAGTTATGTGTTAATCTCATATTATTGCTTATCACCATCTCTTAATTAATGTATTTGGGTTTATTTCTTTCCAGAAACTTCCTACCGCTTTTGTTATCCATCCAGCCGTGGTGTTATACCACCGTGTCTCTTGTTAGCACTACAACATATGTGTGTACTGTAGGTTTTAATTCCTGCCAGAATGCACCGGTGATGAATATGGTTTCACCAAATTCTCACCTTCATGCTCATGATTCTGGCTGAAATTCATGATGGATGTTACATCTAGGAAGCATGTAAAGGAAATTGTAGCTCTTAGAAAACATGCTGATAGGAGCCTAGTAAGTCACATTGTTATGTCGGAGTGTGAAGACAACTGACGACACTGTGATTGTGGATCGCTGCATCGAGGAAAATGTGGAAGAAAATGCAAGACAACCTCGCAATGGACAAGGATATCATAAGAAATATTGTGAGGATTCCAAGAAATCCAACAAAGATTTACAGAGAGATGTCGCATTAGCTGCCAAAAATGCTGGTTCTTCAACCTGTTTTTCATACGAAGATCTTTGACATTGCACAAACTGTCAGAATGCTAGTAAGAGAAACAATTATTTGACTGAGCAGTGGGGGAGTGGCAACGCATAGCAACAACATAAAGTGGCAACAGCGTAGCAACAACAGTAGAATTGGCAACAGCAGTAGCAACAACAGTAGCATGGCAGCAAAAGTGGGAACGCTAACATAGGGGCAAAAGTGGCAGCAGCAGTGGGGCACATAGCAACAACTAGCAAGGCAGGAGCCGTGGCGCAGCAGTGGGGGTGGCACGGGGGTAGCTGGCAGCACAAGGCAGACATTGCATTGGCAGCAGCAGTGGCAGCAGCATGCAGTGGGACGCAGTGGCAAAACAGTGGCAGCGCGTAGCAAAAACATAACAGTGGCAGCAGGGAGGGGCAGCAGCAGTAGCAACAACAGTAGCAAAGGGAGAAGCAGTGGCACAGCGTAGCGTACAGTGGGAGCAGCAGAGCAGTGGCAGCACAGTGGCAGCACAAGCATGGGGCAGCAGTGGCGGAACAATGGCAGCAGCAATACATGGCACAGCAGTGCGTGGCAGCAGCAGTGGCCGGAACCGTGGGGAGCAGCATCAAAAACTAACAGTTGCATCACAGGGTGGCACAGCATACAGAGGCAAGCAAGGCAGCAGAAATAGCCAACAGTACAGTAGCACATATGGGACATGGCAGCAGCAGTAGCACAGCAGGGGCAAAAACCCAGCAACAACAGTACCAGTAGCACAGCAGTACAACAACATAGCAGTGGCAGCACGTAGCAAAAAAAGTAGCAGTACGCAGCAGTGGCAGCAGCGGCCCCGCACAGTGGCAGCAACATGGCAGCAGCAGTGGGAACAGCGGCTGCAGTAGCAAAAACAATAGGGTGGGAGCAGCGGCAGGGAGTAGTAGAACAAAGTAGCAGTACAGCAGCAGTGGGACAGCGGCATCACGTGGCAGCAGCAGTGGGAACTAGTAGGAACAACAGTAGCAGTGGCAGCACAGTAGCAACAAAGTATGGGAGCAGCAGTGGGACACGGCAGCAGCATGGTACAACGGCGCAGCAGTGCGCAGCAGACAACAACAGACAGGGGGAGCAGCAGTAGCAAAAACACAGCTGGCAGCAGAGTGGTAGCAGCGGGCGAGCAGTGGCAAAAAGCGGGGACAGCGTGGCAGAAGTGGCGCACATTAGCATGGCAACACAAGGCAACAACATACAGGGGAACAGCAGTAGCAACAACATAAAAATGGCAGCAGCGTACAAAAAATAGCGTGGCACAACTGGCAAAAGCAGGGCAGAGGGGGTAGCAACAACAGTAGCAAGGCAGATCCTGGGAGCACAGTAGCAGTGGCAGCCATAGCTGGGAGCAGCAGTGGCAGCAGAGTAGCAGTGGGAGCAGCCAGTGGCGGAACATGGCAGCAGCAGTAGCAACAAAATAGCTGGATTAGCCGGCAAAAGCAGTACAACAACTAGCAGAGGGAGTCAGTTGGGAGCAGAAATAGCAGTGGGGAGCAGCAGTGGCACCAACAGTGGCAGCACAGTGGCAAAAGCATGGCACGGGGTGGCAGGAACAAGGGGAGCAGCAGTTCAAAAAAAAGTAACTTTGGGATCAGCATGGCATCACATGGCAGCAGAGTGGGGAGACATAGCATAGGCCGGAGCATAGCACCAGCAGTGCAATGGCAGCACAGGCGAAGCGTAGCAGTGGCAGCAGCATGGCAGAAAACAGTGGGACACAGTACATGGGACAGCAGTGGCATAGCAGTGGGGAGCAAAGTAGCAAAAAACACAGCAGTACAGCGCAGTGGTAGCAGGGCAACAGCGTACAGCACATAGCAGCAGTACAACAACAGAGCATGGGGAGCAGCAGAGCAAAAACATAGCATAGCAGCAGCAGTGGCAAACACGGCAGCATAGCAAAAACAAAGCGTGGCGCAGCGGCAGCAGCAGTAGCAACAAAAAGTTGCAGTAGCAGCAGCAAGGTAGCACGGGCCCGAGCAGTAGAAGCGGGAGGGCAAAAGCAGTCCAACAACATACAATGGCAACAGCTAGCAAAAGAGGGAGAAGTACGCAGCATAGCAAAAGCAGTACATGGGAGCAGCATGGTAGCAGCGGGATCAACAGTGGGGAGCAGCAGTGGCAACAGCATAAAACAACAGTAGAAGTGAGCAACCCGTAGCAGGCAGGACAGGATACCAACAGTACAACAAAAGTAGCATAGCAGCAACATATCATGGCAGCAACAGTAGCAGTTCAGCAACGTAGCAACAACATAGCAGTGGTAGCAGCGTGGTAGCGCCCGGGAGCAAAAGGGCAGCAGCGTAGCAACAAAATAGCAGTGGGAGCAACAGCAAGGCAGCAGCATACAACAACATGCTGGCAGCACAGTGGGGGCCACAGTAGCATCAACATACAGTGGGAGCAGCAGTGGCAACAACAGTAGAAGTGGCAGTAGCATGGCAGCAGCTGTGGCAACAGCATAGTAGTGGGAGCAACATGGCAGCAGCAGTGGCAGCAGCATAGCAACAACAGTACATGGGAGCAACAGCAAGACACACAGTCAAACAACGACACGGCAGCACAGTGGCAGCTACAGTCTTTAACATTACAGTGGCAGCAGCATGCAACAGCATATAGTGGCAGCAGCAGTGGCAGACAGTACAATAACAGTAGCAGTAGCAGCAGCAGGGTAAAACGGCGCACAGAAAAAGTAGCAGTGGCAACAGCAATAGCAACAACAGTATATGGCAACATCAGTAGCAACAACAGTAGAAGTGGCAGCACAGTATCAAAAACAGTAGCAAAGGCAGCAGCAGGTAGCAGCGGCAGCAGCAGTGGCAGCAGCAGTGGAGCAAAAAGTGGGAACACGTACAACAACAAGCAGTGGCAGCAACGTAGCAAGGCAGGAGCATGGGGAACAGTATAGCAAAAACATACAGTAGCACCACAGTGGTAGCAGCGGCGCGCATAGCAAAGGCGGACAGTGGCAACAGCCGGGGAACAACAGTAACATAGCAGCAGCGTTGTACAGTGGCAGCAGCATAGCAAGCAGGAGCAGGGAAAAACTAGCAACAACAGTAACAGTACACACCATTTGACGTACAGCAACAGTAGCAGAGGCAGGAGCAGGGGAACAGCATGGCAACAAAACACAGTAGAGCACATGGAGCAGTGGGAGCAGCATAGCAGAGGGAGGACAGTGGCAACAGAGTAGCAAAAACAGAAACAGGCAACAGCTGGCGCAGCATGGCAGCAACAGTGGCAAAACAGTGGAACACAGGCAAAAAACAAGCATTGGACAGCGTGGAACGCGGCAGCAGCTTGGCAGCAACATGGCAACAGCAGTACAACAACAGTAAATGGCAGCAGCAGTGGCGCAGCATGGCAGCAGCAGGGCAACAGCAGTAGCAGTGACAGGGAAAAGTGGGGGGGCAGCATGGCACCGCATACAACAACAGTACAGGGGGGCAGCAGGACAGCACATACAGTGGCAGCAGCAGTGGCAGCAGCAAGCGTGGCACAGCATTGGCCCGCAGTAGCAGTGCAATCAATGGCACACAGTAGATGGCAGTACATGGCAGATAGTAGCAAGGCGGACATGGCAGCACAGTAGCAACAACAAAAGAATAGCAGCAGCAGTGGTAGCACGGCACAGCCGTAGCAGAGGCAGAGCATGGCAAACACAGTAGCAAAAAACAGTACAGTACAGCACAGTTGTAGCGTGGGGAGCAGCAGTAGAGAGGCAGGAGCATGGCAACACAGTGGCAAAAACAGCAGCATACAGCGGGGAGTGGAGCAGGGCACAGCAGTACAAGGCAGGACATGGCAACACAGTAGCAACAACAAGCAGAGCAGCACAGTTGTACAGGCACAGCAGTAGCAGAGGCAGGAGCAGGCAACAGCATGGCAACAACAGTAGCAAACACACAGTGGTAGCAGCGGGAGCAGCAGTAGCAAGGCAGGGCGGGCAACAAATAGCAACAACAGACGTAGCAGCGCAGTTGTAGCATGGCAGGAGCATAGCAAGGCAGGAGCAGTGGCAACAACAGCAGCATACGCACAGGGGGAGCAGTGGCAGCAGCAGTGGCAGAGGCAGCAGAAAAATGGCAGCAGCAGTGGCAAAAGCAGTAGAGGGGGGCAACGGGAGCAGCAGGGGGGCCCGCAGAGCAACAACATAAAGTGGCACACAGTCAGGGCAGTAGCAGTGGCACAGCATAGCAGTGGCATAGCAGTGGCAGTAGCATGGCACACAGTAGCAGGGGGAGTAGCAGTGGCACAGTATAGCAGAGGGAGGGGCGTGGAACAGCGTAGCAACAACAAAGAATGCACAGCAGTGGGACCGCGGCAGTAGAGTGGCAACAGCAGTAGCAACAACAGTATAGTGACAGCAGCAATAGCAAAAAAATAGCAGGGCAGCGCATGGTAGCACGGGAGCAGCAGTGGGAGCAGCGGCACAGCATAGCAGCCATGCAACACCGTAGCAGTGGGACAGCAGTAGCAAAAACATAACATGGTATAGCAGTGGGACAGCGGCCGCGCAGTGGGACAGCAGTGGGAGCAGCAGTAGCATTTGGGAACACATAGCACAACAGTACAGTGGCAAAAGCAGTACAAAAAACAGTAAATTGGAACAGCAGTACAAAAAAAGCAGGGGAGCAACAGGGGAACACAAACAGTAGGGGCAACATGGGAGCAGCAGTGCGCAGCAGTAGCAACAACGTAGCAGAGGGAGGAGCCGTGGCAGCACAGTGGGGAGTGGCAGCAGCATACAGTGGCGCAGCAGTGCACAGCGTAGCATTGGCACAGCAGTGGCAGCGCAGACAGTGGGGGGGAGCATGGCAGGGAAAAGGCAGCCGCTGTAGCAAAAACAGTAACAGTGGAGCAGCGTGGCAGCAGCAGTAACAACAACAACAGAGGCAGAACAGGGGGCAGCAGCAGAGCAAGCAATGGCAGCAGCAGAGCAGGGCAGCACAGTGGGGCAGCAGGAGCATGGCACAGCAGTGGCAGAACAAGACAGCACAGTGCAGTGGAGCACATAGCAGTGGCAGCAGCAGTGGCAGGAACAGTGGCACAGCATAGCAAAAACAGTAACAGTTGCATCAGCAGTGGCAGCAGCAGTAGCAGAGGCAGGAGCAATGGCAGCAGAAGTAGCAACAACAGTAGCAGTAGCAGGAGTAGTGGGAGCAGTGGCAGCAGCAGTAGCAGCAGCAGTGGCAACAGCAGCAGCAACAACAGTACCAGTAGCAGCAGCAGTAGCAACAACAGTAGCAGTGGCAGCAGCGGTAGCAAAAACAGTAGCAGTAGCAGCAGCAGTGGCAGCAGCGGCAGCAGCAGTGGCAGCAGCAGTGGCAGCAGCAGTGGCAACAGCGGCTGCAGTAGCAAAAACAATAGCAGTGGCAGCAGCGGCAGCAGTAGTAGCAACAAGAGTAGCAGTAGCAGCAGCAGTGGTAGCAGCGGCATCAGCAGTGGCAGCAGCAGTGGCAACAGTAGTAGGAACAACAGTAGCAGTGGCAGCAGCAGTAGCAACAACAGTAGTGGGAGCAGCAGTGGTAGCAGCAGTGGTAGCAGCAGCAGCAGCAGTGGTAGCAGCAGTAGCAACAACAGTAGCAGTGGCAGCAGCAGTAGCAAAAACAGTAGCAGTGGCAGCAGCAGTGGTAGCAGCGGGCGCAGCAGTGGCAGCAGCGGCAGCAGCAGTGGCAGAAGCAGTGGCAGCAGCATTAGCAGTGGCAACAGCAGAGGCAACAACAGTAGCAGTGGCAACAGCAGTAGCAACAACAGTAGAATTGGCAGCAGCAGTAGTCAAAACAATAGCAGTGGCAGCAACAGTGACAACAGCAGTGGCAGCAGGAGTAGCAACAACAGTAGCAGAGGCAGGATCCGTGGCAGCAGCAGTAGCAGTGACAGCAGCAGTAGCAGTGGCAGCAGCAGTGGCAACAGCAGTAGCAGCAGGAGTAGCAACAACAGTAGCAGAGGCAGGATCCGTGGCAGCAGCAGTAGCAGTGACAGCAGCAGTAGCAGTGGCAACAGCAGTAACAACAACAGTAGAAGTGGCAGCAACAGTAGCATGAACAACAACAGCAACTGGAGCAGCAACAGCAGCAGCATGAACAACAACAGCAACTGGAGCAGCAACAGCAGCAGCATGAGCAACTACAGCAACTGGAGCAGCAACAGTAGCATCATGAGCAACTACAGCAACTGGAGCAGCAACAACAGCAGCATGAACAACAACAGCAACTGGAGCAGCAACAGCAGCAGCATGAGCAACTACAGCAACTGGAGCAGCAACAGCAGCAGCATGAGCAACTACAGCAACTGGAGCAGCAACAGTAGCAGCATGAGCAACCCTACAGCAACTGGAGTGGTAGCAGAAAACTTCAGTGACAGCAACAGCAGCAGCATCTGGATAGCACCAACTGCCGTGACAGCAGCAAAACCCATCTAAAGTCGCAGCAACATAAGCAGCAAGAAAAAAAAACTGCAGCTAACAACAGAAAGCAGCAACACAAAAGTAACTGCAGAAAGCAGCAACAACAATAAACAACTGTAAAGAAAATAAAGAACGGAGAGAGAGAACCAGTAAAGTCATGGTTGCCCTCTGCCTCTGACTTGACGGTTCTCTGACCACGGGGTTCTGGAACTTTTACTTCTTTGGGTTTTAAAATTGAAGACACGAGGCTTAATTTTTATTATCCCTTTTATTAATAGTTACATTATAAGCGAGGCATAATTTACTTTATTTAAACAGTAATAATTACTGAGAGGATTAATTCCCTGTAGTTATTCATACATTATTATTATTGTTATTATTATTTATTATATTATTATTATTATTATTATTATTTTTTTTTTTATTATTATTATTATTATTTGTTAGTAGTAGCAGTAGTAGTGCTAGTAGTATAGTGATTTCAAAACGCTGCGAAAACGCTCGGGGGTCATACCGTGCTTGGGTAACGAAGAAAAAACACATTTGATCCAAGGAAAAGGGAAGATTCAGTTACAGTTCCTCGACACAACATAGTTAACCAGCTTAACAGACTTTCCTCCCCCCCCCCTGCCCCCTCCCCCCTTTGCCCCCCTCCTCCACCCCCCTCCCCCTCCTCCCTCTCCTTACCGTCCCCTCACACCTGTTATCCACAAGTTTTATTAAAAACGGTATAAATTATCCAAGGATAAGTCCAGTTATCCTGGGATAAGTTTATTTATCCTAAGATAAGTTTCATTATCATAGGATAAGTTTAATTATCTTAGGATAAGCTTAGTTTATCCTATATAATTAAACTTATCCAAGGATAAATTCCATTAACCTAATTTAGAGTCTGGTGGGTTTGTTGACCTCCGTTAGTTTGGTGTTTTACTGATGATATTTAATATTTTATCACTGTTGACTGAAAATTACTTGGGAGTACACGAGAGCACATGGGATCACATGGGAGTTCACAGGGAATCTGTGCTGAAGGTTCAGGGTTGTTAAAAGAGGCTAAGGAAGAATTCTCTGTGCCAAGAAGCCAACAACTGGGAATCGCGCTCCAGAGAGTTTGTTCCAGTCGCAACAAGCACATGGGAGGGAGGGACGCCAGACAGCTTGTAAAATCCACACTGACAAGAACGATCTATTTCTTTACTAATAATCCGACTTGGACCATCTACAGGTCACATTAACACACGAGAGTGAGGGAGCCAGTAATTAGGCGAGGGGAAAGGGGGAGGGAAGGGACAAAGAGAGGAAGAATGGGAAGAAGTATTTTGCATTGTTCCAGTCACGGTACTGTCTCTTTTGTTTCCATACCCACTTCTAAACTAGATTAAGGAATTTCGGGAGCGAATTGTGTCTCACCTAATTGTGGTTACGGGGTTTAATTCACAGCTCCTGGCCTGGTAGCTGGTGTGTGGAGACACAGAGGAGACCCCCTGGATGATAACAGCAAAGCAGCAGTAGCAAAGCATACCTGCTGTATTAGCAGCAACAACTTAAGAACCTAAGAACATAAGAAAGAAGGGAAAGCTGCAGCAGGCCTACTGACCTGCAGTTGGCAGCAACAGACAAAACAGCAAAAGCACTAGCAGCATACCAATAGCATAAAGCAGCACCAGAAACAGCAACACAAGTATCAGTAGTTCTAACAGCATAACAGTAGCAGCAGCAGCAGCAGCAGCAGAAGCAGCAACACAAGTATCAGTAGTACTAAGAGCATAACAGCAGCAACAGCACCAGAAGCAGCAATACAAGTATCAGTAGTACTAACAGCATAGCAGCAGCAGCAGCACCAGAAGCAGCAACAGCAGCAACAATAGTAGCAGCACCAAATGCACAGCAGGTGTAGCATCAGCAGCATCAGCTGTTCTAGTAGCAGTAACAACACGGAAGGAGAATAAATGGATAGATATAGACATGAAGGAAAAAGAAAAAATATCGTGTAAAAAGAAGGAAACAATAAGAGCAACAAATACAACAACAATAAAAACAGTTACAGCAAAAATTCAATAAAAAATACAATAGAAATAAAAAAACGAATAAAGAGAAAGAGTGAGGTAAAAGGACAGTTTCTCAATATTGCTCCCACTGCCTGAGTGTTGGAGAGTGTGTTGGAGACTGTGTTGGTGATTGTGCTGGTGACTGTATTGGTGACTGTGGTGGAGACTGTGGTGGAGACTGTTGGTGAGTATGTTGGAGACTGTGGTGGAGACTGTGTTGAAGACTGTGTTGGTATGTTGGAGACTGTGTTGGAGATTATGTTGGAGATTATGTTTGGAGACTGCGTTGGAGACTGTGTTGAAGACTGCATTGGAGACTGTGTTGGAGACTGTTGGAGATTGTGTTGGAGACTGTTTTGGACACTGTGGTGGTGGGGACTGGGTGGCGGTGGTGGTGGTGGGGAGTGGGTGGTGGTGGTGGGGAGTGAGTGGTGGGGACTCCCAGGGGAGAAATGGCGGGGTGCGCCAGTTTTCTAGGTTTTGGTCAAAGCCTGACCGCTTATATTTAATATCTACAGGATTAAGTATATGACTCCAGACATCTGAGTGAGGTCAACCAGAGAGAGAGAGAGAGAGAGAGAGAGAGAGAGAAAACATTCCCTAAGGAATTAACAAGTTCGGCATTACACCTTTCCATTTTTTTTAACATATTTAGTTACTCAAAATCATATATAATAAAAATCTGTGTTTGCATAAAATAAACGTTTCCCACCAGAACACTGATAACATTTGTCGGCAAAATAAAAGAAGTAGAGAGAGAAATAAAGACAGGAAGAAAACACTGACGACAGGATAAAAAGGGGAAAGAAGAGGAGGAGTAAGAGGAGACAAGGAGAATGGAGGTGGAAAGATGGGTAAAAGATAGCGAGAGCAGGAAACAAAACTGAGTAAAAAGAATAAAGTGGAAACCGAGAGAAGAGTATGAAGGAAAGGATAAAAGAGAAGAGATAGAGGCGGATGGGGGGGGGGGAAGAGGCCAGCAGTCGTAATAGTTAGATTAATTTAATATTTTCAGTGACACAACCTGGTTTCCCTCACCCTCATAAACACTAGAATAAACAAATGGCACAATGCAGTGGCTGGAACAATACACAATAACCCGCACATGGGAGACTGAAACTCATAATGACACTTCGGTCCGACTTTGACTATTAATTAACAAGTCTTTATCGGACCGAAACGTCGTCGTCATAAGTTTCAGTCTTCCATGCACGGGGTTTCTGTAACAGTATGGTAATAATTTTTCCAAACAATGCAAGAACTCTATGTCTGTGGAATTACTATGTGTCTACAACATTCCATGTAGCAACTGTAACTCAGTGTACATAGGACAAACAGGACGAAATATATATATATATATATATATATATATATATATATATATATATATATATATATATATATATATATATATATATAGTATATATATATATGTCAAGTGGGTTTTCGATAACGTGGATGGGGTAAGAATACTCACGTAGGCTGGTAGTACGTATAATATAACGGAAAGTATGGGAAAGCACCAACAGCCGACCTGCCTCTCTCTGCTCCCTATCTTCGACTGACTCTCAAAGTGCCTACGGGTGATGGGTGTTTGAATTCCTGCTATGGTCAGCAGCAATATGAATACAGTCAATGATTCACACAGACGGTTGGTAGTCATCTACTGGTACACTGGTTACTGGTAACTGGTTACTAGGAACTGGTACTACTACTGAGAGCTCGGCGACGCTAACGTATGTCGTCCCGACATACAACTAATACAAACTAGAGACGGCAGGTGTACGGCTTGGGCTGATTCTATACAATGTCAAAGTACACAACAATTGAACATTATAACATACATAAGTAGAATATTGGAATGGAAGCTTACGTAATTGAAACTGTAATAAAACTGTAATGCAATACAAGGTATAATATAGCACAACTCATCGAATGAAACTCAACATTGGGATTACACAATAGAAGTGATAAAAAAAATTTGATCGATCGATCTGTATTCATGTGATCTACAGATTCTGAGGAAGGAATATATACAAAGAAAGTAGTGTTTAACAGAAAGGCAGATTCGGTGCACTCAAATCTAGACTTTTAAAACTCTCAGAATTCGGAGAGAACGTGAACACAAAAAAAAAATTCTTGAATACTGATAAGTGATACTGTAAATTATTCATCTATACAGGTTATTTACATTTAACCCCAACTCTGCTAGGGTGAGATTGATATATGCAGAATGGGTGTCATCTCTGGGAGGATCAAACTCTGTTGCACTGGCTAACTCATGCTGTATTTGAGGCAAATCTGAATTGGTAGTTACAAATGATACTTGAGGATTTCTCAATACCTGTCGTGTACGTAGGGGAATAACGACATTCAGGTTGATCGTCTGACTGAGTATCAGAGGTAGAGAGTACAGGATCAGGAGGATTGTCAGAGTTCTGTCACATTAGTCTGGGTTGGAACATCATTATCATCACATACTAACTTCATATGATCTAAATGCGATTCTTTATACTGACCAGTACTAATTTCTCTAACCTTATACTTATTACCAGTGATATGTTCAACTACTCGATAAAGACCAACAAACTTTTGATCAAGCTTAGGCATTGCAGACGTTTTGTTAAAGTTAGTCAGCATAACTCTCGAACCTACTTTGATTTTGGATGGCTTTGCTCGAGTGTTTGCGACTCTTGTAAATTCTGCTGTTGATTTATGAAGTGTTTCACGGATTCTTCTAAAACACTTTGAGCTAAGCTGGTACGAGTTGCTATGAAATCATCAGGGTTGTAATTTGGTTTCGGATTAGAATATAGCAACTCATACCATACAATGCATAATGTGAAGTGTCACCTATAGAAACATTGTAAGCCGAATTTATAGCACACCGCACATCAGTATAACTTCATCCCATGTTGGGATTGATAGTGGCTCTCAAGACATCAAGTACTTTCTTATTGGTTCGTTCCGCTAACCCATTGCTGGCAGGATGATGAGGAACAAGTGGTGGAATTTTAGAGATCTATTTAGCAAGTACCACACAAATTTCAAGACTCCCATTACAGAATTCCACCTCCATTATCTGTTACTAGGGCCTTAGTGGTGGAATGCCTGCAATAATGCCGTTCTTTAAACGCTTAGCTACTGTCTCGGCAGTCGTATCTGCAATAGGAACTAACCACAATATCTGGTGAAATGATCTACCATAACCCATAAATGTTGTTGCCCTGGAGGAACACTGGAAATTAATTAACAGGATCTAGCGCAACTCTTCCCACGGTTTCACAAGTGTTGGTATACACATTGGATTGGATTAGGACCATAAGCATTACCTTTATGTTGCATGCAGGACACTACCTTTCCATAGCAAACTCAGAAAATCAGTTGCCATACGAGGAGCCAAAATAGTATTTTCAATCTGGCTTGTTTTAAACTGAACGATCCAAACAGGGTGCACAATCACCTGGTACATCCGTGAACTAGCTGTACGGCTACATTCACTAAGTGGACTGTGGAATTACTAACTGGTAAACTCTTAACTGCTGTAGACCCCAACTCTCTGTTCGCTACTGTAAATCTTGAGTTCATGACAAAGTCACTGATTGGATGCTGGTGGCTTCACAGTCAGAATAAGATCTTCCGGGAGCAGGAAAGCGGAATCACAACCAGACCACATGGGATCTGTTCGTTGAGCATGTCTTTACATCTTCACACTAAATGGTGGGTCAGCTGTTACTATACTAACATGTCGAGATAAGGCATCTGCGACTACATTTGACTTTGCCAGGTCTGTTCCAAAGGTGGGATTGAACTCTTGGATATCAAGGTCCATCAGCAAACTACCAGTAGGTTGGTGTTCTGGAATAAAGGAATCAGTGGATCGTGGACCTGTCAAACTGAACAGAGTTACTGAAAATAAGGTCTCGGAATGCTTTTTAAAAGGACCATACTATGCAAAGCTTCATGCTCTCATTACTGTATAATTACGTTTCAGCCTTCGTAAGGACTCTCGCGCCAAGCAAATGCAACTGCGTTGTACTTGCCCATCCATTTTCCTGAGCTAGTACGGCACCTATGCCATAGAACTAGCATCAGTAGACAGAATAGAGGGCTTAGAAAATCTGGAAATTACAAATTGGAGCAGATGTATAGTTTTTTTTCTTTAGAGTTTGTAAATGCTCTTTCTTGACGGAAGGTCCCAACAAAAGGACATCTTTCTTAAGCAACTCAAGTTAGAGAGCCAACTATGGAAGAAAAAATTTGCCAATGAAAGATCTATACCAAAAAACTCTGCAGCCCCACAAAGGATCTAACGGCATCAGCAGACTTTTGGGAGTAGGAAAATTAGTACTGCAGTTACTTTACTTGGTCAGTTGTAACCACTCTAGTAGTGACAACGTGACCAAGAAACTTAATTTCTGATCGAAAAATTGACATTAGACAGTGTGAATCTTTAAAATTGGCTACTTCGAAGCTGACCAAGAACGACATCAAGTCTTTTCAAGTGTGTATCCACGTCCATTAGACTGTCGATTACTCATCTAAGTACAACCATAAGTGCATTAACCTATGAGACCTCTAAAGATATTAGTCATGACCTGAGAAACTGATAGAGAGGATTCGTAGAACCAACGTGCCATAATTAGGAAGTAATAATGGACGCTGTAGGAGTGGAGAATGCGTTAGCTCTTGGCTGTCCTCGGATGAGGGACTTGCCAAAACCCTTGTAACAAGCCAGGGTTGAAAAGACTTTGTTATGCTACGATGTTGACTAAAAGAACACCCAGTACAGGGAGTGGGACGCGATCTGGAATAGTTATCGCATTTAAGCTTCCTAAAGTCAATCACTGGGCGCCCAATACCATCCTTCATATGTACTGAGGATCAAGGTCGCAATTCCAAGGTGACTTTCTAGGTTCAATAACTCCATCATCAAGCATTTGATTGATAATTCTTCCGTGCGACAGAACTTGTGAAAGAGGCATTCTGTACGCAGTATATAATAGGTCGAGTAACCCAGTTCAAGTGGTATACGATGGGACAATAATTCGTTATACCCTCGTCTCACCTGGTAAGGCAATGGTTTCTTCTTACGACGTTTGTACAACTAAGTCAACAAACCTTGACTTCATCTGGGAGTCATGGAGCTAATTCTTTCACCTCAAACTGGTGGAACAGATTGGATTCCAGTGAAGTGGATGAGGTCTCCCCGGTAGAAATAGCACCGACTCACTGGTAGGTGACAACACAACCACTAACCTTAACAGGGTAAGGATTTGAACAAGGTCAACAATATTGTATTTGCTCTGAGACGAATACTGAGTGACCAGAATTTTTAGCTAGAAGAAAATTGGATCCTTACTATCTCTTACAACATGAAAAGGTTGGTTCAACAAATAGACCTTTTACTTTGCGAACACAGTCAACTAGGACGTTTATCACCATCTGGAACACTAGGAACAACAACAGACACTCTAGTGAGGGCACTAGCCGCGACAGAAAACGTCTTTCTGCAGACGCATGTGACATCAACAAGAGATGGCAAATTACTAGTTGCAAGTAATTGTTTTTCCGACAATGCGTCCCCTGTGGAGAAACTACTACTTGAACTAGCATACATTGCAGGGATAGGCTCAGCAACATCAAGTAGTCAAGCGTCCTCGACACTTGAGTAACTGGAAAACTATCTTGCAAAGTCTTAAGTTTGGCAGGAGGCACAGACAGGATTGACAGGATCCATCAGTGCTGACCGCTTGGGTACAGCTACTGTAAAATACACCTAGGCCTTTAGGACTTAATTCGAATGTCGTACCTCTGCGGCAGTAAATGGCAGATCACGATCCAAGCTGTAACCCCAAAATGGCACGATCAAGTCATCTATATGGGCATGCCATTCGATAAGGGTCGAGCACAATGCGTAAGTTTTCGCATGGGAAGCAAATCCAGTAGAAGGTCACCAGGGAAAGTATCTGGTCCGACAACAAGGAAGGAAGCATGAAGTCTCTACCTTGGATAGAAAAGTTAGGGAAGTCCGACCTCGGCACGCAGGTGAGAAACCATCTACTCCACTAATGGGAGGACACATGAGTCGGTTCTACGAGAAGGCATGTCGTAACTCTGCTTTAACCCTAAACAAACTAGACCTTATAAGAATTGACTTTGCTCAACCAGAGTCCAAGAACAAATTGAATCGGGCGCATTATGAACAATGCATGCACTATAAAGGGCTATGGTTGCAGTAGGAATTATGTGCAAACAAAAGGGTGGATTGTCATCATGATAAGATTTTGTTCCACTTCATCCCCAGAATCATTCTACGTCAGAGACGTGAGAACAACATCATCAGCAGATTGTCATTCTCGAACTGCTTAAGGTTCAAAGGAATTGTGAACGGGGATGTGAACTCATTATCACCTACCTGTCCACCATGGTACTGTTTGACTGGCGCTCGAAGTCCCCCGAATTGGAAGAATGACCTGTTCTGGTTAGTTGAGAACCACGACTCCTGTTTCCTCTACGGGGTTCTGCGGTTGGAAACGGCACACGGAAAGACCTAAGTACTGAAGGTAGTAGAGAGCATTAGGCACTCAGATGTGTGCATGTCCATGTATTCTATGATAAGTACAGTAGGGAAGATCTGACTGGTACTCATCATCAGCACGACGCCTCTTAGGGTGACTACAGGACAATTGCAATAAGGCCATGGATACCATCAGTTGTAACAAGTCCGCTGACTATGGTTACTGAAATGTACTATGAATACTCCCGAGTTTATAATGACTCTGTACACTGGTCCTTCGTTGATCGCTGAATGGTTGACGACCACGATTGTCGCTTTGGCGCAAACAAGAGGTGGTGCAGACTGAGAACCTAGGTATGTGAAATTACTTTTGATACATTGGAAAGTACCCTGGGGGCACAAGGAACGTACATAATTAGGGCTTGTAAGTGGATTCCCTCGTCACAGTTGGAGGAGTAAGCCTCATAAGCACACACGAAGCAGTGCGGCATTAGTTCTTTGATTGCTCCAAAAGCTGGCTATTTTAGCAAACGAACGCTGTGATGTTTTATCCTCGTCAGGAACAAAAGCTGAGGACTGGACCAGCATGTAAATGATGATAAAAGTTTGTCTAATCTAACAGCAAATGTGCACTCAACGATTCATTAGTCATGGTTGTAGCATTCACTAGTTTCCCTAATAACGACAATGATCACTGTTTTTACTGGTACGAGGAAAGAACGAATCAGTTCCTCATATTGTGACCACATTAGTAAGATTCCTGAAGTTCGCATATCAGAAGATCAACACGTGAACAGCAGCAGGGGACCGATGAAGAGCTTCTTCGCAAGTTCTGATATGACTTTCCTCTGAGAGGACTGTCAACTAGAGAGCATTAACACGAGAACGTAAATGGCAGTAAACCATGCCTTCAAGACTATGTACATGCCATTGAATAAAGGTAACGCATGAAGGGATACAACGAGTACAACTATTAGTGACTCAGTGTACTTGGGTCGGTCTGTCATTCCATAAGGAACTGTGAGTCGACTGATGACAGGAGCAGCAGTAGCTGAGAGGTCTGTAGAGTCGCCATACACTAAAGTATCACTGGCGGTAAGTAGACATACCGCAAAGCAATACGACAAGCACAAAAATAAATGAAATACATAACAACGATACAAAAGCTAAAAATAAAATAAAATAGATGCAACTAATTTCTGCAGAAGATAATAAAAAAATGTTCTAAGATACACTGCAAAGAGGCGTCAGGACAACTCTATGTAAAGGACTGCTGGACAAGAGAAACCAAATACATTGAAATTACAAGTAATAATATTACAGGGAGACAGAATTAAATGCAAAATGACTGCTGAACTCTTTGCTAATAAAGAAATTAACAATAAAAATGTAAATCAATGTCAAGGTAAAAAATAAAATCACGAGATTGTAATGCAAAGAGAGATAACTGGTGAATTTTAAATATTTTCTAAGAAATGCATACACAAAATTACAGTATAATACAAAGACAACATGAGGAAAAATACATATAATGAAAAACAGGACACAAACAAAAAGAACTTAGAATAATAATGCATAAAAATAACAATAAAAGAAATATTCACTGCAGAACAAGTGCAAACAAAATAATTCACCTGCACAACAAGTGCAACAAAATAAGGAGCAGAAATAAATCACTGCAGTAATAAAAGTTACAACACTGTGAAAATGTAGGTTCAATAATAAAATAGAAATATGACGAAAAACTGATTGAACCTTTAACTCATAATTGTAAATTAGACAAAACAATTTACTCAGAGTAAAGAAAACACTTTACAATTAAAAAAGAAATTGAAATTACACTAAGAGTGAATTTAGTTCAAAAATAGAAAAAAAAAGTGAATAAAAATAAAACAAGAAACAAAACAGGGAAGTGTAACACTTACAAGTGGCGGGCACACAAAACTTACAAGTGGCGGGGCAACAACACTTACAAGTGGTGGGGGCACACAACAACACTACAAGAGGTTGGGGCACACAACACTTACCAGTGGCGGGGCACACAACACATACAAGAGGCTGGGCACACAACACATACAAGTGGCAGGGCCACACAAACACTTACAAGTGGTGGGGCACACAACACTTACAAGTGGCAGGGCACACAACACTTACAAGTGGTGGGCACACAACACTTACAAGTGGCGGGGCAACACAACACTTACAAGTGGTCGGGGCACACAACACGTACAAGTGTCAGGGCACACAACACTTACAAGTGCGTGGCACACAACACATACAAGTGGCGGGGCACACAACCTTACAAGTGGCGGACACACAACGGACTTACATGTGCCGGGGCACACCACAACATAATATTCACTTATACATTTTTTTAGTATAATCTTACAATAAAATCTTGCTGTGACTGGATACACAGAGAATGCTGGCAAAAATAATGGTACAACAAGTCTGCGAAAAGAACAGGGAATGAACAACTGCTGGTGTACTAAAAAAAGGTACACAAAGAAATAAATGGACAATTTGGTAGACAACAAATACAGGAGAATACAATGCTGAAAGAACACAAGATACAATAAAAAAAAAATTTAATTACATCACTACGGATTGACTGACCCAGTAAACTACAGAATAATACATACTACAGACAGAGAGTATCATAAAAAAAACACCACAATAAAAAAAATATTAGAGACGATAACACTGGAAAAAATATTGGCAAAAATAATGAGTCAAGAAACCTGACACTACACAGAAAACGCAAGGCTTATAGTACACAAGAAATTCACAGTAACTGTCTCACAACACGCAAATGTCTTTAAATTGGCAGGAAAATGACCTCTAAACAGAAATTATCGCCACTGAAGTCTGGAGTAGAAGAACGGGATGACTAGTATGAGGAGAAGACGTCCTGTTGGAAGAAATGCCTTTCCCTCGGTGAACTCACATAAC
>NC_069404.1:65408913-65432905 GCF_026875155.1 Cherax quadricarinatus
ACAACACCTACCTTTCCCTTCTCTCCTCTCACAAAAAAAATGTGGGGATGCAGGAACCAGGATCAGATGAGAATGGTTCTGGTAGGGAGGAGTGGATGGAGGACAGTGGAAAAGGAGGGAACAAGAGTGGGAGAGAAAATTAGGAGAGTTTTTGAAAAAATGGAGAAAGAGCTCTCTGTAAAATTGGAAAAGAGGTTGGGAGAAGGAGGCAAAGAATTGGTAGGCACAAGTCGAAACTGCAGTAGCCAAGTTTAAGGGTCCTAGAATTTTGAGATAATAGGCTGAAGCGAGTTACAGGGGCAGTGACCAGAGAAGACACAGCATATAAAGCTGCGAGGCCGAACAGGAAGGAAGGAATTATGAATTATGCTAAAGTCATATCAACCTGCCAAAAAGACCCAAGGAGTGGAAGGGAAGAACAGCTGGTTGCAGACA
Source organism: Cherax quadricarinatus (assembly GCF_026875155.1). Classification (NCBI taxonomy): domain Eukaryota; kingdom Metazoa; phylum Arthropoda; class Malacostraca; order Decapoda; family Parastacidae; genus Cherax; species Cherax quadricarinatus. The sequence continues at coordinate 65,409,349 of NC_069404.1, forward strand.
GAGGGGTGATAGGTCGAAGGGTGAGGGCACAACCATGCTATCAAGAGCCACTGGAAAAATCAAGGGAGGAAACTGACCACATACAGGCAGGATCAGAGTCACAGAGGGTGGGGCAATGGAAGGAGGAAAGGGCAAAATCAGTGTTTATCCATGGCTTAGGAGAGAGAGGAAAGGACACACACTGAAAGGCAGCAGGAAGAAAAAAAAGGAGATTGAGAAAATCATCAGGGGAAAATAGGTGAAGAGATGGACGAGATTGAAAATTTTCAGAAAATTTAGGGGGGTACTCGAAGGGGAGAAACCGACCAATCAAGTGTTCTCAGGACGGAAAACAGTGCGGAACAGGATCCACCAAGAGAAACCACAATTGAAATCTCGGAAGAGTACAAGAGGGTGTTCCTAGACAGGGGACAGTACAAAATCAGAACGACAGCAGCTGAGGGAGAGGACAAAAAGCGAAAGGAGCTAGGAAAAGAGACAAGGATGGAACCAGCAGAGGTCAGTCAGAGCAGAACAACAGCAAGGGCAAGCACACTACAACTATTCTCAAAAACCATACAACCTATCACCCCAAATCCCAACACACACTAAAACCCATACCTACACCCTCCCCCCAACACGGCTATAAAATTCCCCACATTGCACCAGGTCTCCACCCTCACGGGCCCCCACAAACCACAGGTGGAAAAAAAACTGAAGGTATGGTACCAAAGCTGATGGTAAACAAAATAATGGGGGAGTGGCATGAAAGAGCAAAAAGGCATCCCCGGACTCATGCTCCACAGAAACCAAGCTTACAGGTATAATAACATGCATCTTTCCAATGGGTAAAAAACCCTGAGGAAAGACAGAGGGAACAGGGGGGGGTGGAGGAGGGGGCATTGTGATAAAAAATCGCGGGAAATTTTTGATGAGCGGAGAGGGGGCAGTGGGAAGAAGTGATTACATGCGGAACGCTTCATTGGGGCCCCCCAAAGGGGGGTAATAGCAGTGATGTATAATCACCACGAACGGGCGGGGGCCCAAGGCAAGAGTCGACGGAGCAATAGAGTGATGGTTGACCACGGGTGAGGGCCAGAAGAGCTATGCATGCAGGGCAAAGTCCTACATGGGTCTTTACCACAAGGAGATCGTTGGGAGAATTTGGACCCACAGGGGGGCCAAGATACATGGAGGGCTAAGATGATGGGGGGGTATGGAAAACTTATGTACCAACACGTAAGGGACACTCAAAGAGGAGGAGAGGTAAACCACAGGCTAGACTTAGATTCACTGAGAGTACTGTTTGAGGACATATATTGAAGCCCCGAGGAAAATAAATGGTATCAAATACCGCCAGTGGAAATTAAACACAATGCAGTAAAATGTGATCCTTTATTGACAACGTTTCACCCAACGTGGGCTTTTTCAGTCACACACGATCTGTGTGTGACTTGAAAAAGCCCATGGTGGGTGAAAAAGTTGTCAAAAAAGGATAAATTAAGCATATGGTTTATATTTCCTTGAAAGACCCTTTGGGGGGAGTGACCATGTGGGTTTTAAGCTTCGAATACAAGTAGAGTACAAGTGGAGGGAGAAGCGGAAGGCCAGGACGAATGAAGCCAAACTAAAAAAAGGGGACTCCAGGAATGAGGAACTTCCTGAACGGGGTTCGTGGAAGGAAATGGGAGGGAAGTAGTTTAAAGAGATGATGGGAATATGTCAATAAGTGCAAGGAGGCTGAGGAGAGGTTTGTACCAAGGGAAACGGGAATAATGAAAAAGCCCGGATGAGCCCATGGTTCACCCCAAAAGGGGCAGGGGGCAAAAACCCCAAATTTGGGTAGGGGTGGAAGAAATATAGAAGGCAAAGGGCCCCGGAGAAAAAGGGGTGTGTAGAGCCCAAAAAGAATATGCACAGAAAGAAGGGGGGCCCCAAAAACAATATGAAAATGCATAGCAGCGAAAGCCAAAATGACCCCAAAATGTTGTACAGCCCCATAGGGGGGAAAACAACAGTCAAGGCCCGGGAATCAGGGCTTAGGAAGGAAGGGGGAGAGACAAAAGAAAAAGACCGTGAAGAGGGGGAACTCAAAAGAGATTCAAAGAAGTGTTCACAGAGGAGACAAAAGGGGCCCCGAAAGACGGAGAGGTGGGGCACCCCCCATTGCGGGACACAGTGACACAACGAGGAAGAAGTGAAGAGACTTCTGAGTGACTAGATACCTCAAAGGCAGGGGGTCAGTACACCCCCCATGGGATTGAGAGGGGGGCCCGGGGCGCTATGTGTACCCCTAACAACAAAATTAAATCATCTATGAAACAGGGAGTTTGCCTGGGGATGGAAGACAAAAAATTTTGTCCCAATCTTTAAAAAAGGAGACAGACATGAAGCTTTAAACTAAGACCGTGTCACTGCTGTTATATGCAAAATCGGAGAAGTTTATCAGAGAAGGGGGTGGAACACCTAGAAGGAATGTCCATCAACGCACCCAAAATGGTTTCAGGGAGGGGAAATTCCTGTGTCAAAAAACCAGGGAGTTCTATGACATGGTGAAGCATAAGCAGGAGAGAGGGGTGGGGGGTTTGCATATTCTTGGACTGCAAGAAGGGTTTGACACGTTCCCCACAAGAGATTGGTGCAAAAAAGGAGGACCAAACAGGGGTAACAGGGAAGGCCTATAAGGATCAGGGAATACTTGTAGGAAGACAGCAGGGTCTGGTAGTGGCGAGGTGTCGAGTGGGACCTGTGACCACGGGGTCCGAAAGGGGGGGGAGTCCCAGGACCCGTGTGTTTTGGTATTTGTGAAAGACATGACGGAAGGGAAAAGACCGGGTGTCCCCCGTTTGCAGATGCGTGAAGTTTATGAGAAGAATTTACTCAATCGAAGACCAGCCAAAACTACAAAGGGATTGGACAGGCTCGCCTGGTCCCGCAAATTTGGGTCCTGGAGTTCAATCCCCCCCAAATGCAAAGTCAGAAGATTGGGGAAGGGCAAAGAAGACCCCAGAGGGTACGTCTAGGGGGGGCCCGAGACTAAAACCCCACTCAAGGAAAAAAAATCCCTTTGGAGTGGTATAACACCCGGGAATTCCTGAAGCGAATCAAAACAAATAATGCGCAGATATGGGGGCCTAGCAAACCCCAAAAAACATTCCGACATCTTAATAAGGGAAACGTTTTAGGACCCCGTATACCGTGTACGTTAGGCCCAATTGGAGTATGCGGACCAGTTTGGGCCCACCTAGCCAAGCACGTAAAGAAAACTAGAGAAAGTTTTCAAAGGTTTTCAACAAGACTAGTCCCCGAGCTAAAAGGGATGTCCAGAGGAGAGGTTAAGGGAAAATCAAAAATGACGCACTGGAGGACAGGAAGATGAGGGGACATGATAACGACATACAAAAAGTGGAGGAATTGACAAGGGGACAAAGACGGATGTTCCCGAGTTTGGGCACAGTAAAAAGGGGACACTTGGAAGTTGAAGCAAGATGATTCCGGGGATGTTAGGAAGTATTTCTTCAGCCCAGAGTAGTCAGTAAGTTTAATAGTTTGGGAAGCATGTAGTGGAGGGGGGATCCTTACATGCTTTAAGCGAGGTATATAAAGTCATGGTTCAGGGGAGTGACCTAGTAGCGATCATGAAGAGACGGGGAGGGCTCGGTTTCGCCCCGAAACCCCAAACTGGTGAGCAACTGGGTGAGTAACACACACACACACAAAACCCCACAACACATAATATTATAACACACACCACACACATACACCACACCACACACACACACATACACACACCAGCGTGGGCCCGGGGGTGAAAACGTGGGAAACCAAAGGCTCCGAAACCTTTTGCTTTAAAAGAGCGTAATTCAGTAGAAGTAACAGTGGTGTGGAACTTCAGGAACAATCTACGATGAATTAAAGTTATTGTTAAAAAAAGTGAGGGAAAGCTGAAATCTAATTTCAAAGGCAAACCGTTGGGGGGTTTTGGGTTTGTTCCCACTTGGGTTGCGGTGGGCCTGATGAAGTGACGTCAGACAATTGGGTGTGCCATTATCATATAAAGTAAGTGTTAAAATGTAAAGTGTATATTTTCTCAGTAAAGGGTGAAGTGGGAGGGGGTTTTACGAGAATATATGGGTTTTAAACTACGGGGAAGGATCTCCAAAATAGGGATTTAAAGGGCCCACGTACTACTTGTCATCAGCGTGGCAAAAGTCACCCCCAATTTTTTCGCCCCAGTTGGGTTTGCTGTTTACGGCCCTGGCGGCCCCTTTTATCGTTTTTACTGGTCACTCACTCCTGCAAGTATTACCAGAATTAGAATGAAATAGCATAGACATAGAGAATATTTTGGGGTTTACGAGTGTGGGAAGGGAGGGGGGCAAGCTTTTAAGGGCAAATTTTAAGACCGTGCTGGGTCAGGTCCCCGGGGAGTTGCAGGTCACAGAAGTTGGGGGGGTAATTAACCGCACAAGACACACTCACACACACACACACATACACATCAACACACACACACTTAAAAGGCGGGGTTACACGGTAGTTATTCATAAGAAATTAGGAAGCTAGGGAAGCCTCTCAAGTGAACAAAGGAAAATGATAATAACAGCAAAAAATTAACACGTAACCAGAAAAGGGGAAAGTAGAGAGAGAGCTAATTGGAAAAATAAATAGACTAATTTGTGCCTACACGACGAATTTTTAAACACCACCCCCCCCAAACCCTCCCTTTCCCTCACACACAAACACACACAAAAAAGGGTAGACCCACACACCACAACAACATACACACCATACACAACATACACACACATCCCTCACACAACGTTAAAAACACACACACACAACACACGCAAAAACACCACACACACACACACACCAACACACACACATACACACACACACACACACACACACACACACACACACCACAACATACACCACACACACACACCACACACACACCACACACGCACACACCACACACACAAAACGCACACACACACACACAGCACCTGTTTGGAACCCGCACTTGATAAAGCACGCCCAAGAAACTAGAGAAAGTACAAAGGTTTGCAACAAGGTTAGTTCCAGAGTAAGGGGAATGTCCTATGAAGAAAGATTAAGGGAAATCGGCCGACGAACGGGGAGGACAGGAGGGTCAGGGGAGACATGATAAGGGACAAAATAAAATACTGCGTGGAATAGACAAGGTGGACAAGGACGGGATGTTCCAGGGAGGGGACACAGAAACAGAGGCCACAATTGGAAGTTAAAGACACAAATGAGTCAGAGAGATAGTAGGAAGTATTTCTTCAGTCATAGAGTTGTAAGGCAGTGGAATAGCCTAGAAAATGACTTTAGTGGAGGCAGGAACCATACACAGTTTTAAGACGAGGTTTGATAAAGTCATGGAGCGGGGGAGAGAGGGGTCTAGTAGCAACCGGTAAAGAGGCGGGGCCAGGAGCTAGGACTCGACCCCTGCAACCACAAATAGGTGAGTACAAATAGGTGAGTACACGCACACACACACACACACACAAAACGCACACACACACACACACACACACACACACACACACACACACACAAAACCAACACACAACACACATACACACACACACACACACACACACCACACACACAAAACACACCACACACACAACATACACACCCCACACACACACACACACACACACACACACACACACACACATACACACACACACACACACACACACACACACACACACACATACCACACACACACACACACACACACACACACATACACACACACACACATACACACAAAACACACACCACACACACACACACTTTACACACACCACACACACACACACACACACAAAACACACACACACACACACACCCCACTTTACACACACACACAACACACACACACACAACACACATACACACACAACATACACACACACACGCAAAGATGTGGATGTGGTACTTGAAACCTCATGCATCAACATGTCAGGGACAAAACCCAAAGAGAGAGAGGGGAGGAGATGAGCCAGCAAGACTGGATCTTGTGTTCACCCTGAGCAGTTCAGACATCGAGGACATCACTTACGAGAGGCCCCTTGGAGCTAGCGATCATGTGGTTCTGGTTTTTGACTATATAGTAGAGTTACAAGTGGAGAAGGTAACAGGAACTAAAGGGGGAAACAGGCCAAACTATAAAAGGGGGACTACACAGGTATGAGAAACTTCCTGCAGGGGGTTTCAGTGGGACAGAGAAATGGTAGGAAAATCAGTAAACGAGATGAGGGAAATATGTGGCAACAAAATGCAAGGAGGCAGAGGAAATTTTGTTCCCAAGGGAAACAGAAATTTTAGGAAGACCAAGACGAGTCCTTGGTTTACCGAAGGTGTAGGGAGGCAAAAGCTAAGTGCAACAGGAATGGAAAAGGTACAGGAGGGATAGGACCCAGGAATAAAGGAGATTAGTAGAAGAGCCAAAAAACGAGTATGCGCAGATAAGGAGGGAGGCCCAGAGGACAGTATGAAAACGACATAGCATCGAAAGTCAAATCTGACCCGAAACTGCTGTATAGCCACATTAGGAAGAAGACAACAGTCAAGGACCAGGGAAAAAGGCTGAGGAAAGAAGGTGGAGAACTCACAAGAAACGATCAAGAGGTATGTGAGGAGCTCAACACGAGATTTAAGGAAGTATTTACGTAAGACAGGAAGGACTCTGGGGGGACAGACCAGATGGGGACACCAACAAAGGGAATACACCCAAAAAGTGTTGGACGACATAAATACAGATGAGGGGAGGTGGAAAAACTGCTAAGGGACCTCGATACCTCAAAGGCAATGGGACCGGACAAACATCTCTCCATGGGTCCTTAGAGAGGGAGCAGATATGTTGTGCGTACCACTTACCCAATCTTCAACACATCCCCGGAAACTGGGCAAATACTGAGGTATGGAAGACAGCAAATGTAGTTCCCATTTTCAAAAAAGGAGACAGAAAAGAGGCACAAACTATAGACCTGTGTCATTGACGTGTATTTGTATGCCAAAATTATGGAGAAGATTATCAGGAGGAGAGTGGTGGAGCACCTGGAACGGAACAGGGAGTAAAAAATGCCCAAACCCGCACGGATTCACGGAAGGCAAATCCTGGGGTCACAAAACCCTTTTGGAGTTTTTTTGATAAAATAACAGAAGTAAGAAAGAGGAGAGAGGGGTGGGTTGATTGCATCTTCTTGGACTGCAAGAAGGCCTTTGACACAGTTCCTCACAAAAAGATTAGTGCAGAAGCTAGAGCATCAGGCGCATATAACAGGAAGGGCACTGCAATGGATCAGAGAATACCCGACAGGGAGGCAACAAGAGTCATGGTCGTAATGATGTATCAGAGTGGGCACCTGTGACGAGCGGGGTCCCACAGGGGTCGGTCCAGGCAAGTGCTATTTTTGGTATATGTGAACGACATGACGGGAGGGTTAGACTCAGAAGTGTCCCTGTTTGCAGATGAGGGGAAGTTAAAGAGGAGAATTAAATTGATGAGGACCAGGCAGGACTTCAAAGAGACCTGGACAGATGGACACCTGGTCCAGCAAATGGCTTCTCGAATTTAATCCTGCCAAATGCAAAGTCATGAAAATAGGGGAAGGGCACAGAAGGACCACAGACAGAGTATGGCTAGGTGGCCAAAGACTGCAAACCTCACTCAAGGAGAAAAATCTTGGGGGGGTGAGTATAACACCGAGCATGTCTCCCGGGAAACACACATCAATCAGATAACTGCTGCGCATATGGGCGCCTGGCAAACCTGAGAACAGCATTTCCCACACCTTAGTAAGGAATCATTCAAGACCACTGTACACCGTGTATGTCAGGCATACTGGAGTATGCAGCACCTGTTTGGAACCCGCACTTGATAAAGCACGTCAAGAAACTAGGAGAAAGTACAAAGGTTTGCAACAAGGGTTTTTTTCCAGAGCTAAGGGGAATGTCCTATGAAGAATGTTTAAGGGAAATCGGCCTGACGACTCGGAGGACAGGAGGGTCAGGGGTGAATTGATAACTGACATATAAAATACTGCGTGGAATAGGACAAGGTGGACAAGGCAGAGATGTTCAGGAGGGGGGTACACAGAAACAAGTGGCCAATTGGCAAGTTGAAGACACAAATGAGTCAGGAGATAGTAGGATGTATTTATTAGTCAATAGAGTTTTAAGGCAGGGAACTAGCCTTGAAAATGTCGTAGTGGAGGCTGGAACCATACACAGTTTTAAGCGAGGTTTGATAAACTCATGGAGCGGGGAGAGAGAGGGTCTAGTAGCAACGGATGAAGAGGTGGGCCAGGAGCTAGGCATCGCCCCTGCAACCAAAAATAGGTGAGTACACAATCATAAACAACATATTCAGCTGAATCCCAGTCACAGAAATATTTTTATTTGGTAAGGAATTGCAAGTATGTTGGAACCACTTGTTTCGTCGATCTGGTCACAAGTCTCACCGTCTTACATTTCATTTTTTCCAAGAAAAACTCTTGCCTAAACAAAAAAAAAATAACGAGAAGTTTTCCAATTTAGTGTGTTATACAATGGGAAATTTATTGTTGTAAAGTATGGGAGCTGCGTCGGGGAAAAATAAAAATGATAAACAGAGGAGAGATAGAGGAGGAGGAGGGGAGGAGGAGGGGAGGAGGAGGAGGAGTAGAGAGGAGGACTAGTTGGAGTGGAGGGTGTATCGTGGTGATGGTAAAAGTGGTAAGCAGTAACAACAACAACAGTGACAGCAGGCAGTAGCAGTGGCATCAGCGTGGCAGATAGCAGAGGCATCTAGCTATGGCGTTAGCAGTGCAAGCAACTGGAGGCAGCAACAGTTGACAGCAGCAGTAGAAGTCGGCAGCAGTAGTGGACAGTTGCTGTAGGCAGACAACAGAGGCAGCAAACATTGACAGCAGCAGTTGCAGTGGCAGCACAGCAGTGCGCAGCAGCAGCAGCGCCTGTATGCAGTGGCAGCAGAAGCGGACAGCTGCAGTGCAGCAAGAGTGACAGCATCAGTAGCTGTGGCAGACGAGCAAGTAGAACAACAGTAAAAAGTGGCTTCAGCAGTGGGCAGCAGCAGCACGTAGCAGAGGCTGGAACACTGCAGCAGTCAGAAGCAACAACAGTAGCGTTCACGCAGCAGTAGGTAGCAGCGGCCATCAGCAGTAAGCAGTGGCAACAGCTTTGCAACCAGCAGTAGCAGTGGCAACATCTGTAGCAACAAACAGTAGAAAGTGGCAGCAGGCAGTCTATCAAAAAAAAGTAGTAGCAAAGGCAGCAGCAGGTCGTAGCAGCGGCAGCAGCAGTGGCAGCAGCGTAGGGCAGCAGGAGAGCAGTGGCTACCAGTGTAGCAAACAACAGTAGAGTGGCAAGCAAAGTAAGCAGAGGCAGGAGCCGTGGCAACAGCAAGGTAGCAACAACAGTAGCATGTAGACCCAGCAGTGGTAAGCAGCAGGCAGAAGCAGTAGCACAGGCAGGGCCTGTGGCCAACAGCAGTAGCAACAACAGTAACCAGTAGCAGCAGCTGTTGTAGCGTGGCAGCAGCAGTAGCAGAGGCAGGAGCAGTGGCCATAAAGCAGTAGAGCAACAAACTGAACAGTAGCAGATCCAGTTGCTAGCAGTGGCAAGCAACAGTAGCAGAGGGCAGGAGCAGTGGGCAACAGCAGTGGCAACATCGTTAGCATGGCAACAGCTTGGCAGCAGGCAGTGGCAGCAACAGTGCAGCAACAGTGGCAACAGCGTAGCAACAACAGTAGCATTGGCAGCAGCAGTGGGAACGCCCCCGCGGAAGCCCAGCCAGTGCAGCAACTAGTTGGCATCTCGCTGTAGCAACATACAGTAGAAGTGGCAGCAGCAGTGGCAGCAGCAGTGGCAAAGCAGCAGTGGCAACAGCAGTAGCAGTGACAGCAAACCAGTTGGCAGCAGCAGTGGCAGCAGCTGTAGTAACAACAGTAGCAGTAGGCAGCAGCAGTGACGCAGCAGTAGCAGTGGCAGCAGCAGTGGCAGCAGCAGTAGCGAGTGCAGCAGCAGTAGGCAGCCGCCAGTAGCAGTGGCAGTAGCAGTCGACAGCAGCAGCAGTGCAGTGGCAGTTAGCAGTGGCAGCACGCTAGATTGAGTGCAGGTGTTGTGGCAGCTAGCGCAGGCAGTAGCAACAACAATAGAAGTAGCAGCAGCGTGGTGAGCAGCGGCAGCAGCGTTGCAGAGGCAGGAGCAGTGGCAACAGCAGTAGCAATCAACAAGTTGGAGTAGCAAGAAACTGTTGTAAGCAGTGGCAGCAGCATGTCGTAGCAGAGGCAGGAGCAGTGGCAACAGCCAGTGGCATCAACAGCAGCGGTAGCAGCGGCAATGGTAGCAGTGGCGCAGCAGTAGCAGAGGCAGGAGCACAGTGGCAAACAGCGTAGCAACTACAGTAGCAGTAGAAGCAGCAGTTGTAGCATTGGCAGCGCAGCTTAGAGATGGAGGAGCAGTGGCAACAGCAGTGGCAAACAACAGTAGCAGTAGCAGCAGCAAGTGGTAGCAGCGGCCAGCCAGCAGTAGCAGAGGGCAGACTAGTGGCACAGAAGTAGCAACAAACAGTGCAGTAGCCAGCAGCAGTTGTAGAAGCGCGACAGCAGCAGTAGGCAGAGCAGGAGCAGTGGCAAAACAAACAAGCAGCGTAGCAGCTAGCAAGTGGTAAGCCATATGAGCAGCTTTGGAAGAGGCAGGAGCAGTGGCAACAGCAATAGCAACAACAGTAGCAGTGGCAACAGCAGTGGCAGCAGCAGTGGCAGCAACAGTGGCAGCAACAGTGGCAACAGCAGTAGCAACAACAGTAGCATTGGCAGCAGCAGTGGAAGCAGCGGCAGCAGCAGTGGCAGAAACAGTGGCAACAGCAGTAGCAACAACAGTAGAAGTGGCAGCAGCAGTGGCAGCAGCAGTGGCAGCAGCAGTGGCAACAGCAGTAGCAGTGGCAGCAACAGTGGCAGCAGCAGTGGCAGCAGCAGTAGCAGTGGCAGTAGCAGTGGCAGCAGCAGTAGCAGTGGCAGTAGCAGTGGCAGCAGCAGCAGCTGTGGCAGTAGCAGTGGCAGTAGCAGTGGCAGCAGCAGTAGCAGTGGCAGTAGCAGTGGCAGCAGTAGTAGCAGAGGCAGGAGCAGTGGCAACAGCAGTAGCAACAACAGTAGCAGTAGCAGCAGCAGTTGTAGCAGTGGCAGCAGCAGTAGCAGAGGCAGGAGCAGTGGCAACAGCAGTGGCAACAACAGTAGCAGTAGCAGCAGCAGTGGTAGCAGCGGCAGCAGCAGTAGCAGAGGCAGGAGCAGAGGCAAACAGAGTTGCAACAACAGTTGCAGTTGCAGCAGCAGTCGTAGCAGTGGCTGCAGCAGTAGTAGCAGAGGCAGGAGCAGTCGGCAACACAGCAGCAGTAGGCAGCAGCAGTGGTAGCAGTGGGCGTGTGTGCAGTGGCAGAGGCAGGAAGCAGTGGCATCAGCAATAGCAACAAAACAGTAGCAGTGCAACGCAGTGGCAGCAGCAGTGGCAGCAAAACAGTGCAGCACAGTGGCAACACAGCAGAGTAGCAACAACAGTAGCATTGGCAGCAGCAGTGGAAGCCGCGGCCTGCTGCAGTGGCAGCAACTGTGGCAACAGCAAGTAGCAACACACAGTAGAAGTGCAGCAGCAGTTGCAGCAGCACGTAGCGACAGTGGCAGCAACAGTGGCAGCCAGCAGTGGCAGCTGAAGTAGAACACTCAGTAGCAGTGGCAGCAGCAGTAGCAGTGGCTGTTGCAGTAGGCTGCAAGCGTAGCAGTGGCAGTAGCTGTGGCAGTAGCAGTGGCAGCAGCAGTAGCAGTGGCCAGTTGACAGTCCTGGCAGCAGTAGTAGCAGCAGCAGGAGCAGTGGGAAACAGCCGTAGCAACAAACAATAGATGTAGCAAGCTGCAGTTGTAGCTGGCGGGCAGAGCAGTGGCAACAGCGTGCAACAACAGTAGTAAGTGCAGCAGCTATAGCATAAACTGTAGCAGTGGCACGCAGCAGTGGTTGCAGCGGCTGAGCAGTGGTGCAGCGGCCGCAGCAGTAGCAGCAGCAGTAGCAACACCAGTAGCAGTGGCAGCAGCAGTAGCAAAAACAGTAAACCAGTAGGATAGTAGCAGTTGGTTAGCAGCGGCCGCAGAAGATGACTAGCAGCGGCAGCAGCAGTGGCCACCAGCAAGTGAAGCACTTGTGTAGCAGTGCAACAACCCAGTAGCAACAAAACAGTTGCAGTGGCAGCAGCAGTTGAAACAAACAGAAAGAATTGGCAACGCAGTAGCAACAACAGTAGCTGTGGCTGCAACAGTGCAACAGCAGTAACAGTAGGCAGCACAGTGGGGAGCTGCAGTGCAGGCAGCAGTAGCAAACAACAGTAGCAAGAGGCAGGAGCCGTGCAGTCAGCAGTGTCAGTGCAGCAGCAGTAGCAGTGGCAGCAGCAGTGGCAGGAACAGTGGCAGCCAGCCCCTGAGGCACTACAGTAACAGTGCTGCAGCAGTGCAGCAGCATTAGCAACAACAGTAGCAGAGGCAGAAGAGATGCAGTTGCAGCAGCAGTAGCAGTAGCAGTGGCAGCAGCGTAGCCAGTGGCAGCAGCATTGGCAGTGCAACAGCAGTGGCAGCAGCAGTGGCAGGAACAATGGCGTGCAGCAGTAGCAGTGGCAGCAGCAGTAGCAGTGGAGCAGCAGTGGCCAGGAACAAGTGGCAGCAAGCAGTAGCAAACAGTAACTGTGGCATCAGAAGTGGCATCTGCAGTGGACAGCAGCAGAGGTAGCAGTAGCAGAGGCATGAGCAATGGCACCAGCAGTATCAGTGGCAGCAGCAGTGGCAGCAGAAGTTGCAGTGGCAGCAGCAGTAGCAGTGGCAGCAGCAGTGCCAGCAGCAGTAGGCAGTTGCAGCAGCAGTGGCAGTAGAGTGGCAGCAGCAGTGGCAGGAACAGTGCAGCAGCAGTAGCAAAAACAGTAACAGTTGCATCAGCAGTGGCAGCAGCAGTAGCAGAGGCAGGAGCAATGGCAGCAGAAGTAGACAACAGTAGAAGAGAAGCAGTGTAGTGGGAGCAGTGGTCGCTGCAGTCGCAGCAGCAGTGGCAAACAGCAGACAGCTCCACTAGTTCGAGAAGCAGCTGCAGTGCAACAACAGTAGCAGTGGCAGCAGCAGCGGTAGCAAAAACAGTAGCAGTAGCAGCATGCAGTGGCAGCAGCGGCAAGCAGCAGTGGCGAGCAGCAGAATGGCAGCAGCAGTGTCAACAGCGGCTTGCCTGTGAAAAAAACAATTGCGTAGCATCCGGCAGCAGTTGTAGCAACAAAGAGTTGCAGTAGCAGCAGCAGTTTGTAGCAGCGCATCAGCAGTGGCAGCTGCCAGTGGCCAACAGTAGTAGGAACACAGTAGCAGTGGCTGAAGCAGTAGCATCAAACAGTGTGGGAGCAGCAGTGGTAGCAGCGGCAGCCAGCAGTATTAGCAACGGCTAAGCAGCATTGGCAGCAGCAGTAGAAACAACAGTAGCAGTGGCAGCAGAGAATATAGCATAAACAGTTGCAGGGCAGCAGCAGTGGTAGCAGCGGGCGCAGCAGTGGCAGACAGCGGCAGAGCAGTGGCCAGAGCTGTGGCAGCAGCATTAGCAGCTGGCAACAGCAGAGGCAACAACAGTAGCAGTGGCAAAACAGAAGTAGCAACAACAGTTAGGAATTGGCAGCAGCAGTAGTCAAAAACAAATAGCAGTGGCCAGCAACAGTGGCAACTGCAGTGGCAGCAGGAGTTGCAACAACAGTAGCAGAGGAAGGAGCCGTGCCAGCAGCAGTAGCAGTGGCAGCTGCAGTAGCAGTGGTCGGCAGCCTGCAGTGGCAGCAGCAGTTATGCAGTTTGCAGCGCTGTGGCAGGAACAGTGGCCGAGCAGTAGCATAAGGAGGAAGCTTGGCACCAGAAGTTAGCAATTGCAGCAGCAGTGGCTGAAGCAGTAGCAGTGGCACAGAAGCAGTGGCAGTAGTGTCGGGCAGCAGTCAGTGGCAGGAATAGTGGCAGCTGCCGTACAAAACAGTAACAGTGGCATAAGCAGTGGCAAACAGCAGTGCTGCAGCAGAAACAGAGAGCAGGAAGCACATGGCAGCAGAAGTAGCAAGAACAAGCAGCAGTAGCAGCTGCAGTGGTAGCAGTGGCCACAGCTCCAGTAGCAGCAGCAGTAGCAGCTGCAGTAGCAACTACAGTAGCAGTGGCAGCAGCATGAGCAAAACAGTAGCAGTTTGCGAGCAGCAGTGGCTGCAGCGGAAGGCCAGTAGCAAAAAAAAATAGCAGTGGCAGCAGCGGCGAGCAGCCAGTAGCAAAAACAGTTGCTTTAGCAGCAGCAGTGGTAGCAGCGGCATCAAACAGTGGCAGCAGCAGTGGCAACACAGTAACAACATACAGTAGGAAGTGGCAGCAAACAGTAGAGAGGCAGGAGCAGTGATACCAACACAGTCAGCCAACAACAGTAGGCAGTAGGCAGCACAGTATCAGTGGCAGCAACAGTAGCAGTGGCAGCAACTGTTAGCAACAAACGTAGCAGTGGTTGCAGCAGTGGTAGCAGCGGCTGCTCAGTTAGTGGCAGCAGACGTGGCAGCAGCAGTGGACGACTGCAAGTTGGCAACACACAGTAGCAGTCCGGCTGACAGCTATTGGCAAGCTGCAGTAGCAACAACAGTTGCAGCTGGCACAGCAGTGGCAGCTACTGTTGCAATCAACAGTTGCAGTGGCAGCAGCCAGTGGCACAAAAGTAGAAGTGGCAGTAGCAGTGGCAGCAGAGTGGCAACAGCAGTTAATAGTGGCAGCAAGTGGGCAGCAAGCAGTTCGGCAGCAGCAGTAGCAACTAAAGTAAAGTCAGTGCGCAGCAGCAGTGGCAGCAGCAGTAGCAAAACGTTTGCAGTGGCAGCAGCAGTAGAACATACAGTAGCAGTGGCCAGCAGCAGTTAGGCAACAAGAGTAGCAGGGGCGGCAGCAAGTGGCTGGCAGCAGTTAGTTAACAACATCTGTAGCAGTGGCACAGCAACAGTAATGGCTGCCTAACTGTAGCTACATGCAGTAGCAGTTGGCCGGCAGCAGCAGTGGCAGCAAACAGTAGCAACAGGGAGTAGCAGTGGCAGCAGCAGTTGCCGGGCATCTGTCAGAACAAGAGTAGCTGTGGCGGCCAGCAGTGGCAGCAGCAGTAGCAAAACAGTAGCAGTGCAGCAAACTGGCAGTAGCTGAGACAGTTAGCAACAAACAGTTGCAGTTGCATCAGCAGGTAGCAACAACAGTAGGAGGGGACAGCAGCATGTGCAGTAGCAGTAGCACAACAGTAGCAGTGGCAGCAACAGGCAGATGCAGCAGCAGCAGCAACTACAGTACGCAGTGGCAGCAGCAGTAGCAACAACAGTAGCAGTGGCAGCAAACTCTGGCAGCAGCAGTAGCTACAACAGTAGCTGTGGCTGCAGCATGTGGCAGCAGACAGTAGCCAACAACAGTATCTGTGGCAGCAGCAGTGCAGCAGCAGTAGCAACCAACCAGTAGCAGTGGCAGCATACAGCAGTAGCAGCAGCAGCAGCAACAAAACAGTAGCATGTGGCAGCAGCAGTAGCAGCAACAAACATGTAGCAATGGCTGCAGCCAGTGGCAGCACGCAGTAGGCCTACAACAGTAGCAGTGGCAGCTGCTGTGGCAGCCAGAAGTAGCAAACAACAGTAACGTAGCAGCAGAAGTGGCAGCAGCAGTAGCAATAACTCAGTAGTAGCAAGTGCAGGTGGACAACAGTGGCAGCTCAGTAGTAACATCAGTAGCAGTGTGCTGCACCAGTGGCAGACGGCAGCAGTAGCAAACAACAGTAGCATTGGCAGCAGCAGTAGCAACAACAGTATCAGTGGGGCGCAAGCACGTGCAGCAGCAGTTGCAACAGTAGCAGATGGCTGTGGCAGCAGTGGCAGCAGTGGCAGCAGCTGTTTGCAACAAACATAAAAGTGGCAGCCAGCAGTCGCTGCAGCAGTAGCATCATCAGTAGCAGGTGGCAGCAACAGCAGTTGCTGCAGCAGTAGCAGTTGCAGTGGCAGCAGCAGTAGCAGTGGAAAGCAGCAGTGGCAGTGGCAACCAGCAGTGGCAAGCAGCAGTGGCTAGGAACCAATGGCAGCAGCAGTGCAGTGGCAGCAGCAGTTAGAGTGGCAGCAAGCAGGGGGCAGGAACTAGTGCCGGCAGCAGCAGTTAGCAAAAACAGTAACCAGTGGCATCACAATTGGCATCTGCAGTGCAAGCAGAAGACGGTAGCAGTAGCAGTGAGCATGAGCATTGGCACACGCAGAATCGTGGCAGCAGCAGAGTGCAGCTGAAGTTGCAGAAGTGCAGCAGCAGTAGCAGTGGAGAAGGCAGTGCAGCAGCGTAGGACAGATGGCAAGCAGCAGTGGCAGTAGCAGTGGCTCAGCAGCAGTGGCAGGAACAGTGGCAGCAATGCAGTAGCAAAACCAGTAACAGAACATTGCAATCAGCAGATGGCTGCAGCAAGTAGAAGAGCAGAGAATGGCAGCAGAAGTAGCAAAAACAACAGTAGCTGTAGCAGCTGTTGTGGGAATGCAGTGGCAGCGCAGTAGCAGCAGCAGTTGCAACAGCAGAGCACCACAGTACCAGTAGCAGCTGCTGTAGCAAACTGTAGCAGTGGCAAGCAGCTGTAGCAAAAACTGTACAGTAGCTGCTGCAGTGGTGGCAGCAGCGGCTGCAGCAGATGGCAGCAGCAGTGGCTGCAGCCCCCCCCCGTGTCATCAGCGGTGCAGTAGCAAAAACAATAGCAGTAGCATCAGCGGCAGCAGTTTGTTGTAGCATCAAGAGTAGCAGTAGCAGCAGCTGTGGTAGCAGCGCATCAGCTGTGGCAAGCAGCAGAGGCAACTGTAGTTAGGGGACCCAACCAGTGCAGTGGCAGAAGCAAGGTAGCAACAATCAGTAGTGGAGACAGCAGTGGTAGCAGAGGCAGCAGCAGTAAGTTTTAGCAACGGCAGCTAAGCAGGGCAGCAGCTGTAGCAAAACAGTAGCAGTGGCAGCTGCAGTAGGTAAATAAGTTAGCTGTGGCCAAGCAGTAGTGGTAGCAAGAGGGGCGCAGCAGTGGCAGCAGCGCAGCTGCAGTGCAGAAGCAGTGGCAGCAGCAGTAGGCTAGTGGCACAGCAGAGGCAACAAACATGTTGCAGTGGCTACAGCTGTAGCAAAATCAGTTGGAATTGGGCAGCAGTAGTCAAACAATAGCAGTAGGCAGCTACAGTAGGCAACAGGCAGTGGCAGCAGGAGTAGCAACAACAGTAGCAGAGCAGGAGCCGTTGCCTGCAAGCAGTAGCTGTGGCAGCAGCAGTTGCAGTGGTCGGCAGCAGTGGCAGCAAGCAGTTGCAGTGGCAGCAGAGCAGTGGCAGGAAACAGTGGCTGCAGCAGTAGATAGGCAGGAGCAGTGGCCAGCAGTGCAATTGCTGCGCAAGTGGCAGATGCAGTAGCAGTTGGAGCAGCTCGTCCGGCATACGCAGCTAGAAGTGGCAGCACGCACAGTGGCACCAGAATAGTGGAGATAGACACTAGGTGAAACATCTAAAACAGGAACAGTGGCATCAGCAGTGGCAACAGCAGTGGCAGCAGCAGACCAGAGGGGCGAGGAGCAATGGCTGCAGAAGTAGCAAGACAGCAGAGTAGAAGCAGCTGTGTAGCTGTGGCACAGCAGTAAGCTGCAGCAGTAGCAGCAGCAGTAGCAACAACAGTAGCAGTGGCAGCAGCAGAGCAAAAACAGTAGCAGTAGCAGCAGCAGTGGCAGCAGCGGCAGCAGTAGCAAAAACAATAGCAGTGGCAGCAGCGGCAGCAGCAGTAGCAACAACAGTTGCAGTAGCAGCAGCAGTGGTAGCAGCGGCATCAACAGTGGCAGCAGCAGTGGCAACAGCAGTAACAACAACAGTAGAAGTGGCAGCAACAGTAGCAGAGGCAGGAGCAGTGATACCAACAGTAGCAACAACAGTAGCAGTGGCAGCAACAGTATCAGTGGCAGCAACAGTAGCAGTGGCAGCAACAGTAGCAACAACAGTAGCAGTGGTAGCAGCAGTGGTAGCAGCGGCAGCAGCAGTGGCAGCAGCAGTGGCAGCAGCAGTGGCAACAGCAGTAGCAACAACAGTAGCAGTGGCAGCAACAGCAATGGCAGCAGCAGTAGCAACAACAGTAGCAGTGGCAGCAGCAGTGGCAGCTACAGTAGCATCAACAGTAGCAGTGGCAGCAGCAGTGGCAACAAAAGTAGAAGTGGCAGTAGCAGTGGCAGCAGCAGTGGCAACAGCAGTAATAGTGGCAGCAACAGTGGCAGCAGCAGTTGCGGCAGCAGTAGCATACAACAGTAGCAGTGGCAGCAGCAGTGCAAGCAGCGTAGCAACAAACAGTTGCAGTGGGCTGCAGCAGTAGCAACAACAGTAGCAGTGGCAAGCACAGCAGTCGCAACAAGAGTAAGCAGTGGCACGGCCGCAGTGCTGCTGCAGTAGTAACAACAGTAGCAGTGGCAGCAACAGTAAATGGCAGCAACAGGTAGCAACTGGAGTAGAGTGGCAGCAGCAGTGCTGAATGTAGCAACAAGAGTTGCATGTGGCTATGCAGCAGTGCAGCAATCAGTAGCAACAAGAGTAGCAGTGGCGGCAGCTGTGGCAGAGCAGTAGCAACAACAGTGGCGTTGGCAGAACAGCTGTAGCAGCAGCAGTAGCAAAACAGTTGCAGTCGCATCAGCAGTAGCAACAACGTAGGAGTGGCTGCAGCAGTGGCAGTAGCAGTAGAAAAACAGTATGCAGTGGGCAGCAAACAGCAGTGGCAGCAGCTGCAGCAACAACAGTAGCAGGGTGGCCAGCAGCAGTAGAACACAGTAGCAGTGGCAGCAAGGCCAACATGGCAGCAGCCGTATCGCTACAACATTTAGCATTGGCAGCAGCGTTTGAGCAGCAGAGCCAACAACATTACACATTTGCAGGCAGTGGCAGCAGCAGTAGCCACAAACCGCTAGCAGTAGGCAGCAACGCCGTGGCAGCAGCCCAGGCAACAACCAGTAGCAAGTTGGCAGAAGACAGTAGCAACACATACAGTAAGCACTGGAGCAGCAGTGGCAGCCGCAGTAGCTAAAACAGTGACCCCAGCTCGGCCGCAGCAGTCGGCTGCCGCCAGTACGCCACACAACCAGGTAACAGTGGCAGCAGACAGTGGCTGAAAGCAGTAGCAAAAACAGTAGCAGTGGCAGGAACAAACAGTTGGCAGGCGCTTTAGTAACAAACAGTTCAGTGGCTGCACCTGTAGCAGCAGCAGTAGCAACAACAGTAGCTATGGCAGCGCTAGTAGCAACAACAGATCAGTGGCAGCAAGCAGTGGCAGCAGGCGTGCAACAGTAGCAGTGGCAGCAACAGCAGTGCAGCAGCAGTAGCAACAAACCATAAACAGTGCAGCAGCAGTCGCGCAGCTGTAGCAACAACAGTAGCAGTGGCAGCTACAGCTGTGGCAGCAGCAAGTAGCAACATCAGTTGCAGTGGCAGCAGCAGTAGCAACAACAGTTTCTGTGGCAGCTGCAGTGGCAGCAGACAGTAGCAACAGTAGCAGTGGCAGGCACAGCAGTGCAGCTGGACAGTAGCAACAACCGTAACAGTGGCAGCAGCAGTGGCAGCAACAGTTTTTTTTTTCTTGTTTTTACTTTTTAGCACAAGAGTAGCAGTGGCGGCTGGCAGTGGCAGCAGCAGTAGTTAAAACAGTAGCAGTGGCATCAACAGTATGGCAGAAACTGTAGAAAACAGCAGTTGCAAGTGCTGCTGCCAGAAAATTGGCAAGCAAAACAGTTGCAACAAGAGTAGCATTGGCAGCTGCTGTGGCAGCATCAGTAGCAACGAGTAGTCAGTGCGGCAGCAAGTGGCAGCAGCAGTAGGCAACATCGTAGCTGTGGCAGCAACAGCAGTAGCAGAAGCAGTTAGCAACAACAGTAGCAGTTGCATCAGCAGTCGCAAACAACAGTAGGTGTGGCAGGCAGCTGTGGCCAAGTAGCAGTTAGCAACAACAGTAGCAGTGCAGCAAACAGCAGTGGCTGCAGTAGCAGCAAAACAGTAGCTAGTGCTGGCAGCAGCAGTGCAAAAACAGTAGCACAGTGGCAGCTACCACTGGCAGCAGCAGTAGCTAATAAACATAGCGTGGCAGCTGGCAGTGGCAGCTGCAGTAGCAACATCTGTATCAGTCGCAGCAGCAGTGGCAGCAGCAGTAGCATCAAAAGTAGCAGTGGGCAGCTACAGCAGTGGCCAGCAGCAGCCATACAAACAACAGTAGCAGTGGCAGCAGCAGTAGCACAACAGTAGCACTGGCAGCAGCAGTGCGCAGCAGTAGTAGCTACAAACAGTAGCAGTGGCTGCCAGCCGCAGTGGCAGCAGCAGTAGCAACCAACAGTTACAGTGGGCATGCAGCAGTGGGCAGCAGCAGTAGCAACAACAAGTAGCTGTTGGCAGGAACAAATAGTGCAGCAGCATCGTAGTAACAACAGTAGCAGTGGCAGCACAGTGCGCCAGCTAGCTGTAGCAACAACAGTTGCATTGGCAGCAGCAGTAGCAAACCAACAACAGTATCAGTGGCGAGCAGCAGTGGCAAGCGCACAGTAGCACAAACAGTAGCAGTGGCAGCAACAGCAGTAGGCTCTGCAGCAGTAGCTTCAACCGTAACAGTGGCTGCAGCAGTGTCAGCAGCAGTTAGCAACAACAGTAAAAATAGCAGTGGCAGCATCAGCAGTGGCAGCAGCAGACTAAGCCAACAACAGTACGCTGTGGCATGCAGCAGTAGCAACAACAGTTCAGTGCAGCAGCAGTGGCAGCAGCAGAGTAGCAACAGTAGCAGGTGGCAGCAACAGCAGTGGTAGCAGCAGTTAGAAAACAACAGTAAACAGTGGCCTGCAGCAGTGGCAGCAGCTGTAGCAACAACAGTAGAAGTGCCAGCAAACTGCAGTGGCAGCTGCAGTAGCAACAACAGTAGCAGTGGCTGCAACAGGCAGTGGCAGCTGCAGTGCAAGAACCGTAACAGTTGCAGCAGCAGTGGCAGCGCTGTAGCAAAAACAGTAGCATTGCAGATACTGCAGTGGCAGCAGCAGTAGCTACAGCAGTAGAGTGGAAAGCAAGCAGTAGCTACAACAGTAGCAGTGGCAGCAGCAGTAGCAACAAAACAGTATCAGGTAGGCAGCAGCAGAGGCAGTAGTTAGTTAATGACAGTAAAAGCATGTTGTAGTATTGGCAGGGGTAATAATATCACTAGTAGTTGTTAACATGAAATTTATTGAAGGGAAGCAGCAACTGTAGCACGCTAATGAACATCATCAGCAACTGGAGTGGTAGCAGCATACTGTAGCAGCATGACAACAACAACAGCAATGTGTGAGTATGCAGCCAACTCTGTTTTAGCAGCATGAACAACAACAGCAAATTGAGCAGCAACAGCTGCAGCGATGCAGCAACTACAGCAAACTGGAGTCAGGCTACTGTAAGCTGCATGAACACACAGCAACTGGAAGCAGCAACAGCTGCAGCATGAGCAACTACAGGCAAACTGGAGCAGCAACAGTAGCCAACATGTGCAACTACAGCAACTGGAAGTCGGTAGCAGCAACTTCTGTGACAGCAACAGCAGCAGCATCTGGAGTAGCACCGACTGCGTGACAGCAGCAACAGCAGCCTAAGTCGCAGCTACATAAGCAGCAAGAACAAAAAATGCCAGCTAACACACAGCAGCCAGCAACGCAAAAAGTAACTGCTGTAGCTGCAACTTCAATGACAACTGGTAAAGAAATAAAGAACGGAGAGTGAGAACCAGTAAAGACCATGGTTGTTCTGTCTCTCTGACTTGACTGGTTCTCTGAGCCACGGGGCTTCTGTCTGGAAACTTTTATACTTCATTGGTTTTAATGAAGACACGAGGCTTAATTTTTATTATACCTTTTATTAATAAGTTACATTTTATGCGAGGCATTAATTTTACTTTATTGTAAACTGTAATAATTTGAGAGGGATTAATTCCTGTAGTTATTCATACCATTATTATTATTGTTATTATTATTTTTAAATTATTATTATTATTATTATTATTATTATTATTATTATTATTATTATTATTATTATTAGTAGTAGTAGCAGAAAGTATAGTCTAGTAGTAGTAGTGTTTTTCAAAACGCTGCGATAAACGCTCGGGGGCCCATACCGTGCTTGGGTAACGAAGAAAAAACACATTTGTTTCCAAGGAAAAGGGAAGATTGCAGTTACAGTTCCTCGACACAAACCCCTCAAGGAAGGTTCCTTGATGTTGGTGAGGGGCTCTTGATTTAGGGAATTGTGATCGTGCTCCAGTTCCCCGAATTAAGCCTGAATGCCTTCCACATCCCCCCCCAGGCGCTGTATAATCCTCCGGGTTTAGCGCTTCCCCCTTGATTATAATAATAATAATCCTCAAACCAAACAGTAGTTAACCAGCTTAAACAGACTTTCCCCCCCTCTGCCCCCTCCCCCCTCCCCTCCCCCCTCCCCTCCTCCACCCCCCCCTCCCCCCCTCTCCCTCTCCTTACCGTCCTCCTCACACCTGTTATCCACAAGTGTTATTATACGGTTATAATTATCCAAGGATAAGTCCAGTTATCCTCGGATAAGTTTATTTATCCTAAGATAAGTTTCATTATCATAGGATAAGTTTAAATTTTCTTAGGATAAGTTTAGTTATCCTATGATAATTAAACTTATCCCAAGGATAAATTCCATTAACCTAATTTAGAGTCTGGTGGGTAGTTGACCTTCCGTTAGTCGGTGTTTTACCCGATGATATTCAATATTTTATCAATGTTGACTGAATATTACTTGGGATACACGAGAGCACATGGGATCACATGGGATCACATGGGGAGTTCACAGGGAAACTGTGATGAAGGTTCAGGGTTGTTAACGAGGCTAAGGAAGAATTCTCTGTGCCAAGAAGCCAACAACTGGGAATCGCGCTCCAGAGAGTTAGTTCCAGTCGCAACAAGCACATGGGAGGAAGGGACGCCAGACAGCTTTGTAAGTCACACTGACAAGAACGATCTATTTCTTCACTAATAATCCGACTTGGACCATCTACAGGTCACATTAACAAGGAGTGAGGGAGCCAGTATTGTAGCGAGGGGGAGGGAGAGGGAAGACAAAGAGAGGAAGAATGGAGAAGTATTGTGCATTATGTTCCAGTCACGGTACTGTGCCTTTTTTTTCATACCTACTTCTATCTAGTTAAGGAATTTCGGGAGCGATTGTGTGCTCACCTAATTGTGGTTACGGGGTTTGATTCACAGCTCCTGGCTGGTAGCTGGGTGTGGAGACACCAGAGGAGACCACTGTGATTGATAACAGCGAGCAGCAGTAGCAAAGCATACCTGCTGTATTAGCATCAACAACTTAAGAACATAAGAACATAAGAAAGAAGGAACGCTGCAGCGGCCTACTGACCTGCAGTGGCAGCAACAGACAAACACAAAAGCACTAGCAGCAGTACCAAAGCATAACAGCAAACACCAAAGCAGCCAA
>NC_069404.1:65433405-65443405 GCF_026875155.1 Cherax quadricarinatus
CACCCCCCATCACTCCCCACACCCCCCCCATCCCCCCACCACCCCCACCCCCACCCAGTCCCCACCCCACAGTGTCCAAAACAGTCTCCAACACAATCTCCAACAGTCTCCAACACAGTCTCCAATGCAGTCTTCAACACAGTCTCCAACGCAGTCTCCAAACATAATCTCCAACATAATCTCCAACACAGTCTCCAACATACCAACACAGTCTTCAACACAGTCCCCACCACAGTCTCCAACATACTCACCAACAGTCTCCACCACAGTCTCCACCACAGTCACCAATACAGTCACCAGCACAATCACCAACACAGTCTCCAACACACTCTCCAACACTCAGGCAGTGGGAGCAATATTGAGAAACTGTCCTTTTACCTCACTCTTTCTCTTTATTCTTTTTTTTTTATTTCTATTGTATTTTTTATTGAATTTTTGCTGTAACTGTTTTTATTGTTGTTGTATTTGTTGCTCTTATTGTTTCCTTCTTTTTACACGATATTTTTTCTTTTTCCTTCATGTCTATATCTATCCATTTATCCTCCTTCCGTGTTGTTACTGCTACTAGAACAGCTGATGCTGCTGATGCTACACCTGCTGTGCATTTGGTGCTGCTACTATTGTTGCTGCTGTTGCTGCTTCTGGTGCTGCTGCTGCTGCTATGCTGTTAGTACTACTGATACTTGTATTGCTGCTTCTGGTGCTGTTGCTGCTGTTATGCTCTTAGTACTACTGATACTTGTGTTGCTGCTTCTGCTGCTGCTGCTGCTGCTGCTACTGTTATGCTGTTAGAACTACTGATACTTGTGTTGCTGTTTCTGGTGCTGCTGTTATGCTATTGGTACTGCTGCTAGTGCTTTTGCTGTTTTTGTCTGTTGCTGCCACTGCAGGTCAGTAGGCCTGCTGCAGCGTTCCTTCTTTCTTATGTTCTTATGTTCTTAAGTTGTTGCTGCTAATACAGCAGGTATGCTTTGCTACTGCTGCTCTGCTGTTATCATCACAGTGGTCTCCTCTGGTGTCTCCACACACCAGCTACCAGGCCAGGAGCTGTGAATTAAACCCCGTAACCACAATTAGGTGAGCACACAATCGCTCCCGAAATTCCTTAATCTAGATAGAAGTAGGTATGGAACAAAAGAGACACAGTACCGTGACTGGAACAATGCACAATACTTCTCCCATTCTTCCTCTCTTTGTCCCTTCCCTCTCCCTCCCCCTCGCCTACATATACTGGCTCCCTCACTCTCGTGTGTTAATGTGACCTGTAGATGGTCCAAGTCGGATTATTAGTAAAGAAATAGATCGTTCTTGTCAGTGTGGACTTACAAGCTGTCTGGCGTCCCTCCCTCCCATGTGCTTGTTGCGACTGGAACTAACTCTCTGGAGCGCGATTCCCAGTTGTTGGCTTCTTGGCACAGAGAATTCTTCCTTAGCCTCGTTAACAACCCTGAACCTTCATGCACAGATTCCCTGTGAACTCCCATGTGATCCCATGTGCTCTCGTGTACTCCCAAGTAATATTCAGTCAACAGTGATAAAATATTGAATATCATCAGTAAAACACCGACTAACGGAAGGTCAACTACCCACCAGACTCTAAATTAGGTTAATGGAATTTATCCTTGGATAAGTTTAATTATCATAGGATAACTAAGCTTATCCTAAGATAATTAAACTTATCCTATGATAATGAAACTTATCTTAGGATAAATAAACTTATCCGAGGATAACTGGACTTATCCTTGGATAATTATACCGTATAATAACACTTGTGGATAACAGGTGTGAGGAGGACGGTAAGGAGAGGGAGGAGGGGGAGGGGGGGGTGGAGGAGGGGAGGGGGAGGTGGCAGGGGCAGGGGGGGAGGAAAGTCTGTTAAGCTGGTTAACTACTGTTGTGTCGAGGAACTGTAACTGCAATCTTCCCTTTTCCTTGGATCAAATGTGTTTTTCTTCGTTACCCAAGCACGGTATGACCCCTGAGCGTTTATCGCAGCGTTTTGAAATCACTACTACTACTAGCACTACTACTGCTACTACTAACAATAATAATAATAATAATAAAAAAAAATAATAATAATAATAATAATAATAATAATAATAATAATAATAACAATAATAATAATGGTATGAATAACTACAGGGAATTAATCCTCTCAGTAATTATTACTGTTTACAATAAAGTAAATTATGCCTCGCTTATAATGTAACTTATTAATAAAAGGGATAATAAAAATTAAGCCTCGTGTCTTCAATTAAAACCAATGAAGTAAAAGTTTCCAGAACCCCGTGGCTCAGAGAACCAGTCAAGTCAGAGAGACAGAGACAACCATGACTTTACTGGTTCTCTCTCTCCGTTCTTTATTTTCTTTACAGTTGTCATTGTTGTTGCTGCTACTGCAGTTACTTTTGTGTTGCTGCTGCTGTTGTTAGCTGCAGTTTTTGTTCTTGCTGCTTATGTTGCTGCGACTTTAGATGCTTTTGCTGCTGTCACGGCAGTTGGTGCTACTCCAGATGCTGCTGCTGTTGCTGTCACTGAAGTTGCTGCTACCACTCCAGTTGCTGTAGTTGCTCATGCTGCTACTGTTGCTGCTCCAGTTGCTGTAGTTGCTCATGCTGCTGCTGTTGCTGCTCCAGTTGCTGTAGTTGCTCATGCTGCTGCTGTTGCTGCTCCAGTTGCTGTTGTTGTTCATGCTGCTGTTGTTGCTGCTCCAGTTGCTGTAGTTGCTCATGATGCTACTGTTGCTGCTCCAGTTGCTGTAGTTGCTCATGCTGCTGCTGTTGCTGCTCCAGTTGCTGTTGTTGTTCATGCTGCTGCTGTTGCTGCTCCAGTTGCTGTTGTTGTTCATGCTACTGTTGCTGCCACTTCTACTGTTGTTGTTACTGCTGTTGCCACTGCTACTGCTGCTGTCACTGCTACTGCTGCTGCCACGGATCCTGCCTCTGCTACTGTTGTTGCTACTCCTGCTGCTACTGCTGTTGCCACTGCTGCTGCCACTGCTACTGCTGCTGTCACTGCTACTGCTGCTGCCACGGATCCTGCCTTGCTAATGTTGTTGCTTACTCCTGCTGCCACTGCTGTTGTCACTGTTGCTGCCACTTGCTCATTGTTTTGACCTACTGCTCGCGCCATTATAATGTTGTGATACTTGCTGTTGCCACTGCGACCTGTTGTTGCCTCTGCTTTGCCACTGCTAATGCTGCTGCTGCCACTTGCTTCTGCCACTGTTGCTGCCGCTTGCTGCCACTGCCTGCGCCCGCTGCTTCCACTGACTGCTGCCACTGCTTATGTTTTTGCTAATGCTGCTGCCCACTGCTATGTTGTGCTACTGACTGCTACCAATGACTGCTGCTGCTCTGCGACCAATGCTGCGTTACCACTGCTGCTCCCACGTCCTGTTGTTGCTACTGCTGCTGGACCACTGCTACTGTTGTTCCTACTACTGTTGCCCACTGCTGATGACCACTGCTGAGCCGCTGCTACATGCTGCTGCTACTGTACTCTTGTTGTACCTACTGTGCCAGCTGCCTGCCACTGCTATTGTTTTTGCTACTGCAGCCGCTGTCTGCCATGCTGCTACCACTGCTGCTGCCATGCTGCTGCCAGCCTGCCTGCCACTGCTGCTGCTATGGCCTACTGTTTTTGCTACCGATGCTGCCACTTGCTACTGTTGTTGCTTCAATGCTGCGGCTTCTGGTACTGCTTGTTGCTAGCTGCTGTTGCCACCTGCTGCTGCTACTAGCTGCTGCCACGCTCCCACTACTCCTGCTATGCTACTGTGTGCTACTTCTTGCTGCCATTGAGCCTGATCTGCTACTGCCTGCTGCCACTGCTGATGCAACTGTTACTGTTTTTGATACTTGCTGCTGCCACTGTTCTGCCACTTGCTGCTCGCCAATGCTACTGCTGCTGCCACTGCTACTGGCTGCTGTCATTTGGTTCCTGCCCCACACTGCTGCTGCCACTGCTACTGCTGCTGCCACTGCTGCTGCCACTGCTACTGCTGCTGCCACTGCTACAGATACTCGCTGCTTGCCATGCTTCTGCCTCTGCTACTGTTGTTGATACTGCTGCGCCACTGCCTGCTGCCACTGTATACACTGTTGTTGCTACAGATGTGCCACTGTTCCTGCCCACTGATGCTGCACACAATGCTACTGACTGCTGCCACTGCTGCTGAAATTCTACTGCCTGCTGTCCACTGCTGCTGCCACTGCTACTTGCTGCTGCCACTGCCACTGCTGCTGCCACGGCTCCTGCCCTGCTACATGTTGTTGCTACTGTGCTGCCTCTGCTGCTGCCACTGTTGCTCCATACTGTTCTACTGCTGTTGCCAATGTTGCTGCCAACTGCTACTGTTGTTGCTACTGCTCGTTGGCCAATTCTACTGTTGTTGATACTGCTGTTGCCACTGTTCTCGTCTGTTGCTACTGCTGTGGTACCCAATGCTACTGCTGCTGCCCCTGATGCTGCCACTGCTGCGGCCGCCTGCTACCATGCTACTACACTGTTACTGTTTTTGATAACTGCTGTCTGCCACTGCTTACTGGTGTTGACTATGCTGCTGCTTACATGCTGCTGCCGCTGCCCTACCACTGCTGCTGCCCGCTGCTACCACTGCTGCTGCCACTGCTACTGGTTTTTGCTATCTTGATCGCTGTCATACTACTGTTGTTGATACTGCTGTTGCCACTGCTACTGCCGCTGCTAACCACTGCTGCTGCTACTTCTATTGTAGTTGCTACTGCTGTTGCACAATGCTCCTGCCTCTGCTACTACTGCTGCCACTGACTACTGCCACTGCTAATGCTGCTGCACTGTACTGCCACGCTACTGCCACACTGCTACTGCTGCTGCCACTGCTACTGCCAATGTATACTGCTGTTGCCACTTTACTGTTGTTGCTTAATGCTGCTGCACTGCTGCTGCCACTGTTGCTGCCACTGCTACTGTGTTGCATGCGATGACCATGCTGCTGCCTACTGCCACTGAGCTGCCACTGCTACAACTGCTGCTGCTACTGCTGCTGTGTTTGCCATGCCTTTACTGCACTCTGCTACTGCTCCTGCCACTGTTACAAACTGCTGCTGCCTACTGTTTCTGTTAGTTGTTCTTCTGTTGCACCTGCTCCTTGCCTTGCTCTGCAATGCTGCCGCTGCTACCCACTGCTGCTGCTCTGCTACTGTTGTTGACACCTGTGTTGCCATGCATCCTGCCTTGCTACTGCTGCTGCCCACTGCTACAACTGCTGCTGCTCTGAGACTAATGTTGTTGCTACTGCTGTTGCACTGCTCTGCCTCTGCTTCCTGCTGCTGCACACTGGCTACCACTGCCGCTGCTAAATGTGCTGTGTTGCCACTGATGTTGCCTATGCTCCTGCTCCTGCTACTGCTGCTGCCACTGCTCATCTGCTGCTGCTACTGGCTACTGTTGTTGCTACCTGCTGTTGCACCGCTCCTGCATCTGATGCTACTGCTGCTGCAGCTGGCTACCACTGCTGCTGCTACTCTCATATGGTTGTTTGCATACTGCTGCCTGCAACTGCTACCTGCCTTGACTAATACTGCTGCACTGCTACTGCCACTGCTACCCCTGCATGCCAATTGATATTGTCACTGCTTACTGCGGCTGCACTGCTGCTCCAATGCTACTGCTGCTGCCACTGCTGTGCCCAGTACTGATACTGCCTGCTGTCACTGCTGCTGCCACTGATACTGCTTGTTGCTACTGCTCGGTGCCACTGCTGATTCACTGTTACCTGTAATGCTACTGCTGTTGCCACTGTGCTGCAACTGCTGTTGCCACTGCTGTTGCCACTTCTACTGTTGTTGCTACGGCTGTTGCACACTGTTGCTGCCACTGCTGCTGCCGCTGCTTCCACTGCTGCTGCCAATGCTACTGTTGTTGCTACTGCTGTTGCCACTGTTGCTGCCACTGTTGCTTGCCACTGCTGCTTTGCCCACTGCTGTTGGCCAAACTCTACTGTTGTTGCTACTGCTAATTATAACATGGTTTGCCACTGCTCCTGCCTCTGCTACTGCTGCTGCCACTGATACCACTGCTGCTGTACCGCTGCTGTTGTTGACACTGGCTGTTGCCCAATGCTCTGCCTCTGCTTTGTTCTTGCTGTCACTGCTACAACTGGTGCTGCTACTGTTACTGTTGTTGCTACTGCTTTTGCCACTGCTCCTGCCTCTGCTACTGCTGCTGCCACTGCTACAACTGCTGCTGCTACTGTTACTGTTAGTTGCCATACTGCTTGTTGCCCACTGCTCCTGCCTATGCTGCTGTGGCTGCTTGCCGCTGCTACCACTGCTGGTGCTACTGCTACTGTTGTTGCTACTACTGTTGCCACTGCTCCTGCCTCTGCTACTGTTGCTGCCACTGCTACTGTTGTTGCTACAGCTGTTGCCACTGTTGCTGCCACTGCTGCTGCCACTGCTGCTGCAGCTTGGATTACGACTGCTGCTTCCTTTTGCTACTGTTTTTGATACTGCTGCTGCCACTTCTACTGTTGTTGCTACTGATGTTGCCACTACTACTGTTGTTGCTATTGCTGTTGCCACTGCTACTGTTTTTTTTTTTTTTTTCTTTAACTGCTGCTGCCGCTGTTACCAATGGCTGCTGCTACAGCTACTGTTATTGCTACTGCTGCTGCCACTGCTGATGACACTACTAATGCTGTTGCCACTGCTGCTGAATGCTAATGTGATGCTACTGTAGCTGCCATGCTGCTCCCGCTGCTACTGTTGTTGTACTGCTCTGTCATTGCTGTTGCTGCCACTGCTCTTTTTGCTACGCTGTGCCATGCTGCTGCCCTGTTCTGCCACTACTATGCTTTGCAACAGCTGTTCCACTGTTTACTGCCACTTCTCTGTTGTTGCCCTCTTGCCCTGCTTTTGAGCTACTGTACGCCACTGCTGCTCCCAAATGCTACTGTTTTGTTTCGGCGCTGCCATTGCTGTTCTGCCACTGCTATGTTGTTGCTACTGCTGAGCCACTGTGCTGCCGCTGCTCCCACTGCTGCTACCACTGCTACTGTTGTTCTATGGTGCAACTCTATTTTGTGCCATGTACTTTGTCTATTTTTGTTTTTTTCTATGTTGTATCACTGCTCCTCCTCTGACTGTTGCTCCCACTTCTATGTTTTGTTCGCTGTTCCACTGCTGCTCCACTTTTGAGCCCTGCTCCCACTCTCTGCCCACTGCTCCCCTTTTTGCTACTGCTGCTGTCACTTCTACCTCGTTGCTATGCTGTTCCCTTTTTGCAAATGTTGTTGCACTGCTGTTCCCATTTGCCGCTTCACTCTGCTCCCCGCTGCTCCCACGTGCTCTACTGAAAATTTGTTGCTACTGCTGCTGCCGCGCTCCCATGCTATTTTTTTGTACTGCTGCCGCTGTGCCACTGCTGCTGCTACTCTACTGTTTTTGTTTTCTGTGGCCTGACTGTATTTTTGTTGCTACTGCGCTGCACTGCTGTATACTGCTGTTGCCACTGCTACCACTGCTGCTGCTACTGCTGCTGTTTTGCTACTTCTGCTGCCAGCACTGCCACGGGCTGCTGCCCTGACTGTTTGGCCACTGCTTCCCCCACTGTGCGCCACTGCTACTGCTTCTGCCACTCTGCTGCCTTTGCTACTGCGGGTCACTGCCCTGCCATGTACTGCGCTCCCACTGCTCTGCCACTGCTGATGCCATCTGATGCCACTTTACTGTTTTTGCAACTGCTGCTGCCACTGTTCCTGCCACTGCCGCTGCCACTGCTATTGCCACTGCTGCTGCCACTGCTGGTGCCACTGCTGCTGCCACTGCTACTGCTGCTGCCACTGCTACTGCCTCTGCTACTGTTGTTGCTACTGCTTCTGCCGCTGCTAATCCCACTGCTACTGTTGTTGCTACTGCTGCTGCCACTGTTCCTGCCACTGCTGCTGCCACTGCTACTGCTGCTGCCACTGCTGCTGCCACTGCTACTGCTGCTGCCACTGCTACTGCTGCTGCCACGGATCCTGCCTCTGCTACTGTTGTTGCTACTCCTGCTGCCACTGCTGTTGCCACTGTTGCTGCCACTGCTATTGTTTTGACTACTGCTGCTGCCAATTCTACTGTTGTTGCTACTGCTGTTGCCACTGCTACTGTTGTTGCCTCTGCTGTTGCCACTGCTAATGCTGCTGCCACTGCTTCTGCCACTGCTGCTGCCGCTGTTGCCACTGCTGCGCCCGCTGCTACCACTGCTGCTGCCACTGCTGCTGTTTTTGCTACTGCTGCTGCCACTGCATAACTGTTGTTGCTACTGCTGCTGCCACTGCTGCTGCCGTTGCTACCACTGCTGCTGCCGCTGCTACCACTGCTGCTCCCACTACTGTTGTTGCTACTGCTGCTGCCACTGCTACTGTTGTTCCTACTACTGTTGCCACTGCTGCTGCCACTGCTGATGCCGCTGCTACCACTGCTGCTGCTACTGCTACTCTTGTTTCTACTACTGCTGCCGCTGCTGCCACCGCTATTGTTTTTGCTACTGCAGCCGCTGTTGCCACTGCTGCTGCCACTGCTGCTGCCACTGCTGCTGCCGCTGCTGCCACTGCTGCTGCTACTGCTACTGTTTTTGCTACCGCTGCTGCCACTGCTACTGTTGTTGCTACTGCTGCTGCTACTGGTACTGTTGTTGCTGCTGCTGTTGCCACTGCTGCTGCTACTGCTGCTGCCACTGCTCCCACTACTGCTGCTACTGCTACTGTTGTTGCTACTTCTGCTGCCATTGCTCCTGCCTCTGCTACTGCTGCTGCCACTGCTGATGCAACTGTTACTGTTTTTGCTACTGCTGCTACCACTGTTCCTGCCACTGCTGCTGCCACTGCTACTGCTGCTGCCACTGCTACTGCTGCTGCCATTGTTCCTGCCACTGCTGCTGCCACTGCTACTGCTGCTGCCACTGCTGCTGCCACTGCTACTGCTGCTGCCACTGCTACTGCTACTGCTGCTGCCACTGCTTCTGCCTCTGCTACTGTTGTTGCTACTGCTGCTGCCACTGCTGCTGCCACTGTTACTGTTGTTGCTACTGCTGCTGCCACTGTTTCTGCCACTGCTGCTGCCACTGCTACTGCTGCTGCCACTGCTGCTGCCAATGCTACTGCTGCTGCCACTGCTGCTGCCACTGCTACTGCCGCTGCCACTGCCACTGCTGCTGCCACGGCTCCTGCCTCTGCTACTGTTGTTGCTACTGCTGCTGCCACTGCTGCTGCCACTGTTGCTCCTACTGTTACTGCTGTTGCCACTGTTGCTGCCACTGCTACTGTTGTTGCTACTGCTTTTCCCAAATTTTCTACTGTTTTGCTACTGCTGTTGACGGGCTACTGTTTTTGGGTTTTACTGCGGGTTGCCAATGCTACTGCTGCTCCCACTGCTGCCCCAAATTTGCTGCTCCCGCTGCTCCCACTGCTCCCGGCCCGCTGTATCACTGCTATTCCATGTTACTTTTTTTTGTTTAACTGCTGTGCACTGCTACGGGTTTTGTTGCTACTGGGCTGCTACTGTGCTCCCGTTTGCTACCCCCTGCTGTTTTCCCGCTGCTACCACTGCTGCTCCCAACGATACTTTTTTGCAAATTGCTGCTGCCATTTCCCCTACGGGTTTTTGTTTACTGCTGTTCCCCACTGAAAATTGCCGCTGCTCCCACTGTTTGATGATATTTCTATTTTTGGGTTGCTATGCTTTTTGCCCCCTGCTCCTGCCTCTGTACTAGGGCTGCCACTGCTACTCCAAATGCTACTGCTGCTGCCATTGCTACTGCACGCTACTGCCATGTTTCTGCTGCTGCCACTGTTTACTCCCACTGTTTAATGTGCTGCCACTGCCTACTGTTTTTGCTACTGTTTGCTCCCAATTGCTGCTGCCACTGTTGCTCCCCACTGCTTTGCTTTTTTGCCCTGCTGCTCCCCATGCTGCTGCCTTGCCATGCTGCTCCCCACTGCTACCACTGCTGATGTTAAGCTGCTTTTTGTTGC
>NC_069404.1:65453405-65465083 GCF_026875155.1 Cherax quadricarinatus
AGGTTTTCCCAGTCAATCTCCCTGTGGTTGAAATCCCCCATAACCAGCAACTTTGCTCTGCTGGAGTGAGCTCTTCTTGCCACCTCAGCAAGTGTGTCCACCATTGCTCTGTTGCTCTCTTCATATTCCTCTCTTGGCCTCCTGCAGTTCTGTGGTGGATTATACATCACTGTGTGTGTGTGTTTGTGTGTGTGTGCACGCGCTCTCGTCGAAACATACTCACCTAATTATGTTTGCAGGGGAAAGGGAGTTGATTCATAGTTGATTCATAGTGAAGACAAATGTTTTTTATGACTTGATGTGCTGTTAGAGTGTGAGTAAAGTAACATTTATGAAGGGATTCAGTGAAACCGGCAGGCCGGACTTGAGTCCTGGTGTGGAGAAATTTTCTCCAGGAGGGGGGTATCAGCACCCTTCAGCCCCTTTCAGCCCTGAGGGGCCCAGCCCTCTCAAAAGGGGCAAGCATCTTGTTTACTGCTACAGTGAGTAATTGATCCCAGATGCCGTACGAGTATGCGACGTGGTCAAGTGACCGCTGCTCCTTGCAGTCCTGTGTTGCAAAGTGTAGCTTAATAAAAGACAGTTCATCTCTTACTTTAGCAGGACAATTAAGGAAAATCCTGCTCCCACTTTATTACCATAGTAAAGATAGTGGACATTGTTGTCTATGCTTAAGACAGCAAGAATCAAACACCTGGAGATGGGAAGTACAGTGTCTGCACTCTGAAGGAAAAGTGTTAATATGTTGCAGTTTTTACGTACGTGAATCCTAGTCCAGTTATCCTGTGAAAATAGGTGGCTTCTCAATAGCATCTATGGACTGCAACTGAATGAATACAAACAAACCAAGTAAAATCTGAGATCTTTAATAACAAAGGTGTCTAGGTGGTAATAATTACAATTAATGTAACTTGAATAATTAAGGAGTTTTTCTCCTACACAATTCTTGGAGTATAGATTATTATACTTGTATATCATACGTATTCTGTACTTTACATATATAGTACCATGGGCACTTCAGATAATATAATACACTACAATACCTTTATGAATATATACTATCTGGTACGTTACTATGATGAGGTGTACTCATAAGTACACGAGCAATATAATTAGGTAAGTATGTGTATGTGTTTGTGCTCGGATTAACTCGAGTTATACTTAGAATGTGACTGACAGCAACAAGTCCCTAAATAAGCTAACTGTTCGACCATTGAGGCAATCAAAAAGCTTAGTTGAACAACATGACGTCCCATTCGCCAAACAGCTGTAATATTCGAAGCAGCTGTGAACAGCACAGCGCCAGGCAAGGAATTAATGATATAAGACGACCCTAACTGTGGACCGTCAACAAATCCTCCCCGAGAAAGCTAAACTCCCATATTACTGAAACTAAGTTCAGTAATTCCAATTTCCCGGCTACGGCAATGCTTAGAAGCCATAACAATGTAAATCAAAGCTGTCTCACGACACACAACCTCTGAAAACGTCAAATATCATTAAAGTCTAAATAATGTTTTGGAACAGAGTTGCACAGAGTTATGAAAATTATGTCCTGGTTCACCAATGCAAACATACTCTACCAAAAACAAAAGTCCAGATAAAACTAGCTGAACAGCGAGAGAGAGAAAAGCAGGGCCGACAGATACATCATCGGGTGACTCGTACCAGCTTACCCTCGGCATGAACTGCGAAATAAGCAAGCAGGCAGTTTGCAGCGTACTGGCAGCCAGTCAAAACTCTCCTTCATCGAGTACAATGAGAGGTACGTTACAGTGGTGTGCATATTAACTGGGACAATAATGAAATAAGGCATTTATTTGGAAAATTAATGTTTATTTGAAAAAATACACGGCAATGATATGACAGATAACTGATTTAATAAGATATATGACTACCCTTTACTTTTATAAGTATTGCTACATGCTTTGGCATAGTACCGACTAATGTCGAACACATTTAGGCAAGTTCTTCGTCAAGGTATCAGGTCCTAATAACAGCAGCAATAAGCTTCTCCACAGTTGAACAGTCCTGTTTCACGATCCTGCGTTTGGTTATTGCCCATAGATTCTCAATTGGGTTGAAATCAGAAGAGCTTCCAGGCAAATTTAGAACGCTTAGCCCACTCTCTCTCTTCGAAAACTGTCAGCATTTTTCTGGAATTGTGCCTTGAGCAAGATCTTGCTGGAAAATGCCTTCTCCATCAGGAAAACCTCTATCCACAATGATAAGCAAATGAGTTTCCAGGATTGCCTTGTTTTTACCATTGTTCTTCGTTCCCTAAACAGCAGCAAGTCGTCCAGAGCCTTTAGCAGTAAAACTTCTCCAAAACATCTTAGGTGGCTGTTTTGGCGCTTGTTGAATGTATCTATTCCGAAGAGGTGCGTTTTTGCTCCGTCTCACTACCACTGATCTGTACCCATGTACTTTAAAATGCACCTCATCTGAAAATATAACTTTTCTCCATTTATCTGTCATCCATCCCCTATGATCGAGTGCCCATCGCAGCCATTTTTTCTCACTGCATCAGTCAATAATTGTTTCTTTACTAGCCTTCTGACAGTTCTGCCAATTTCAAAGATCCTTCGTCGAACAGTTGAAGAACCAACATTTTTGGCAGTTGATGTGACATCTCTCTGTAAATCTTTGTTGGATTTCTTGGAATCCTTCACATTATTTCTTATGATAACCTTGTCATTGCGAGGTTGTCTTGCATTTTCTACCACATTTTCCTCGATGCAGCGATCCACAATCACCAGTGTCGTCAGTTGTCTTCACACTCCGACCAACAGCTGACTTTACTAGGCTCAAATCAGCATGTTTTCTAAGAGCTACAATTCTTACATGCTTCCTAGATGTAACATCCATCATGAATTTCAGCAGTAATCATGAGCTGAAGGTGAGAATTTGGCGAAACCATATTCACTCACGGTGCATGCTTGCAGGAATAACCTTACAGAACAACATATGTTGTAGTGCTAACAAGAGACACAGGGTAACACCACGGCTGGATGGATACCAAAAGACGGTAGGAAGCTCTTCTGGAAAGAAAATAAACCCAAATTACATTAATTAAGCTGGTGACTAAGCAATATTATGAGATAATCACATAACTTACTCCTGTCCTTAGTAATTTGCACATTACATCCTACCTATGATGTAGACCAAACGAAATGTAAACTTTGCCAGATGGACTATTGTCACACATTGCGTCATTATGTACTGGAGTGTGATAAAATTAATGAATTTAGAAACAACTCACTCAGAAGTGTTCAAGAAATGGCTAAGTATTTTATCCACAGTGGTATATTGCAGACCATTCTGGAGAAATACCCTGACTTTGCTAGCTGTAAATAAAGCATTACCACATGTGTGCATGTGTGTGTGTGTGTGTGTGTGTGTGTGTGTGTGTGTGTGTGTGTGTGTGTGTGTGTGTGTGGTGTGTGTGTGTGTGTGTGTGTGGGGTGTGTGTGAGGGTGTGTGTGTGTGTGTGTGTGTGTGTGTGTGTGTGTTTTGTGTGTGTGTGTGTGTGTGTGGTGTGTGTGTTGTGTGTGTGTGTGCGTGCGTGTGTGTGGGTGTGTGTGAGGGTGTGTGTGCGGGTGTGTGTGAGGGTGTGTGTGTGTGTGTGTGCGTGTGTGTGTGTGTGTGTGTGTGCGTGTGTGGGTGTGTGTGTGCGTGTGTGGGTGTGTGTGTGCGTGTGTGGGTGTGTGTGTGTGTGTGTGTGGGTGTGTGTGTGTGGGTGTGTGTGAGGGTGTGTGTGTGGGTGTGTGTGAGGGTGTGTGTGTGTGGGTGTTGGTGTGTGTGTGTGTGGGTGTGTGTGTGTGTGGGTGTGCGTCCTTGTGTGTATGCATATATTTGTACGCTCGTGTGCACATGTCCGTGCGTGCGCCCTCGTGTGTGTATGTGCGCGCGCGCACTAGTGTGGGTGTATGATCCACTTAATATTTGTATTTATAACTCATTACAATTGTGACCAGGTGTGGACGTATCAGTGGTTCATTACTTTGTAATTTGTTCATGACTGTAACCATGTATAGGAGTGAAGCTGATTCATTACCTCTGTAACTTGCCATGATTAGTGACCAGATCTACCTGGAGTTCATTACCTTTGTAACTAGTTCAGCTATCATAACTTTGGGGTCCAGTCACTGGACCCATTATGTACCTTTGTAATCTTTTGACTACCGCCCACAGGATGGGTATGGGGTGCATAATAAACATATTAAACTAATAACTAACTATGTACATAACTTATAATATAAGTCCAATAATATAAAGCATGAAATAAATCTAGATATATATCTAGATTTATGAAAAAACAATATATACAACAATCATGGCGTCCTTTACTCTGAGGTCTCTACAAATCCTATGAATATTTTGTATCACGATCATATAACCTCTGTCCCTCCTCACTGCTAGGATTTTTAACCTGTGTTTCTTAAGTTTCTCCTCTTAATTTTTCTGTGCGAGTCATTGAAGCCATTTTGCATTCGTTATGGAGAAAATAACCTTACACGAGTCTTTTGTAACATGGCGACTGTTTTCCTGGCGCCGCTGAGCCTACAGTGAGGGCGCCACTGAGCCTACAGTTGGGGCGCCGCTGAGCTTACACTGAGGGAGGGGCCAGAAACAGCCTCTGTCGTGTTATGCTGAAGACCATTACTGTTACAATTGTTTGTTTTTCGTTCTGTTCTTGTGACTTTTAAATCTCGATATCTCACTATGTTTACCTAATGAAAAGGGAGAGTCCTTCATTGCTCTTTCATTCCTCTTAAAAGGAAGATGACTAGGAGGAACGCATTCATTTCCATCCCCCGTACTGTTGATTCCTGTGAGCATGATTACGTTTTCTTGAGCCTAGAGCTGTGGCATAATAGTAACTAGGTCCGTGAGTTCTTCTAGTGAATAGGTCCGTGAGTTCTTCTAGTGACTAGTTTCGTAAGTTTTTCTAGTGACTAAATCCGTGAACTTTACTCACGAAGCTAATCTAGAGAACAGACATCTTTGTTCACTGCCTGATTAACTAAGCTCTTGCTGCTAGGGACTCAAGGGCCTTTCTGTCCACCAGTGAATGTTGAACGATTCCTAAACCACAAATGCTGACACTGTTCTCTAACTGTGATTATAACTCCGCCATTCTTTACTGGATTTAATATACCTATGTTGCTTCGGCAGTATGTTAGACAGGTATCTCATCGTCAAGTATTTTCCATGTAAATATTATCAGGTATCTCTCTTTTCTGCATTCGAGAAAGCACATTCCAAGTATTCTGAGGTACTCGTAAAAGTTTTTGTTTTTCTTAATTATTTTTCAAAGATTTTGCCAAATTGATCTAATAGTCATGACAGACATGATCTTTCTACTCTTAAGCTGCGCTTACTTGGGTCGTGTAGCGTATGTTTCTCCACAAAAATCAGTAAGCTATTGTCTCAGCAACTATTCAAAGATTTGTATAATGTGTGACGCTAATGATACTGATCCGTAAGGTTTCGTGATTGCTCTGCTGCCTCTTTTATGAAGAAAAGCCATGTTCGTACTTTTTGGGGACAAGAGTATTTCACCTGAATCCAAGTACTTCCTCCAATGAAAACTGAGTGCATGAGCTAATGGTATTTTGCATTTCCTTATTAATACCGAGCTCGAGGACTCGAGACCAGATGCTGGTGTGTGGGCATTCTGTCGACTACTTTCCGAAGTCTATACATTTCCTAATGTCACATATATGATATTTTTGGTCTCATTTGTCATCCTGTCAGTAATCGTGTACATGAAATCACTGCCACAACAAACTCCATCAACCACTTGCATCAAAAGCTCCCATTAACACCATCCTCACCAGTCACCAACATCGCTCATACACCAGCATTCCTCAGCACCACCAGTACCACACACCAGTCTCACCCACAAACACCACAGACAACACCGCCTACCAAACTGATCAGGCAACAAGAGACACAACTCCGGGGAGAGTTCAGAAACTTTCCACCAACGATGCCAAATGACTTTTTCCTAAGTTGGAGAGCTGAGGTAAGTGGTTACGTAATTTGATTACCAGCAGCAGTAAGGTATCGCTGCAGGTGTTGCAGGAAGATGCTGCTACAGGTGTTACTGGAAGGCGTCACTAAACCTTCCCTGTAACCCATTCCAGCAGTAAACCTCGGTGTTCAACTGAAAAAGTTTCCGCATTATACAACTTCTTCACAAATGAACGTACCCATGATTACCACCAGTCTTATTGAATCATTAATAATAATAATGATAATAATAATAATAATAATAATAATAATAATAATAATAATAATAATAATAATAATAATAATTATTATTATTATTATTATTATTATTATTATTATTATTATCATTATAACAATAAAAGTAATTTAGGATAAAATTACCACCAAACGACTGCAGAGGTGCAAGCAGATTTTCTCGCTTTCTCTCTCTCTCTCTCTCTCTACATATATATATATATATATATATATATATATATATATATATATATATATATATATATATATATATATATATATATATATATATATATATATATATATATATATATATGCAATAAGATCACAGTAAACAGGTAAGATTAAAACAACATAAATATAGCATTAGAACTGGACAAGATTCCAATGCTCTATTTATTCATGTAAGAGATTTTAACCATCCAATTGATTTTCAAAAAGTTGAGAAAGTAGTATCAAGCAAGTCCATGGTTGACAGGAATATAATTGAATCTTGTTTCATAAAAAGCAGTTTTGACAATAATATGAATATTTCCTATGGTTTATATAAATTAGATCCATTTATAATTAATAGAATTTGGGAAGAATTTAATAATACATTGGACAAATAATAAATTTTAAAATTCTTAATTCTTGGGTAGAATAGTTTGTGTGTGGGTTGTGTGAAGGACCTGTCTAGTTGGGCCAGCAGACCTGCTGCAGTGTTCTCTTTCTTATGAGTCGCGCATCAGGTGTTGCTTTGTTGTGGGATGTGATAGTGAGATGTAGTCTAGACCCTTTACATGTCTTCCTTTGATGCATTACTTTCATTGTTCCTTGATAATGTGAGTAGTCACGAAAGCGCTTGGAATTTCTCTATTCTTTCACAGTGGTTATTTTGCATATTCTGAAATTACCTGTTTACTGTGATCTTATTGCATATATATATATATATATATATATATTTATATATATATATATATATATATTATATATATATATATATATATAAATATATATATATATATATATATATATTATATATATATATATATAATATATATATATATATATATATATATATATATATATATATATATATGCAATAAGATCACAGTAAACAGGTAATTTCAGAATATGCAAAATAACCACTGTGAAAGAATAGAGAAATTCCAAGCGCTTTCGTGACTACTCACATTATCAAGGAACAATGAAAGTAATGCATCAAAGGAAGACATGTAAAGGGTCTAGACTACATCTCACTATCACATCCCACAACAAAGCAACACCTGATGCGCGACTCATAAGAAAGAGAACACTGCAGCAGGTCTGCTGGCCCAACTAGACAGGTCCTTCACACAACCCACACACAAACTATTCTACCCAAGAATTAAGAATTTTAAAATTTATTATTTGTCCAATGTATTATTAAATTCTTCCCAAATTCTATTAATTATAAATGGATCTAATTTATATAAACCATAGGAAATATTCATATTATTGTCAAAACTGCTTTTTATGAAACAAGATTCAATTATATTCCTGTCAACCATGGACTTGCTTGATACTACTTTCTCAACTTTTTGAAAATCAATTGGATGGTTAAAATCTCTTACATGAATAAATAGAGCATTGGAATCTTGTCCAGTTCTAATGCTATATTTATGTTGTTTTAATCTTAGTTCGAGATTTTACCAGTTTGACCGTA
Source organism: Cherax quadricarinatus (assembly GCF_026875155.1). NCBI lineage: Eukaryota > Metazoa > Arthropoda > Malacostraca > Decapoda > Parastacidae > Cherax > Cherax quadricarinatus. Next base: position 65,461,345 of record NC_069404.1, read on the forward strand.
ATAAACTTTATCGCAAATTTTACAAGGAATCTTATAGACACATCCATCAGCATTTTGGGGGGAATTCTTTATCAAAAGTTTTTTTTACTGTATCAAGATTTTTAAATACAACTTTAATATTAAAAATCTTAAGAAGAGAAGGCATATCAACCAAGTTTTCATGGTAAGGAAGAACCAACCAGTCTTATTCAATTAAAAATATGTTGGTTCTCCCTTACCATGAAAACTTGGTTGATATATCTTCTCTTCTTAAGACTTTTAATATCAAAGTTGTATTTAAAAATCTTGATACAGTAAAAAAAACTTTTGATAAAGAATTCCCCCCAAAATGCTGACGGATGTGTCTATAAGATTCCTTGTAAAATTTGCGATAAAGTTTATTACGGTCAAACTGGTAAAAGTCTCGAACTAAGATTAAAACAACATAAATATAGCATTAGAATTGGAAATAACTTGAAACCATGCTTGAGGTTCACTGACGTGCCCGGGCTGGGAAGAAACATGGCTTGTGAACCAGGCTGCCCAGCTTCTGAGGCATCTGTGGCCGAGAGGTTTAGAGAATTTCATGGGGAACCTTGCCGATACTCAGTTTTAGGCCGATATCGATACCCAGACCATCAAAATTAGCTGATACCCAATGATACCGAAACTAATACCGATACTCTGACACGCTCTTAGTTCATGCCTCCGGGACCTTAGAAAATACCAAGTAGACAGCGGCAAGATGCAGTGATCGTGAACAGACTAGAGTGATCCAGTGACCAAGTGATCAACTAGGAAGTCCCTCATGACAGTGAAGTGTCGATGGCTAGAGCTCACGGAACCTAGAACTAGAGTTTCGGACGTCTTCCAGAGAGGAACACCTGATCTGGCTCTCAGTATCCGTTCAACATTTCCCGGAGGAAGAAGTTTGGATAAAGATTGCTTTAGGGGTTAGGTTCAATACAGTGCTCAGGCACAGAATTTGATTAGTGAGAGTTTTTTCTAGCGTAGTGTCGTACCTACATACAGGTAAGATCATTTTACACTTAGTGAAACGTGGAATAACGGGAAAAGAGTGAACACAACATAGTAAAGTACAGTTTATTTATGTAAATACCCGTACCTAAAGAAACTTACAAACTTGCTTACTTAGCAGTAAAAATCTCTGTCCTACGTTATGCTCTCACCGGCCACAGAATTGTACAACTCCTCTTACCTTCCCGGAAATACTACTTGCCATTCCTCAATTTCTCCTGTATGGGATAGATTATCCTGATTATTATTAATATTATTATCATAGGACATCGCTAAACCCGTAGGGATTATACAGCACCTGTGGGGGAAGGGGATGGAAGGCATTCAGGCTCAGTTCAGGGAAATGGAGCACAGATCAAATTTCCTAAATCTAGAGCCCCTCACCAGCGTCAAGGAACCTCCCCTGAGGAGTAACCTGAGAGACAGCATATTCTCAAGAGCTAGTAATTCCAGGTATGCTGGAAGGAAACGTTTGAAGCTGCCGTAGCTGGAATATCCTCATTGCCTAACTGAAGTCTTTTCCAGCTCAGGCTGACAGATTTCAGCCCAATGAGTGACTCTCCATCCTGCGTGATGGAAAATGAAGGTGAAACAATTTTTCTGCAATCAGGGAACGGATGGAGTTTAAACCCATAGCGAGTGAATCGTATAACTCCAGGTCAGTGTGTAAGCCACTCGTGTTATTACGAATTCGTGAGTCGTAACTTTCTCTCCCACTGAGTAAAAAAAAATATTAATATAGAACAGGGAAGCAGCAGCACTGCTGTTGTATCCAGTTTTGTTTAAAAAAAAAATAACGAATTATTGACACTGATCTATTACAACGCTGACTGAAATTCCAGACTACAGATGTGATGTCTATCCAGTGTACTCCAAGATTTTCTTCCCATCAGAGAGCCGCGCGCAACAGTACGGCCCCGCAATGTTGTATTTTCCGCTCAACTCCATCGCCATGAAAATACTGGGTTTAAAGTTCAGGCTCGAATCTCTGTCTCGAGGTGGAAATATATACTTCTAAAACAACACCAGTCTCAGAACTACGTATCTTCGCGTTAATCGTACTACCTGTCAAGGAGAGGTAGGGGAGGAGGTAGGGGCAGCCCCGATGATGGTTACAAGGGGCTCTTAATCCAAGGAATTAGGATCACCTTCCCTGCTGCTGCCGCCATAACGGGCCTCTGCTAATAAGCGAACCATCACTATGGCCCCATGACTGTTGATGTTCTGTAACTGTCATGGCACCATATGTAACTACTATGGCTATAACTACCACGGCACAATAATTACCACGGCACCATAACTACCACGGCACCATAACTACCACGGCACCATAACTACCACGGCACCATAACTACCACGGCACCATAATTGCCACGACACCATAATTACCACGGCGCCATAACTATCAGGGCATCATAACTACCATCCTGGCATAACTACCACGCTTTACAGCTAACAAGACACCATAACTATCATGGTCTCACAAGTACCATAGCACCGTATTTATCTTTACATTATGACAACCATGGTACAAACTACCATGCTACCATAATAACTACCACGGTAGCGTAATAACTACCATGACATCATAATAACTACAATGGCACCATATTTATCTTTGCATTATGACAACCATGGTACTATATACCATTGTACCATAATAACCACCATGGTAGCATAATAAATACCATGGCACCCTAATAACTATCATGGGATTATAATTACCATTGCACCATAATTACTATGGCACCATAATAAGTGCTATGGCACTATAATAACTACCATGGCGCCAAATTAACTATCATGGCACCATAATTACTGTGGCATCATAATAACTACTATAAAACCATAATAACTACCTTAAAACCATAACAGCTACCATGGCACTATAATAACTAGCATGGCACAATAACAACTAATATGGCACCCTAATAACTGCCATGGCACCATAATTATCAATGCACCATAATAACTACTATGGCACCATAATAACTGCCATGGCACCACAATTACCATGGCACCATAACTACTATGGTACCGTAATAACTATCATGGCACCATAATAACCACAACGGCACCATAATAACTACCATGGCTCCATAATAACTGTCATGGCGCCACAATTACCATGGCACCATAACAGCTATTATGATTGCACAAGTACCATGGATACATAATAACTACCATGGATATATAATAACTTCCATTGCACCATAACAACTACCATGGCACAACAATAACTACCATGACACCATAATAACTTCCATGGCACCATAAAAACTACCATGACACCATAATAGCTACCATGGCACCATAATAGAAGCTATGGCACATAATAACTACAATGGCACCATAATAACTACCATGGCCCCATAATAACTAAAAATGGCAGCATAATAACATCCATGGCAGCATAATAACTACCATGGCAGCATAATAACTACCATGGCACCATAATAACGGACATAGCACATAATAACTACCATGGCAGCATAATAACTACCATGGCCCCATAATAACTATCATGACACCATAATAACTACCATGGAACCATAAAAACTACCATGGAACCATAACAACTACCATGGCACCACAATTACCATGGCACCACAATCACCATGGCACCACAATTACCATGGCACTATAATAACTAGCCTTCAAGCAGCAGCTCTTCAGCTTGTCCAAACTTTGACAATTTTCTCAACGACCTGGAAGAGCAGCG
>NC_069404.1:65465583-65473083 GCF_026875155.1 Cherax quadricarinatus
GCCCCTAGCAAACCTCAGAACAGCATTCCGACATCTTAATAAGGAATCATTCAGGACCTGTACACCGTGTACGTTAGGCCCATATTGGAGCATGCGGCACCAGTTTGGAACCCACACGTAGCCAAGCACGTGAAGAAACTAGAGAAAGTGCAAAGGTTTGCAACAAGACTAGTCCCAGAGCTAGGAGGTATGTCCTACGAGGAGAGGTTAAGGGAAATCAACCTGACGACACTGGAGGACAGGAGAGATAGGGGGGACATGATAACGACATACAAAATACTGAGAGGAATTGACAAGGTGGACAAAGACAGGATGTTCCAGAGATTGGACACAGTAACAAGGGGACACAGTTGGAAGCTGAAGACACAGGTGAATCACAGGGATGTTAGGAAGTATTTCTTCAGCCACATAGTAGTCAGTAAGTGGAATAGTTTGGGAAGCGATGTAGTGGAGGCAGGATCCATACATAGCTTTAAGCAGAGGTATGATAAAGCTCACCGCTCAGGGAGAGTGACCTAATAGCGATCAGTGAAGAAGCGGGGCCAGGAGCTCGGACTCGACCCCCGCAACCTCAACTAGGTGAGTACAACTAGGTGAGTACACACACACACATACACACACACCCATACACACACACACACACATACACACACACATGTACATACACACACAAACACACGCACACACACACACATACACACACACATACACACACACACCCACACACACACACACACACACACACACACACCTAACACCAATATTCAATACATCTATCGAAACAGGGAGATTGCCTGAGGCATGGAAGACAGCAAATGTAGTCCCAATCTTTAAAAAAGGAGACAGACATGAAGCATTAAACTACAGACCAGTGTCACTGACATGTATAGTATGCAAAATCATGGAGAAGATTATCAGGAGAAGAGTGGTGGAACACCTAGAAAGGAACGATCTCATCAACAGCAGCCAACATGGTTTCAGGGACGGGAAATCCTGTGTCACAAACCTACTGGAGTTCTATGACATGGTGACAGCAGTAAGACAAGAGAGAGAGGGGTGGGTGGATTGCATTTTCTTGGACTGCAAGAAGGCGTTTGACACAGTTCCACACAAGAGATTGGTGCAAAAACTGGAGGACCAAGCAGGGATAACAGGGAAGGCACTACAATGGATCAGGGAATACTTGTCAGGAAGACAGCAGCGAGTCATGGTACGTGGCGAGGTGTCAGAGTGGGCACCTGTGACCAGCGGGGTCCCGCAGGGTCAGTCCTAGGACCAGTGCTGTTTCTGGTATTTGTGAACGACATGTCGGAAGGAATAGACTCTGAGGTGTCCCTGTTTGCAGATGACGTGAAGTTGATGAGAAGAATTCACTCGATCGAAGACCAGGCAGAACTACAAAGGGATCTGGACAGGCTGCAGACCTGGTCCAGCAATTGGCTCCTGGAGTTCAATCCCACCAAGTGCAAAGTCATGAAGATTGGGGAAGGGCAAAGAAGGCCGCAGACGGAGTACAGTCTAAGGTGGGTTTCAGAGACTACTAACCTCACTCAAGGAAAGATCTTGGGGTGAGTATAACACCAGGCACATTTCCTGAAGGCACATCAACCAAATAACTGCTGCAGCATATGGGCGCCTAGCAAACCTCAGAACAGCATTCCGACATTTAATAAGGGAATCATTCAGGGACTGTACACCGTGTACGTTAGGCCAATATTGGAGCATGCGGCACAGTTTGGAAAACCCCACACGTAGCCAAGCACTGAAGAAACTAGAGAAAGTGCAAAGGTTTGCAACAAGACTAGTCCACGAGCTAGAGAGTCCTTCGAGGAGGGTTAAAGGGAAATCAACCTGAACGAAACTGGGAGGACAGGAGAGATAAGGGGGACATGATAAACGAATTACAAAAATACTGAGAGGAATTGACAAGGTGCGACAAAGACAGGATGTTCCAGAGATTGGGACACAGTAACAAGGGGACACGTTGGAAGCTGAGACACAGATGAATCACAGGGATGTTTGGAAAGTATTTCTTCAGCTTACGGGTAGTTCAGTAAGTGGAATAATTGTTTGGGAAGCGATGTAGTGGAAGGCAGGATCCATACTGGCTTTAAGCAGAGGTATGATAAAGCTTCACGGTCAGGGAGAGTGACCTAGTAGCGATCAGTGAAGAGGGCGAGCGGGCCAGGAGCTCGGACTTGACCCCCGTAAACCTCAACTAGGTGAGTCAAAACTAGGTGAGGTGAGTACACAACACCACACACATACACACACACTGTACATAAACACACACACACACACACACATGTGCCTAGGACAAAATGGTAACTAACTAACACACACTCACACACACACACACACACACCACACACACACTCACACACACACACACACCACACACACACACACGCAACACATACACACACGAGACACTACACCCACACACATACACAACATACACAACATATGCACACACACACCCACCACACACATACACACACACATACAACAAACACAACACCACACACACAAACAAAACACACGCACACCACACACACACCACACATACACACACCAACAAAACACACACACCACATACACACACACATACAACAAAACACACACACACACACGCACACACACAACAAAACACACACACACCACATACACACACCACACATACAACAAACACACACACACACACACAACAAAACACACACCCACACACCCACACACACACCACACAACACACACACACACACCACACACACACACACACACACCACCAAACACACACACACAACCAAACACACACAACACACACACACAAGGGACACGAGCGCGCGCGTCACGCCTTCCGTGCTCCGCGTAATATATAGTGGTTTTGAGGGTGCTACCCATGTGTTCTGCATTTGTTGCAAAGTGCTGTTAGGTTAAGTGAAACAATCCTATAGAAGCGATTTACAATTGGTGAGCACATAAAGTGTGGGGGAGAGCCACAATTTTGTAAGTGATCCAGAGAGTAAACGTGGCTGCAGTCAGAGCAGGCAGGGTAGTGTGGGGTGGTAAGGCGGCGTTGTCATGTGTCACCCAAGAAAGCTAATAAAGTTGAGGCAAAATCGTGTGTCCTCAGTGAGAGGAAACTACAGTGAATAGTGTAACTATTAACGAGAAAATTGAGGTGGATCTACGCAGGAGTCCACATCGAGCTGGACAATTCCTACAGGCGAGTGCTACAGCGGCAATTGCAAGTACTGTACTCACCTATGAGTGGTTGTGAAGGTGTGGGGTTACATGTTCCAATTAACCGCCAAGCTGATTGCGAATGGTCTCTCATAGTACGATAAAGAATAGGCAATCAGGTATTCAATAAGGAATAACAATTGGTAATTCAATGAACAAGGCGAGTAACTTACTATAAGCTAGGTGGCAGGACAAGCTTATAAGGGCAACATTGTAGGTAGGTGCGGGTCAAGCCCCAGGAGGGTGGGGGTCAGGTCACAAGAAGCTGTGGTCAGTCAAGGAGCACTGACTCCACATTACACCGCAAAAGTCACCTACCTCACACACACACACACACACACTCACACACACACTCACACACAGACACAAGTCACCTACCTCACACACACACACATACAGGTCACCTACCTCACACACACCACACACACAACACACACACACACACACACACACACAAGTCACCTACCTCACACCCTCACAAACACAACACACACACACACATGATAAAGGACATACAAAATTATGAGAGGATTGACAAGGTGGAAAAGACAGGATGTTCCAGAGATTGGACACAGTAACAAGGGGGGGATACAGTTGGAAAGCTGAAGACAAGGAGAATCACAGGGATGTTAGGAAGTATTTCTTCAGCCCAGAGTAGTCAGTAAGTGGAATAGTTATTTGGGAAGTGATTGTAGTGGAGGAGGATCCATACATAGCTTTAAGCGAGGTATGTTAAAGCTCACGGCTCAGGGAGAGTGACCAGTAGGCGATCATTGAAGAGGCGGGGCCAGGAGCTCGGCTCGACCCGCAACCTCCAAACTAGGTGGTACAACTAGGTGGAGTACACAACACACACTCGCACACACACACACACACACACCACACACACACACACTACACACACACACAACACACACACACACCACACACACACACACAAAACATAGGGGGAAAAAGTTTGTTTTCTGCTGTCTCATAGAAATTCCACTATTTGGAAACATTACATGCGTACATAATGCAGAGGAGCATTTGTACATTTATCTCATTGTGTATAAAGTCACACACACACACCACCACACCACACACCACACACCACACACCACACACACACACACACCACCACACACACACACACACACACACACACCACACACACACACACACACACCACACACACCACCACACACACACACACACAACACACAACACACACGCACACACAACACAACACACATACACTCACACACACACACACACCCATATCCAGACTCACACATACTCCTCCCCTCTCCCATACGACCATCTCACTCCTTTCCCTGATCCCTCCCCTCCCTCTTTCACCCTCCCCCTCACCACCTCTTTCCCCATATTCCCCCCTAAATTCCCCTCCCCAGCCTCTCCCACATAGCCACAGTTCCTCCTCTACCTCCACCTCCACACACTCTGACATTACTCTCACTACTAACCTAACACACAGAAATTACATAAGTTTCCCACTCTGAGGCAATCAGGATAAAACAAAATGGGTTGCAGAGAGCAACAAGAAAAACAAGGGCTGCAGGAGGAGGAAGCTGCAAAAGAAGATTGGGCAGAAGAGCTCATAAAAAAATGAAAACAGGAATGGGAAAAGAATGAAACTAGAAAGAATTAGCAGAGAATGGTAAACAGAGGATAGATATGGAAAGCAGGAAGTGGGAGGTGCAGTAAAGCAGCAGATGGTAGGATAACAGAGTTTTAGAAGAGGAACCTGGAAAACTCTGAAAAACAGCCTAAAGAACTAAAGAACATTTTGGGATTGACAACAGAGGAGTCCCTCAGTCACAAATAAGAGGATGTCGGAAAAAAGGAGCAAAGCTGCAGTAAAAGCTCTATCGGGGACTGTATAAAAAAAAGAGCTAAGCATATGTGGAGGCCTAACAGACCCCACAGAGCCCGGAAACCCGAAAAGGGGAAAAAATGACAGGCCTGACCCCAAGTCATTATAGGAAACTGAAGAAAAAAAAGCTCCCCAATGGGGGAAAATCAAATTAAATGAGGGGATACACAGGGATATGCGTGGGAGAATAAAAGGGGTTTGAGGTCAGCTTTGTGTTGGGCTCCAGGAAGTTAAAGGGGGGAAAATATAAAGCAAGAAAAAAAAGGGAAAAAAAAAACCCATTAAAGTCATGAAACAAAAAGAGAAGAGACATGACCCAGCTGGAAAATTTCGGAGAATAGGGGGTTTGTAAAAAAAAAACCGGCCCAGGAAAGGCCCTTCAAGGCAGAATCGACTGGGAAACAGGACCCTGCAGGAGAAAGCACGATTGGGACATGCTGGCATCAGGAAGGTATATTCGCTGCGCAAAAAACAAAAGAAGAAAGGCAGAAAAACTGGAGAGATGGTACAAAGGCGAAAGGAGGAAAAGAGGGGGGTGGAGAAGCCGACGGGAGATCCCAGACACGGAAGTAAAAATACGCCCCCCTCAAAACTTCCTATAAAAGCCTCCAATAGGTAAACCCCCAGTGCAACCAAGCACTCTGCCCAAAACCCCCCCATGCCACACCCAATGCCCCCCCCACGCTTTACAAACTCCCCCCCACCTAAAACCCCCATAGTTCCTTTCAGGTCTCCCACTTCCCCCCCAATACACCTCTCAGACACAGTCTTAGAGAGAAGTTGAAGGTGTGGAATACAAATGCAGATGGAAAAACAAATAAGTATGGGGAGGGGGCACGAAAGAATCAAGGGGGCCCCCCAGAACAATGCACTAAAGAAACAAAACTCACCAGAATAATAACAGTTTTCAATTTTTCCCTCCGGATATAAACCTCGGGAAAGACAGAGGGGGGAGGGGGAGGAGGAGTTGCATGATCATTAAAAAAACCCGTGGGGTTTTGAGGGAAAAAGGAAGGAATGGATGGCACGGGCGGAAGGGATACTTTGCAGGAAAATCCGCTGAGGGGGCTAAGATGATAATTTCAGTAATGTAAACCCCCCACAAAAACTGAGGAGGCAAAAGAAGAATACATGAGAGCCAGAGCAATGGTGGCACATGCCCAGGAGGCCGGAGAGTAACTGGGGGGAGCAAAGTTTCTAGTTATGGGTGATTTCAATCACAAGGAGATTGACTGGGAAAACCCGGACCCTATGGGGGTCCCCAAACTGGAGAGCCAAAATGATGGATGTGGTTGGAAAACCTCATGCATAACATGTTAGGACACTACCGGAGAGAGGAGAGGATAAACCAGCAAGTGGACCTTGTATTCACCTTGAGTGTTCGGACATCGAGGGGGGGTTTTTTTATGAAAAGGGCCCCCGGGGGCTAGTGTCTGTGGTTCTGTGCTTCGATACATAGTTGAGCTCCAAATTTGGGGAGGTAGCAGGAATAGGGTGGGAAAAACCAAACTACAAAAGGGGGAACTACTCGGGGCATGAGGAACTTCCTTCAAGACATTCGTGGGAGGGGGGGAATGACAAGAAAACCAGTACAAGAAATGATGGACTATGTGACAACAAAATGCAAGGAGGCAGAGTAGAGGTTTGTTCCCAAGGGAAACAGAAATAATGGGAAGAACAGAAGGGAGCCCTTTGGTTCACCCAAAGGTGTAGGAAGGCAAAAATTAGGTGTACTAAAGAATGGAAAGGTTCAGAAGACAGAGAACACAGGAAAATAAAGAGATTACCCGAAGAGCTAGAAAAAATATGCACAGATAAGAAGGGAGGCTCAGCGACAATATGAAAATGACATAGCATCGAAAGTCAAGACTGACCCGAAAGCTATTGTACAGCCACATCAGGAGGAAAACAACAGTCAAGGACCAGGAATGGGAAACTGAGGAAGGGTGATGGGGAATTCACAAGAAACGACCAAGAGGTATGTGAGGAGCTCAACACGAGATTTAAAGAAGTATTTACAGTGGAAACCCAGCAGGACCCAGGAAATCAGAACAGGGGGGTACACCAGCAAGTGTGGATGAGGTACATATAACCAAGGAGGAGGTGAAGAAGCTTGCTATGCGAACTTGACCCCTCAAAGGCGGTGGGACCAGACAACATTCTCCGTGGGTCCTTAAAGAGGGAAAGCAGAGATATTGTGTGTGCCATTAACAAGATCTTTAACACATCATTTGAAACGGGCAACTCCTGAGGTTTTGGAAGATGGCAAATGTAGACCCTTTTTAAAAAGGGAGACAGACATGAGGCACTAAACTACAGACCTGTATCACTAACGTGTATAGTATGCAAGGTCATGAAGAAGATTCATCAGGAGGAGAGTG
>NC_069404.1:65478083-65480583 GCF_026875155.1 Cherax quadricarinatus
AGCAAGGGCAGCTGGTTTAAGGAGACTTGCCTATACGTTCTGCATGTTAGGACATCGTCCCCAGAGTCTTTTAGTTTGGTTGTCAAATTCTTTTTTTTTGCGGGTAGGGAGGGTTGAATGTCGAATTTTGTGGTGAATATTTGTTTTCAGCAGAATTTCAGTCTTGTAGATGTCAGGACTGACAACCAGTGGGGTCACTTCTTCATCATGGAGGAACTTGAAAAAAGCAAACACTAATCACCTGTGAATTCATAAAGACGCTATATCAGCATAATTATTGAGATATTAGATAAGTTAAGCATTTAGTGTTTTTCTAGGTCAAAGATAACACTTTCTGTGCTCTAATCAAGACTGGTTGAGTCAACATACGGAAATACAAAATGGCTATCCATTTACTTCCACTTATTGTAAATAAATAAAAATGCAAATATTCCTTGAATTATATTCCTCTCAGAAAAGATGTAAAAAAAATATCAAGAGGCTTCAATTTTTTATTTAGTTGTGAAGATATCAACTTCAAGCTTTTTTTTTTTTGCCTTTAAAAAGAAGTTAATGACGCCTCTGAGTGGTTTTTGAAGTACAATAATACATCAATATATGTGATTTATATTTGACATTCGGAACCATTATTGCTGTCAGTCAACACCGAAAAGATATCATTCTTTAGGAACTACAAGAACATTTCAATGAAAATTTAACCATTGCCACCAAATACCAAAAATTATATAAATGACGCCAGACTCCGGGAATAAATGTAAAAGCCAAGAAAATGAACCTACACAACTAAAAAAAAAAAAAAAAAAAAAAAAAAAACTTCCATCATTCTCAGGTTAAAATATTGAACTTAAAATTACAATGTCTATTCTGTTTTGAGACATGCTGACTCGAACATGACACATATTTTTGTGGTACAGTAAGGTGTCCTTCACAGATTCGATTCTTCATGTCTTTAAAGAACGTTAAGTATAAGTGGGCAAACCATGTCAGTGATTTCCATGCAGAAGATAACTTCTTAATTTAACTGTCGTCGAAAGGTACTTTCTATTTTATAAACTTTTAGAAAGCATCAGCAGTGATAATTGAAAGATTTGAACGTGATGTGAGGTGCATGAATGACATCTGTGACTCGCTGGAAAATAATATCGCAAAAATGTCTTATAAAAATTTCGGAAGCATTTTGAAGACTAACTTTTGTGTTTCTCTACTTCAGATATTTTTAGTTTTCCCTGATACTGTGTCTAGCTGAAGGTGAGGATGTTAATGCTATGGTCAGGAATGTCATTAAAAAAAACTCCTTAGAGTGTAGAGCACTGGAGCCCAGTAATGACAAATACACCATTCATTTATGCAGCATTATTGCTGTAATTGTGAAAATCGTCTAAGTTCTAGAAAATATCTCAGACAACATTAGATACAGGAAGCCTTCAACTGTAACTGGGGAAATCATAATAAATTCAATCGGTAATTGCAAAACTGAGTGGTATTCGTTAGATACCGGGTTAGTGCAAGTCACTGAGAAAAATATTTTTGATGCAAATATTTCTTTACCCAACTGGCTAAAAATCAGCCAACTCCATGGCTTTATTAATGACGCGGACATCCACGTGTCTGATGACATGCAAAACAATGATGCAGTTATAAGATTCGTGAAGTAAGATGTTTATGAGTCCGCACCACCTCGTATTTTATATTATACACAAGGACCCTCAAATTCCGAAATGCTAAAAACCCTTAGCGATAATAGGTGTTAATTCTATGAAGGTTCTCACACAAAAGGGAATCCTTGTCGAGGGATCAATATCCAGTAATTTTTACTTTATCATTGTGTTGACACAAAACCATCTACACAAGTGTAATAAAGTTGGTAGAATTACCCATAATATGTAAAGTAAAAGGACACAAGTGCAACTAATGTGACATTTTATTGTGGCAACGTTTCGCTCTCCAAGAGCTTTGTCAAGCCGTTACAAACAGTACATGGACACAGAAGGTATATATAGGCTCAGAGTGAGGTGCAATACTAGTGATAGCAGTAATAGTAGTGATATAAGTTGTAGTAGTAGTAGTAGTAGTACATGGAACACCTAGAGTCCGAACACTTCGCCAACATCATCCCTTCAAGCGTCACTTGGTTACGTTACGTGGACGACGTCCTCGTAATAACTCCCAAACGTTTTGATGTACGGAATCTTCAGGCAAGGCTCAACGCAGTTGAACCGGCGATCCAGTTTACACTAGAAGAAGAGTCCAATGACAAGCTACCTTTCCTCGACGTCCTCATTCACAAAGTAGACAACAACTTAAGATTTCAAGTTTATCGGAAACCTACAAATAAAAATGATCTCACACACTTCTATTCCAGTCAAGATACCAAGACCAAAAGAGGCATCATCATCGGATTTTTCCTGAGAGCATAATACCGAATTTGTAGTCCTGAGTTTCTTGACGAGGAATGTACATACATTCACTAAACCTTCACTGATTTACATTTTCCTTCCTT
>NC_069404.1:65485583-65504580 GCF_026875155.1 Cherax quadricarinatus
CTTAGGCGTATCACAGCGTACTGAATTATATCAAAGTATACTGGGGCATACCTCAGGATACCGAGGTATATCACATCATACTGAGGTAGAACACAGTTTATCAGGATTATACCAAAATATATTGAGGTATACTAGAGTATACTGTGGTATACCTCTGCATATTGAGGTATACCACAGTACAGCGAGGAATACACAATATACCGTGGTATACCTCAGTATGTTGAGGTACACCACAGTAAATTGAGGTATATTATGGTATGGTGAGGTATACTACAGCATACTGAGGTATTCCTCACTATAGTGAGGTATACCACAGTATACTGAAGCATATCACAGTATACTATGGCATACTTTAGTATACTGAGGTATACCTCAGTATATTGTCGTATACCAAAGTATGTTGAGGCATACTACAGTATGTTAAGGTATGCCAAAATATACAGTGTTACACCTGAGTATAGTGAGGAATACCACAGTGTACTGAAGTATACCACAGTTTATTGAGGCATACCAGAGTTAACGGGGTATACCACAGTATATTGAGGTATACCACAGAATATCGGGGAATACCAGAGTATATTTAGGTATACCCTAATATAAAACAATAAAACAATATATCGGGGTATACCAAAATACACTGAGGGGTATAACACTGCATAGTGAACTATACCACAGAATATCGGAGTATACCACACTATACTGAAGTATACCAGAGTACATTATTGTATAACACAGTATAGTGAGGTATGCCACAGTACACTGAAGTATAACACAGTATATTGAGGAATACTCTAATATACCGCAGTATATTGAGGTATTACACAGTATATCGGAATATACCACAGTATAGTGAAGTATAACACAGTACACTGAGGTATAACACAGTAAATTGAGGTATACAACAGTATAGTGAGGTATACCACAGAACACTGAGGTATGCAATAGTATACTTGAGTATAGCACAGTATGCTGAGGTATACTACAGTACACTGAGGTATACCACAATATATTGAGGTATACCACAGTACACTGAGATATACCACAGTATAACGAGGTATACCACAGTACACTAAGGGATACTACAGTACACTAAGGTATACCAAAGTATACTGATGTATAGCACAGTATACTGAGGTATATCACAGTATACTGAAGTATACCACAGTATTCCGAGGTATATCACAGTACACTGAGGTATAATACATTACAGTGAGGTATACCACCGTACATTGAAGTACAACACAGTATACTGAGGTATACCACAGTATTCAAAGATATACCACAGTACGCTGTGGTATAACACAGTATAGTGAGGTATACCACAGTATATTGAGGTATAACACAATATTCCGAGGTATACCACAGTACACTGAGGAATACCACAGTATAGTGAGGTATACAACAGTACACTTAGGTATAAAATAGTATACTGAAGTATGCCACAGTACACTGAGGTATATCACAATACATTGAGGAATACAACAGTACACTGAGGTATGCCACAGTACACTGAGGTATACCACAGTACACTGAGGTTTACCACAGTAAACTGAGGTATAATGCAGTATAGTGACGTATACCAAAGTACACCGAGGTATAACACAGTATTCTGAGGTATACCACAGTACGGTGAGGTATAACACAGTATAGTGAGGTATGCCGCAGTACGCTGAGGTGTAACACAGCATAGTGATGCACTCCATAGTACACTGAGGTATACCACAGTACACTGAGGTATACCACAGTACACTGAGGTACGCCACAGTACACTGAGGTTTATCACAGTAAACTGAGATATAACACAGTATAGTGAGGTATGCCACAGTACGCTGAGGTGTAACACAGTATACTGAGGTATGCCACAGTACGCTGAGGTGTAACACAGTATACTGAGGTATGCCACAGTACGCTGAGGTGTAACACAGTATACTGAGGTATGCCACAGTACGCTGAGGTGTAACACAGTATACTGAGGTATGCCACAGTACGCTGAGGTGTAACACAGTATACTGAGGTATGCCACAGTACGCTGAGGTGTAACACAGTATACTGAGGTATGCCACAGTACGCTGAGGTGTAACACAGTATACTGAGGTATGCCACAGTACGCTGAGGTGTAACACAGCATAGCGATGCATACCATAGTACACTGAGATATAACACAGTACACTGAGGTATACCACAGTACGGTGAGGTATAACACAGTATAGTGAAGTATGCCGCAGTACGCTGAAGTGTAACACAGCATAGTGATGCACACCATAGTACACTGAGGTATACCACAGTACACTGAGGTATACCACAGTACACTGAGGTACGCCACAGTAAACTGAGATATAACACAGTATAGTGAGGTATGCCACAGTACGCTGAGCTGTAATACAGCATAGCGATGCATACCATAGTACACTGAGGCAAAACACAGTACACTGAGGTATACCACAGTACACTCAGGTATAACACAGTACACTGAAGTATACTACAGTATACTTCAGTATAGCAAGAGGCTGCTTCAGGTCAGCACAAGTTACGGCCGCTGCTCTTCCAGGTCGTTGAGAAAATTGTCAAAGTTTGGACAAGCTGAAGAGCTGCTGCTTGAAGGCTAGTTATTATAGTGCCATGGTAATTGTGGTGCCATGGTGATTGTGGTGCCATGGTGATTGTGGTGCCATGGTAGTTGTTATGGTTCCATGGTAGTTGTTATGGTTCCATGGTAGTTATTATGGTGTCATGATAGTTATTATGGGGCCATGGTAGTTATTATGCTGCCATGGTAGTTATTATGTGCTATGTCTGTTATTATGGTGCCATGGTAGTTATTATGCTGCCATGGTAGTTATTATGCTGCCATGGATGTTATTATGCTGCCATTTTAGTTATTATGGGGCCATGGTAGTTATTATGTTGCCATTGTAGTTATTATGTGCCATAGCTTCTATTATGGTGCCATGGTAGCTATTATGGTGTCATGGTAGCTTTTATGGTGCCATGGAAGTTATTATGGTGTCATGGTAGTTATTGTTGTGACATGGTAGTTGTTATGGTGCAATGGAAGTTATTATATATCCATGGTAGTTATTATGTATCCATGGTACTTGTGCAATCATAATAGCTGTTATGGTGCCATGGTAATTGTGGCGCCATGACAGTTATTATGGAGCCATGGTAGTTATTATGGTGCCGTTGTGGTTATTATGGTGCCATGGTAGTTATTACGGTGCCATAGTAGTTATGGTGCCATGGTAATTGTGGTGCCATGGCAGTTATTATGGTGCCATAGTAGTTATTATGGTGCATTGATAATTATGGTGCCATGGCAGTTATTAGGGTGCCATATTAGTTGTTATTGTGCCATGCTAGTTATTATAGTGCCATGGTAACTGTTATGGTTTTAGGGTAGTTATTATGGTTTTATAGTAGTTATTATGATGCCACAGTAATTATGGTGCCATGATAGTTAATTTGGCGCCATGGTAGTTATTATAGTGCCATAGCACTTATTATGGTGCCATAGTAATTATGGTGCAATGGTAATTATAATCCCATGATAGTTATTAGGGTGCCATGGTAGTTATTATGCTACCATGGTGGTTATTATGGTACAATGGTATATAGTACCATGGTTGTCATAATGCAAAGATAAATATGGTGCCATTGTAGTTATTATGGTGTCATGGTAGTTATTACGCTACCGTGGTAGTTATTATGGTAGCATGGTAGTTTGTACCATGGTTGTCATAATGCAAAGATAAATACGGTGCTATGGTACTTGTGAGACCATGATAGTTATGGTGTCTTGTTAGCTGTAAAGAACATAAGAACATAAGAACATAAGAACGAAGGAACACTGCAGAAGGCCTACTGGCCCATGCGAGGCAGGTCCAAGTCCCTACCGGCTTAAGCCAATGCACCCAACCTAGTCAGGTCAGGTCACATTGACTCAAGGGAGGAACACGGCAACCGACCCGTTAGCACAAGCTATCAGGTCCAACTCACACCCACCCACATCTACTCATGTATTTATCCAACCTATTTTTAAAGCTACACAACGTTCTGGCCTCTATAACGGTACTTGGGAGTTTGTTCCACTCATCCACAACTCTATTACCAAACCAGTACTTTCCTATATCCCTCCTGAATCTGAATTTTTCCAACTTAAAACCATTGCTGCGAGTCCTGTCTAGGCTAGATATTATCAGCACACTATTTACATCCCCTTTATTTATTCCTGTCTTTCCACTTATAAACCTCAATCATATCCCCCCTAATTCTACGTCTTTCTAGAGAGTGCAGTTTCAGGGCCCTTAGTCTATCCTCATAGGGAAGGTTTCTGATACATGGGATCATCTTTTGTCATCCTCCTTTGTACAATTTCCAGAGAATTTATATCCATTCTGTAATACGGTGACCAAAACTGTGCAGCATAATCTAAATGAGGCCTAACCAAGGATGTATAGAGTTGAAGAACAACCTGAGGACTCCTATTATTTATGCTTCTTGATATGAAGCCAAGGATTCTATTAGCTTTATTGCGAACACTTATGCACTGTTGTCTTGGTTTCAGATTACTGCTAACCAGAAACCCCCTAAATCTTTTTCGAAATCCGTAATATTAAGATCTACATTATTTAGTTTATATGTGGCATGGTTATTGTCCTGTCCAACATTTAGAACTTTGCATTTGTCTATATTAAACTGCATCTGCCACTTCTCCGACCACTGCATCAGTCTATTCAAATCTTCTGGAGTGCTCGAATGTCCTCGTCAGAATGAATTCGACGGCCTATTTTGGTGTCATCGGCAAACTTGCCGATGTCGCTCTTTATGCCCTCATCTATGTCGTTTATGTAGATTGTGAACAGCAGGGGCCCAACACTGACCCCTGTGGAACACGCTCGTGACGCTTCCCCACTCTGATTTCTCCCCATTTATGCAAACTCTCTGCTGCCTATTTGTCAACCATGCCTCTATCCAGGAAAAAATTTCTCCTCCTATTCCATGTGCTTTAATTTTCCTCAATAGTCTCTGATGTGGGACCCTGTCAAAAGCCTTACTGAAGTCCATATACACAATATCATATTCGTTACCATGATCTACCTCCTCAAATACCTTAGTGAAAAAAGTTAATAAATTCGTAAGGCAGGAACGTCCCTTTGTAAAACCATGCTGAGATTCGTTGATTAATTTATGCTTTTCAAGGTGGCTACGAACTGCCTGGGCAATTATTGATTCCATAAATTTTCCCACTATGGAGGTTAGGCTTATTGGTCTATAGTTCGAAGCTAAGGACCTGTCACCTTTTTTTGTAAATAGGTATCACATTTGCCATTTTCCACTTATCTGGCACCATGCCAGTTTGTAGTGATATGTTGAAAAGATTAGCCAAAGGTGTGCTAAAGCTCCTCTTTACATTCCTTTAGAACCCTTGCATACAGTTCATCAGGGCCGGGGGATTTGTTAGGTTTTAATTTATCTATTTCCCTAAGGACCATGTCACTTGTGACCCAAAATAGTGCACAGTTTATTATCGTCCTGTTCTACATAATTTATCATTACTGGAATATCACTGGTATCCTCCTGTGTAAAAACTGAGAGGAAGTATGTGTTAAAAATTCTACACATTTCCTTATCACTGTCAGTGAGCTGACCCGAGGAACTTTTGAGTGGGCCTATCTTGTCCCTGATCTTACTTCTGTATACCTGAAAGAATCCTTTTGGGTTAGTCTTCGATTCTCTTGCAACTTTAACCTCATAATCTCTTTTTGCTTTTCTAATTCCCTTTTTATTTCTCTCTTTAACTGAATATATCGATTTCTTAATTGCCCCTCTCCTCTTTTGATTTGCCTATATATGCCTCTCTTTTGACCAATCAGATATTTTAATCTATTGTTCATCCATTTAGGATCATTTTTGTTTGATCTGATTTCCCTATTTGGAACATAATTTGACTGAGCAGCTAGAACTATGCCCTGGAAAGCATCATATCGGCAACCATCACCACCTACCTGACCCCTAGTCAGGTCATTCCAGTTCAGCCCACCTAAGTAATTTTTCAGTCCTATGAAATCAGCCAAGCGAAAGTCAGGACGGAGACTTGATTGCCATTATTAGGGGAATTCCATGATATGTTAAAACTGAGTGATTTGTGATCACTCTCCCCAAGCTCATCATTAACCTCAAGATTATTAATTAGTGTTTCCCTACTGGCAAGAACCAAGTCAAGGAGGTTATTTCCCCTAGTTGGCTCTGTCACAAACTGTTTTAAAAAACAATCCTGGATCGTATCAAGAAAGTCACCCGACTCTAAATTTCCTGTCAAATTGCTCCAGTCAATCTGTCTATAGTTGAAATCTCCCATTAGCACAACATTTTCGTATGTAAATGCCTTACGAATTTCGTCCCATAGAAGTTTACTGCACTCCCTATCAAGATTTGGGGCCCTGTAAATCACACCCAAAATTAGTTTTTCTCGGCCCTCGAGAAGCTGTAACCAAACAGATTCAGTGGCTGACGCTTCTAATTTAATATCTTGTCTAACACAACAATTTAAATTGTCTCTGACATACATCGCTACTCCACCACCTTTCCTGTTGACCCTGTCAGTGTGGAATAATTTATAGCCTTGTATGTGACATTCAGATGGCATCTCTCTATCTTTCAGATTGAGCCAGGTCTCTGTTATAGCAATAATATCTATGTTTCCTGCACTTGCAATTAATCTTAGCTCATCTATCTTATTTCTAACACTCCTGCTATTAGTATAGTAAACCTTAAGGGAGCTAGTCCCTTGCTGCCCTCTGCTGTCCCCCTTTGTTTTCTGACCTGTTCTATTGTCTTTATTTATAACTTCATGCTGAATGCCTTTTATACATTTACTGTTTCCAACCCTAGTGTTGCAACCTGCTTGTTTCCCACACACCCATACCTCTATCTTCCATCAGTTTAAAAACATAGGCATTTCACCAATGGCCTTCTCAATCGAGTCTGCAAGTGCTACCACCCCTGCCCCAGAGAGATGAACCCCATCCCTTGCATACATATCATGTTTGCCATAAAAGTTGTTCCAGTTGTCAATGAATGGGATTGCAAGTTCCTTGCAGTATCTGTCTAGCCAGCAATTACACCAATTGCCCTAGACAACCATTCATTTCCTACTCCCCTTCTAGGCAAGATGCTACATATGATTGGGATCCCTCCCTTAGACTTAATGAAATCTATAGCTGACCTGTACTTATCTAGCAGCTCTTCTCTCCTACCCTTCCCAATATCATTTCCACCAGCACTGAGACAGATAATGGCTTGTTCCCATTACCTGACATGATATTATCCAGTCTGTTGACAATGTCCCCAACACCAGCTCCAGGGAAGCACACTCTATCTCTCATCTTCTTATTCCTATTACAAAAAGCACGGTCAACATATCTTACCTGAGAGTCACCAACCACAAGAATGCGCTTACCTTCATTAGCAGGGGCAGTAGTACCCTTACCTTCACTGGCCACTGAAGTACATTTATCCTGGAGAACAGAGAAGCGATTTCCTACCTTCAGATCTTCACTCTTAACTTTCCTTACTCTGATGCGCCTCCCATTACTGTGAACAACTCGCCACTTGTAGCAGGTGCTGGGCTGCACCTCACTGCTGGTACCCGTTGTCTACCTCCCCACCTACAGCCTCCTCACAGTGGGACAGACTGCACCCACTGCTAGAAGCCTCATTCCCCACATCCCAACCACCTCACACTCCTTCCCGGGCCCATTGAGTGGCCCTTTCAGCCTCCTAACTCCTCCGGGAGAACCCGACCTCCTCCTTCAACTCTCCAAACTCATTTTTTAAAACATGCGAAGCAACCCATAAATTTTTGGTGCCGGGTAGTTAGGTGCCTGTATTAGGTCCCTTTGGGTATTAGGGTTTCCGTGTAGTTATGGTCCGTGGTAATTAAAGGTGCCGGGTAGTAAGCCAAGTATTAATTGGTGCCATGACGTTACAAAACAAAACCCAGCCCCAGGGGGCCAAGTAGGTGGGCTTTTTTGCAGGGGCCCCCTTTAGGGCGGCACAGCAGGAAGGTGATCCTAATTCCTTTGGGATAAGACCCTTGTAACCATCTCGGGGTTTCCCCTACCTCCTCCCCACCTCTCCTTGGGGTAGTACGTTTAACGCGAAGATACGTAGTTCTGAGACGGTGTTTTTTTAAGAAGAATCTTTTTCCCCACCTCAACAGAGATTCGACCCTAAAATTTTAAAAACCCAGATTTTCATGCGATGGATTGAGCGAAAATACAACATTGGGGGGCCGACTTTTGCGCGCGGCTCCGGGGGAAGAAAAACTTTGGGGTACACTGGGTAGACATACATCTGAGTCTGAAAATTTAGCAGCGTTTTAAAAAGATCAGGTCAATAATTCGTTTTTTTTTTTTTTAAACAAAACTGGATACAACAGCATGCCGCTTCCCTTTCTATATAATATTTTTTTTTTTCTCATGGGGGAGAAAGTTTTCGAATCCCGAATTCGTATAACACAGTGGCTTACACACTGACCGGAGTTATACGATTCACTCGCTATGGGTTTTAAACTCCATCCGTTCCCTGATTGCAGAAAAATTGTTTCACCTTTATTTTCCATCACGCAGGATGGAGATACCATTGGGCTGAAATCTGCACCTGAGCGAAAAGACTCAGTTTGGCAAGAAAATTTCCCGCTACGGCAGCTTCAAACTTTCCTTCCGCAACCTGGGAATTTCTACTCTGAGAAACTGTCTCTCAGGGTTTCTCCTCGGAGGTTTTCCTTTACGCGGGAGGGGGCCAAAATTTAAGGAAATTTGATCTTTGGGTCCATTTCCCCAACTAGCCTGAATGCCTTTCCCTCCCCTTCCCCCCAGGGTGATAATCCTACGGGTTTAGCGATGTCCTAGATATAAATTAATAATAAATCAGGGTAATCTATCCCATAAGGAAAATTGGGAATGGCAATAGTATTTCCGGGAAGGAAAAAGGAGTTGTACAATTCGGGCCGTGAGAGCAAAAAGTAGGGCAGAGATTTTTACGCTAATAAGCAAGTTTGTAATTTCTTTAGGTACGGGGATTTTTATAAATAAACTGTACTTTTCTTGTTTTTGGTTTACTCTTTTTCCCGTTTTTCCACGTTTCACTAATTAAAAGATTTACCTGTAGAGGGACGACACTACGCAGAAAAAACTCCCTAATCAAATTCGTGCCCGACACGTATTGAACCTAACCCCTAAAGCAATCTTTATCCAAACTTCTTCCTCCGGAATGTTGAACGGATACTGAAGCCAGATCAGGGGGTTCCTCTCTGGAAGACGTCGAAAATCTAGTTTTAGTTTCCCTGAGCTCTAGCCATCGACACTTCACTGCATGAGGACTTCCTAGTTGATCACTTTGGGCACTGGGGTCACTCTATCTGTTCACGACACTGCATCTTTCCGTGTCTACTTTGGGATTTTTCTAAGGTCCCGGACATTAACTAAAGCGTGTCAGAGTATCGGTATTAGTTTTCGGGATCATTGGTATCAGCTAATTTTGTGGGTGGGTACGATATCGGCCAAAACTGAGAAAGGCCCAAAGGGTTTCCCCCTGAAATTTTCTACACCTCTCGGGCCCCAGATGCCTCAAACGGGAATAATTTTTCCCTTTTTCAAAAAAATTTTTTTTTCCGGGAAAGGAAGAAATTTTAAACAAACCCCGTTGGACTAAGAAAACGAGGGCTTTTTACCAATAACCGGAAAGTTAAAATTTTTCCCTTTTTGGTAGGGGGTTAAAAAACTAATTGGGCCCTGTTTTCAGAAAATTTGTTTCCCCCTTCATTTTCCCCTTTTCCAACGAAAAGGAAAAATGGGAGTTATTTTTTGGGAAAACGACACCTAGCTGAAAAAACTTCATAAATAAAATTCCCAGTGGCCTTAAACGTTTCCTTTCCCCAAACCTTTAATCCAAATTTTCCTAAGAAATTGCCCAGACCCCTCCGGGGGTTTTTCCCCTTTTGGGAAGCTGGAAACCTAAGTTTGGGAAAATTTGACTTTGCCCTTTTTCCAAACAACCTTAAGTTTTTTTGGGGGGGGGGGGGGGGGGGGGGGGGTTTTCTTTTTTAATAGGTAATTTTCCCCAAAAAGGGAATTTGGAAGGGCCCAATTAGTTTTTTTCCGGGGGGTGGTTATTGGGAAAATTTTTTTGGGCCCGGAGGCAAAAAGGGGTGCAGAGATTTTTTTTTTTCAAATCCAATTTGGGTAAAGTTTTTTAGGGTCGGGTATTCAAAAATTAAACTGTAGGCCCCCCATGTTTTTTCCCCTTTTTTCCCCCGGTTTTCCCGGTTTCACCTTTTTAAAATTTTCTTCCCCCCGGAAGGGGAAATTCCCCCCTACTTTTTAAAAAAATTTCCAATTTCAAATTTGTTTTTTTTGAACTTATTAAACCCAAAAAACCCCTAAAAACTTTATCCAAATTTTTCCGGAATTTAAGGAACTATCCGTCGGGGTTTTGGTTTTTGGGAGGTCAAAAACCGGGGGGGGGGTTGGGGGGGTTGTGGGGAATTTGGGGAAAGGGGAGGATTTTTGGGGGTTGGGGGGAATTGGGGGGGGGGGATTTTTATTTGGTTGTTGATTTTCCGGAGGATTTTGGGGAAAGGCTTTAAACTTAAAGGGGGTAAGATTTGGGGGGATTGGGGGTTTTGGTAATTGGTAAAGCTAATTTTAAAAAAATTTGGCTGGGGTATCTTGGTAAAACTAAGAAACCAAATTCCCCCGGGGGCCCATCTTGCCAAAAACCCAAAAACTCACAACCTTTTTAAACCCATTTTTTTTCCCAACCCCTACTCTAAAACCCAAAAACTGGCCCAAAAAACCAATCAAACCAAGGGGGAGGGGGGGAAAATTTGGGGGTTCGGGGATTTTAACCCAAAAAATTTGGGGAAACCCGGGGAATTTTTGAAATAAAAAGGGAAATTTTAAAGCCACCCCTTTTCACTTTTGGGGGGGAAAAAAACTTCTTTATAAAATTTTTTTAAACTGAAATAAAAAAAATTTTAAAAAAATTAAATTTGAAAATTTTAAATTTCCTTAAAAAGAAGGTTTTTTAAAATTTAACATTGGAAGGGAGAACCAACCTTTTAAATTGGGGGAATAAAAACGGGTTTTCTTCCTTACGGGGGGGGGGGGGGGGGGGGGGCCAAAAATTGGTTTGATTTGTTTTCTTGGGTTTTTTAATTTAAAAAAGGTTTTTTTTAAAAATTTTGGGGGAAAATTAAAAAAAATTTTGATGGGGGGAATTTTTCCCCCCAAATGTGTGGGGGTTTTTTGGAAATTTTTAAATTTGGGGCGATTATTTTATTTATAAAATTTAAAAAATTTTGTTAAGGAAAAAACCTAAATTATGGGGTTTAAAATTGAAAGAATTTTTTTCAAGCCTATTTATTCATGAAATTTTTTTTAAAACCACCCAAAATTTGATTTTCAAAAAGTTGAGAAAGTATATAAAAGATTCCAGGTTTTACAGGAATAAAATTAATCTGTTTCAAAAAACAGTTTTTGAAAAATAATTGAATTTTTCCTTTATTTTTTATATAAAAAAAGTTTCCTTTAAAATTAAAAAAATTTTGGGGAAAAGAAATTTAAAAACCCCCATTACAAAAAAATTTTAAAATTTTTTAATTTCTTTGGGTAAAAAGGGGTTTGGGTGGGTAAAGGGAAACCCCTTCCCAAGTTGGGCCAGCAGACCTCGGCAGTGTTCTCTTTTTTAAAGATCCGCATCAGGTTTTTTGCTTTTTTTGGGGGAAAGTGAAGAAAAGATTTCTAGCCCTTTACATGTCTTCCTTTAAAGCTTACTTTCATTGTTCCTTGAAAATGTAAGAATTCACAAAGCGTTTGGGAAATTTTTTTCATATTTTTTTCACAGGGGGTTATTTTGCAAAATTCAAAAATTACCTTTTTAACTGTGATCTTTTTGCAAATATTAAAATATATATATATTAAATATAAATAAATAAATATATAAAATATATATATATAATATAATATTAAAAATTTATATATAAATTGGGGAGGAGGGAAAGCGGAAAATCTGCGCCCCTCGGGCAGTCTTTTGGTGAAAAATTTTTACCCCAAAATTTATTTTTAAATTGTTAAAAGAAATTTAATAAAATAAAAATAATAAAAATAAAATAAAAAAAATTATTTAAATTATTATTATTATTATTATAATTATTTTTTTAATTATTATTTTTTAATCATTTTTAAATTATTAATGATTCAAAAACGGGGTAATCAGGGTACTTCATTTTTGAAGAAGTTGAAAAAAGGGGAAATTTTTTCATTTTAAAACACCGGGGTTTACTGCGGAAAAGGGTTACAGGGAAGGTTTAGGGCCCGCCTTTCCAGTAACCCTGAAGCAGAAATTTCCGCAACACCTGCGGGCGATACCTTCTGCGGCGGAATAAAATTTAAGGGTTAACCACTTACCACCAGCTCTCCAACTTGGGGAAAAAGTCATTTGGCATCGTTTGGTGGAAATTTTCTGAACCCCCCCCCGGATTTGGGTGTCTCTTTTGCCTGCCATTTTGGTGGGGCGGGTGTTTTGTGGTTTTTGTGGGTGAGACTGGTGTGTGGTACGGTTTGGTGCTGGGGAAATGCGGGGTGTATAAAGCGATTGTTGGTTGACTGGTGAGGATGGGTTAATGGAGCTTTTGATGCTAGTGGTTAAATGGAGTTTGTGGGGGCGTGATTTCATGTACACAATTACTGACAGGATGACAAATAAGACCAAAAAAAACCATATTGGGGAACTTTTAGGAAATGTTAGTTTCCCGGAAAGAAAGTCGACAAAATTTCCCACACACCAGCACTGGTTTTCGAGTCCTCGAGCTCGTTTTAAAAAAAAAGAAATGAAAAATACCATTACCCAAATGCACTCATTTTTCATTGGGGAAGAAAAGGGATTCGGGTGAAATACACTTTCCCCAAAAAGTACGAACATGGCTTTTCTTCAAAAAGAGGCAGCAAAAGCAATCACGAAACCTTACGGATCAGTATCTTTAACGCCCAAAAACACATTATACAAATTTTTGGGAATAGTTCGAGACAATAGCTTACTGTTTTTTGGGTGGAAAAACAAACGCTACAAAACCCCAAGGGAAAGCGCAGTTTAAAGGTAGAAAGTTTCATGTCTGCATGACAAATTATTAAAAAAGGAAAAAACCCTTTGAAAAAAAAATTTAAGAAAAAAAAAAAATTTTTTACGAGAAACCTAGAATACGGGAAATGTCTTTCCCGAATGCAGAAAAAAGAGCCCCCCTGAAAATATTTACAGGGAAAATACTTGACGATGAGATACCTTCTAAAAACTGCCGAAGCAACATGGTATTTTAAAAATCCAGTAAAGAATGGGGGAATTATAACACAGTTAGAGAAAAAGTGCCCCGCATTTGGTTTGGGAAAACGTTCAACATTAAATGGGGGCCCAGAAAGGCCCTTAAGTCCCTAGCAGCAAGAGCTTAGTTTATTCAGGCAGTGAACAAAGATGTCTGTTCCCAAGATTGCTTTTGTGATAAAGCTCACGGGTTTAGTCACTAGAAAAACTTCCCAAACCAATCAAATAAAGAAACCCCCGGACCTATTCAATAAAAAACTTTTCCCGGGCCAGTTACTATTTTGCCACACTTTTAGGCTCAAGAAAAAAGTAATCATCCACAGGAAAAAACATACGGGGGTGGGGAAAAGAATGCTTCCTCCTAGTCCCCTTCCTTTTAAGAGGAATGAAAGGGGCAAAGAAGGACCCCCCTTTTCATTTAAAGGGAAACAAATTTAGAAAAACGGATTTTTAAAAGCACAAAACAGAACGAAAAAAAAAACAAATTTTAACAGAAAGGGCTTCAGCAAAACAAAACCCCACAGAGGGTGTTTCTTTGGGGCCCCCCCCCCCTGTAAAGCTAAGCGGCGCCCCAAACCCGAAAGGGTCAGTGGGGGCCCTCACTGTAGGCCAGCGGCGCCAGGAAAACGAAATCGCCATTTTACAAAAGACCGTGTAAGGTTATTTTTTTCCATAACGAAAGCAAAATGGCTTCAAAGACTCGCACCCGAAAAATTAAGAGGACAACTTTAAAAAACACAGGTAAAAAATCCTAAAAAGGAGGAGGGGCAGAGGTTATATGAAAAAAGGATACAAAATATTCAAAGGATATGAAAAGACCTCAAGTAAAGGACGCCAAAGATTTTTTGAAAATTTTTGTTTTTTTTATAAATCTAGATATATAAACTAGTTTCATAACTTATATTTAAATTATGTACATAGGTAGGAAGTAATTTTGCAAATTAATAAGGGCATGGGGGGTAAGGGTTTTTTGGGTTATTTCAAAAATATGGCTTTGTCACCACTTAATTAATTAAAAAAATTGGGGTTTTTTTTTTCTTTCCCGAAGGGGCTCCTACCGCTTTTGGGATCCATCCCACCTGGTGGGGTTTAAACCCCTTTTCTCTTGTTAGGGACTACAACATAAAGTTGTTCCCGTAAGGTTAAATTTCCCGCAAGCATGCACCGTGAGTGAATATTTTTCGCCAAATTCTTTACCTTCAAACTCATGATTACGCGAAAAATTTATGATGGATGTTTCATCTAGGAAACATGTAAAAATTGTAGCTCTTAGAAAACAAGCTGGAAATTTTAGCCTAGTAAAGTCACTGTTGGGGGGGAGGTGAAGACCAAATGAGACAAAATTGGGATTTGGGGTCGCTGCATCCCAGGAAAAAAGTGGGGAGAAAATGCAAGACAAAACCCCGCAATTACAAAAATTATCCAAAAAAAAAAAGGGAAAGGTTCCAAAAAAAACCAAAAAAAAGAATTTTCAGAGAGAAATTTACCCAACTGCCCAAAAAATTTTTGGTTTTTTTCCAAAATTTTTCGAACGAAGGGTCTTTTAAATTGGGAGAAAAATGGGCAAAGGCTAGTAAAGAAATAATTATTGACTGATGCAGTGAATAAAAAAAAGGCTGCGAAGGGGGACTCAAACACAGGGGTTTGGGTTTACAGATAAATGGGGAAAAGTTATATTTTTTAGAAAGAAGGGGCATTTTTTTTAAATAATTGGGGACAGATCATGGAAATGAGACCCGGGGCAAAAAAAGCACCCCCCGGAATAGAAAACTTCAACCCAAACGCCAAAACAACCACCTAAAATGTTTTTGGAAGGGAAATTTTTTCTGCTAGAGGGGCCCGGACACTTTCTTTGGGTTTGGGAACGAAGAACCCAATTTTAAAAACCGGCCCAAACCTGGAAACTCATTTGCTTATTTTTGTGGAAAAAAGGTTTTTTCCTGATGGAGAAGGCTTTTCCACCCAAAATCTTTGCTCAAAGGGACAATTTCCCAAAAAAAGCGACAGTTTTTGAAAAGAGAGGGGCTAAGCGTTTAAATTTGGGCCCGGAAGCTCTTTTTTGATTTCAACCCAATTGAGAATCTATGGGCAATAACCAAACGCGGGGAAACAGGACTGTTCAGCTTGGGGAAGCCCTTAAATTTCTGCCCGTTAAAATTTGGACCTGGCACCTTGAACCCAAGAACCCTTTCCTAAATTGTTCGGGCAAATTTGTCGGTACCATGCCCAAAACATGAAAAAATGGGTTTTAAAAAAATAAAGGGGAGTCCCTAATCAATTTAAAATCATTAAACTTTCATAACACTTCCGGGTAAATTTTTTTAAAAAAACCCTTAATTTTTTCCCAAAAAAATGGGCCCTTTTTTCATTATTGTCCCCCTTTAAAAATGCACACCCACTGTAAACAACACACTTCTCAATTTTACTCGTTGAAGGAGAGTTTTTGGGTTTGGGGCCAGTAAAGCTGCAAACTGCCCGCTTGCTTAATTTTTGCAGTTCAAAGCCGAGGGTAAGCTGGTTTCGAGGCCCCCCGATAAAGTATCTGTCGGCCCCTGCTTTTCTCTCCTCGCCCGTTCAGCTAGTTTTATCCGGAAATCTTCTTTTGGTTTGAAATGTTTTTTCCCTTGGTGAACCAGGACATAATTTTTTATAACTCGGCAACTCTGTTTTTCCCAAAAAAATTTTTTGACTTTAAGATAAATTTTAACGTTTTCAGAGGTTTTTGGGGTCGTGGGGACCCCAGCTTTGGGTTTACAAATTTTAAGGCTTTTTTACATTGGCCCTGGGCCCGGGAAAATTTGGGAAATTTCGAACTTAGTTTCAGTAAAATGAAGTTAGCCTTTTTCGGGGGGGATTTGTTACGGTCCCCAGTTTGGGGCGTCTTAAAACAAAAAATTCCTTGCCTGGCCCGTGCTGTTCAAAACGCTTCGAAAAATTTAAAAGCTGTTTGGGGAATGGGACGTCATGTTTGGTTTTAACTAAGCTTTTTTATTGCCCCAATGGTCGAAAAAGTTAGCTTATTTAAAGGGGCTTGTTGCTGTCAGTCACATTCTAAGTATAACTCGATTTTAAACCGAACACAAACACATAACATACTTACCTAATTTTATGAGTAACACCTCATCATAGTAAGGGGGGGGCACCAGATAGTATATAATTTATAAAAAGGGATTGTATGTATTTAAAATTATCTGAAGGGGCCCATGGTACTATATTGTTTAAAATACAGGGAAAACGTAAGATATACAAGTATAATAATCCCATACTCCAAAAAAATGGTGTGTGAGAAAAAACCCTTTTTTTTTTCAAGTTACCTTAATTGAAAATTTTTACCACCAAAACACCTTTGTTTTTAAGATCACAAAATTTTACCTTTGGGTTTTTTTTTGTATTCTTCAGTTTTCAGTCCATAGATGCAAATTTAGAAGCCACCCATTTTCACAGGGTAACTTTGGGCTAGGAATTTACGAAATTAAAAAAATGAAACATATTAAAAACCTTTTTTTCAGAGTGCAGACACTGTACTTCCCCCTCCCAGGTGTTTGATTCCCTTCTCTCCCTTTAAACATAGACAACAATGCCACTAACTTTAACTATGGTAAAAAAAGGGGGGCAGGATTTTCCTTTAAATTCCCCCTAAAGAAAGAAGAACGTCTTTTATTAAAGCCCACACTTTTGCCAACACAGGACTTTCAAAGGGGCACGGTCACTTGACCCCTTTGCATACCTTTCGGCATCTGGGGTCAAATACTAAAAGTAGCAGTAAAACCAAAAACGCTTCCCCTTCCTTTAAGGGCTGGGCCCCTCAGGGGTGAAAGGGGCTGAAGGGGGGTGAAGGGGCTGATCCCCCCCCCCTGGAGAAAATTTTTCCACACTTGGGGGGGGGCCCGAGGTTCACTGCAGGTGAACTATTCATCCCTTAACATTAATTTAAATTTTTTCACCGCCACCATTGGGTGCCCTTTTTCTTTTTTGAACAGCTTTAGTCTGTGGGTTTCTGGAGAATCACTAATTTTGGTTTTTAAAAACTGTGTAAATTTTAACGGCACTAGTTTTTTATTTTGTCCGCTTAAATTTACTAACCCCTTTTTTTTAAAAAAACAAATTCCCCGATGAAACCCCTTTGCTCAGGATAAATGGTCACAATTTTTCCAAGTGGCCATTGGGACCTCGGACCATCATTGTCGATAATCACTATGTCACCAGGTCTTAAGGACTTATGATTTTCAGGAACACCAGCTCCATAGAAGTGTTCTCTCAATGAGGTGAGATAGTCTTCTCGCCAAATTTTCTCCCAACGTTCAATCACTTTATTAAGGTGTTTGAATATACGTCTGAGTTGCTCAGGTTCGAAATAAGTAGGATCCTCTATGATTTCTTTATCATTCATGGGAGGGACAGGTTCGAGCCTTCTGCCATGGAATAAATTGTCCAGATCATCGGTAACATAAGTTAGAGGTCTGTTGTTGACTCTATTTTCTATTTCAGTCACAACTGTACGGAATTCTTTTAAGTCGATTCTTTGACAATGAAGAGTCTTCCTTAAACAACGTTTTACAATGCCGATCATTCTTTCATAAAATCCGCCGTGCCATGGAGATTTAGGAGGAATGTATCTCCAACGACAACTGCGTTGATTCAACATCTGTTTGTTCACTTGTGCTACAACTAGAGCAGTACATCTAGAAGTAGCCACTGACATGTCTGCTGAAACCTTTATCAAATTATTCAGAAGGTTTGCAGCCAGAAGGGCATGTCCCAGACTGATGATGATTTCAGATAATGCAACGAACTTTGTTGCTGGTGCTGCTTATATAAGCAAGATCTTTGATCAACCAGAAGTACAACAGATGCTGAATCAACGCAGTTGTCGTTGGAGATACATTCCTCCTGCACTTTGCAACACAGGACTGCAAGGAGCAGCGGTCACTTGACCACGTCGCATACTCGTACGGCATCTGTGATCAATTACTCACTGTAGCAGAAAACAAGATGCTTGCCCCTTCTGAGAGGGCTGGGCCCCTCAGGGCTGAAAGGGGCTGAAGGGGCTGAAGGGTGCTGATACCCCCCTCCTGGAGAAAATTTCTCCACACCAGGACTCAAGTCCGGCCTGCCGGTTTCACTGAATCCCTTCATAAATGTTACTTTACTCACACTCCAACAGCACATCAAGTCATAAAAAACATTTGTCTTCACTCGCTCCCATCTAACACGCTCACACACTCTTGCTGGAAGTCCAAGCTCTCCGCACACAAAACCTTAATAGATGTCGCATTTTGTAACAGTTATAAATTTAGATGATACCTCATCCTTTCAGAAGTAAGGAAAGGAATCCAAGGAAGACAGATGGCAGCTGAAGACACAGATGAACCAAAGGTACGATAAAAATATATATATATACTTTTCAGTCTTAGGGCGGATTTTGGGAGAAACACCATACATTGTTTCAAGAGTAGGTATAATCGGTTCCTGGAGTCTTTCAAACCAGTTGATAATCTTTAAAGAGGCGGGTCCAGGAGCTATGAATCAACCCCCTTTCCCCTGCAAACATAATTAGGTGAGTATGTTTCGACGAGACGCTGCACACACCAAAAAAAAACACACACACACACACACACAC
>NC_069404.1:65505080-65517580 GCF_026875155.1 Cherax quadricarinatus
TTTTGATGTATTATGTTTTTTTTACTGTTTAAGATTACAAATATAAGAGAAATGATAGTAATTCTTACCTTAAATTGTGGGTGCTGGTTTTTGTGGATGATTGTGAAGAGAGTGGAGAGTTATGTTGTGGCAATACGGGTCGGAAGTGGGTGGTAGAGGTTCTGGTACTGAAGTTGGTGGTTGTACTGGAGTGTCTAACTTCGTCATTCAGTCAATTGAATCATTCAGTAAGTCAGTCAAGTCATTCAGTAAGTCAGTCAAGTCGTTCAATAAGTCATTCAGTAAGTCAGTCAACACTGCAACTTCTTGGGATCTTAATACTTGGGAATTTTTCGCTTACCTAACCCTTGGGCACGACCTACTTCCACAATGAACAAATGTGACACCACCTACGACTGTCGCACCTCTCCTGCCTACGGCTTATAAGCTGCTTCTCCGCACATATGCCGTTTTCTATTCAAGATTGATGGACTGACCACATCGACTCTAGGTTGAGGGACTGATTACCTCATTCTCCTCCTGTTCTTCAAGATTCTCCTTTGTATGGACTGATGAAGCCACTGTGTGGCGAAACGTTTCCTCAATAAAGATACCCAAGAGTTGCACATGTCTAATATATAAAATATATATATATATATATATATATATATATATTATATATATATATACACACACACACAATAATATATATATATATATATAAATATTATATATATATATATATTATATATATAATATATATATATATATATATGTCGTGCCGAATATGTAAAACTGGTCACTTAGCAAGAACTCATTTAAAATTCACTCCTTTCTAACATTTTCTCTTATACGTTTAAAGATATTTTTTTTAATTAATGCAAATGTAAAAAATTTTAAATTATACCCAAAAGAATTTTAAAAAAACTTACCTAACCTTATTATAACAAGAACAATTTTTTTTTACCCTAACGCAACTAAATTATTTTAGTTTGTTTACAAAAATTTTAAATACTAAACAAACACAGGAAATAATATAAAATTTTTTTTTTTAGGCTCTGAATGTTTTTGGGGGAAATTATGCATACAAAATTTTCGCTTGTCCTTATGGCAAGATGGCGTTGCTTTTTAAGCCAAGACGCAAGTTCTGCCTATTCGGCACGACTGTATATATAAAATATATATAATATATATATATATATTATATATATTATAATATAATTATATATATATATTATATATATGTCGTCCAATAGGCAAATTTGCGATCTTGGTTTAAATAGCAACGCTCATTTTCCCAATAGGACAAGTAAATTTGTGTATGCAAAATTTCGCCAAAATCTCTGAATAACGAAAAAAGTATATTTGATTGTTTTTTGTTTAGTATTAAATTATTTTTAAACGTATTTAAAAATTTTTATTGGGGTTAGGAAAAATAAATTTTTCCCGTTATTAAAGGTTGGAAATTTCCCCTAAGTTCTTTGGTGAAAAATTTAAAAATTTTTTACATTACCATTAAGAAAAAAAAAAAATTTTTAAACGTATAAGAAAAAATTTTCAAAAAAGGACTTAATTTTAAATGATTCTTGCAAATTGCCCATTTTACAATTCGGCACGACATAAAAAATTTATATATATTTTATATATATATATATATATATATATTTATATATATATATATATATTAATTATATCGGTCTAATAGGAAAAACCCCGGCCCAAATTACAAGAACTCATTTAAAATTAAGTACTTTCTAAATTTTCTTTTAAAAACTTTTTTAAAATTTTTTTTTTCTTTAATTTGCTGAAAAAATTTTAATTTTGCCCCAAAAGAAACTTAAAAAATTTTCCCTAACCTTATTATAACAAAAACGTTTTTTTTAAGCCTAACCCAACAAATTTTATATTTTAGATTTTTTAAAATAATTTAATACTAAACAAATAAATAAAACTTTTTTTTCGTTATTTTCAGAATGTTTTTTCAAAATTTTATTGCTGCACAAATTTTCACTTTGTCCTATATGGCAAGATTAGCGTTCTTTTTAACCCAAAGATCGCAATTTCTCCCTATTCGGCACGAAAATAATATAATATATTTTTTAAAATAATATAATATATATAAACACGATGTCTAGCTGAAGGAGCCGAACCTACGAACCTTGGAACAAGGTAGCCAGGCTATACCATTCTCACCAAGGCCAAATACCTTGGGTCCAGTTGCGCAGATTTTGGTCAAGGCACCCAGTTTCAGGGAGAAGCTTACAGTTTTTCATCTCACCCCCTGCATGCCATCACCTTACTAGAGTTTTTAACAAAAAGGGAAAATTCGAAGAGCGGAAAAATTTTTCAAAAACACTGTCGGGGGATGAGATAAAAAGCTTTTGCAAAAGCTGGCTGCCTTGGATAAAATCTAGCCCAAGGGGACCCCAAAGGGTATTGGTCCAGTGTGGTGGAAGGGTAAAAGCACTGCGTACTTTTTCCCAAGGGTTTCGTAGGTTTGAGCCCTTTTTTAAGCCAGAGATCAGTGTTTGGTATATACCCTGCTACTGCGAATTCCCTTGCATATATAAATAAAAATATATATTATAATATATTATATAATATTATAATATATATAAAAATAATATATATAACAATATATATATACATATATAATATATTATAATATATATATATATTTTATAATAATTATATTATATATTTTATATAATAATATATTATATAATATTAAATTTAAAAATAAAAATTTTAAAAATGTATTTTTAAAATTCACACACTTAAAAAATTTCGAAAACAGGCGAAATTATTACAAACATTTCTCTAGGGGCCCACAGCAACTCTAACCTGCAAACTCAATAGAGTTCATATACTTTCCCACGAATAGCCCTGCGAGGTCTAGTCTCCGGGGTAAAATAATGTGAACTCGATACGAGTTCGTTCGAGTCCTGCTTTGGATGAGATTTTGAACCAATGTGAGGTAATTGTAGTTGGGGTTTTTAATGCTAAATGGGCGAAAATGTTGTGGAGGTAGTGGGGAATTTTTGGGGGTGCCAGGGGAAATAAAAATGGAGACTTTAATTGACTATGTTAGAAAGAATTTGGTAATAAGTAATCAATTTAATGAAGAAGAGGATAAAAAATATCAAGGTATATATAGCACGAAATGAAAGTAGTAGTTGATTATGTAATGGGGGAATAAAAGGTTGAGGAGTGGGGCCCAGGATGTACACGTTATAGAGATGCCTAAATATAGGGTCATTATTTAGTTGGCTACATTTTAAGTAAGAGGAATGGGAAAAGACGAAATGGCAAAAAGCAAGTGGGAGGTAAAAGTGTATAAAAAGGGGAGGGGAATTTCGGGTGGGATAAAAGCAACATTGGAAAAAGGGGGCTGGTGCAAATTGATAGTGGGGAGGGTTAAAGAGGGTTGGAATATTTTTTAAAAATCAGTTTTTAAATGGGGGGGGCAGAAGTTTGGGGGTTTATAGGGGGGGGGTGCGGAGAAAGGGGAGTGATTGGGGAATGATAAAGTAAAGGGTGTGATAAAAGAGAAAAAGTTTTTTATAGAGGTTTTAAAAAAAGCAGAAGTGATATAAGAAGAGTAGAGATTGGAAGAAAAAAAAGGTGAAGAGAGTTTGAGAGTGGCAAAAGGAGAGCAATGATAGGGGAGAGGCACTTCAAAAAAATTTTTAAAGAAAAAAAAAGAAAAAATTTTGGAGTGAGTTAAACAAGTTAAGAAACCCTTGAGAACGAATGGATTTGTCATTAAAAACAGAGTAGGGGATTTATAGATGGGGATGGAGGTTTTTGGATAGATGGCAAGAATATTTTGAGGAATTTTTAAAAAGTCGAAAAAGAAAGGGAAGCGTAATTTCATGCACTGGCCGGGGAGGTATGCCATTTTTTTAGGAGTGAAGAAAACGGGAAATGTGATGTGGGGAGGTGGGAGGCATTACGAGAAATAAAAGGGGTAAAGCACTGGAACGACGGGACAGACGAAAGTTAAAAGCGGGGGAAGATATAGTTTTGGGAGTGGTTGTCATTTTGTTTAATTAATGTATGAAAGAGGGGGGGGTCCCTAGGGTTTGGCGGAACATGTATAGCCCCTTTTATATAAAGGAAGGGGGGGCCCAAAAAGAGATTTTAAAAATTATAAAGGAATTATTTTTTACTGTGTATACCGGGAAAAGGTCAATAGGGTTAAAATTTAAAGAATTAGAGGTAAGACAGAATGTGGGAAACTGGGGATGAGAAAGGGAGGTTTGAGGGGGTAGGGGATGTTAGATCAATGCTTCATTGAAGCAATATGTAACAGTTTTTAGAAAAATGTAGGAATTTTATTCTTTATTAATTTAAAAAAGGGAAATATAGAGTGGATAGGGGAGCAATGGGGCAATGTTGCAATATATGGAACAGATGGAAATTCTAAATGCGTAAAGTTTTTTTTAGAGCAAGATCGTTGCGGGGATGGAAATGTCACCAGGGTTTGTTTAATATTTTTATAGTGGGGTAGAAAAAAAAGTAAATTTGGTGTTCGGGAGGGGTGGGTTTTAAATTAGGGGGAATAAAATACAAAAGGGGAATTGACACAGTTGCTTTTTGCTGATGATACTGTGCTTAGGGAAATTTTAAAAGAAAAATTAAAAAGGGTTAGTGGATGATTTGGGGAGTGTGTTAAAGGTAGAAATTTGAATGTGAAATGAAAAAGTAAGGGGATGAGGGATAAATGATTTAAAGAAAAATTGGATATAAAAATTTGGGGGGAGGGGTATGAAAAGTGAATGTTTTCAGAACTTGGGGGTTACTGTCGGGGGGTGGATTTATGAAGGATGAGGTTAATCATAGAATTTTGAGGGAAAAAAGGGACTGGTGCTTGAGGGATATGTGGAGACAAAAAACGTTATCTATGGAGGGAAAGAGGGAACATGAAAGTAAGTAGTACCAAAAAACCCTTATATGGGGTGAAGCTTGGGGGGGAATGCTGCAGCAGGAGGGGATTTGGGGCAGTGGAGATGTCCCTTTTACGGGGGAATTTTGGTGTAAAATTAGCAAAAATTCGGAGGGGTTTGGGAAAATTTGGGGGATGGGTTAAAAAAGTAATAGTCAGAGGGTGAAAGGGGTTGTTGAGTGGTTTGGTATTTAGAGGAATTGACAAAGTAAATGACATGGAGAGCATTTAAAACTGTGGGGAAGGAAGGGAGGATGGGGCGTCCTCGAAATGGGTTTGGGAAGGAAAGGGTAAGGGAGGTTTTGTGGGGGAGGGGGTTGGGCTTCCAGGGCGGCTAAGCGTGTTCGATGGAGTGAATGAAGAAAATTATTTGGGACCTGACGATCTGTTGGATGTGAGCAGGGTAATTTTTGGAAAGGGGGTCAGAGAAACCGGTTATTTTTATATAGCCGGATTTTTAAACCTGGAAATGGGAAGTACAATCCTGCCTCTAAGAAGGCGTGTCGGGTATTAGCAGTTTGGAGGGGAAAGTTGTGTCTCTTCATACGTATATGCTTCTAAACTGTTGTTTCAAGCACCTCTGCAAAAACATGATTATATGTGAGTGAGGGGGAAAATGTTTGAAAGATGAAGTATTTTCTTTTTTTGGGTTTTCTTTCTTTTTTGGGGCCCCTGCCTCGGTGGGAGACGGCCGATTTTTTAAATATATATATATATATATATAAAATAAATAAAATATATATATAATTTTATATATATATTAATATTAAAATTATATATATAAAAATATATATGTATATAGGGCCCTCCGAATATTAAAAAATGGTCAATTAGCAAGAACCATTTAAAATTAAGTCCTTTTTAAAAAAAATTTTTTACGTTTAAAAGATATTTTTTTCATTAAAAGTTAATGTAAAAAAATTTAATTTTCACCAAAAGAATCTTAGAAAACTTGCCCAACCTTATTATAACAAAAAAAATTTATTTAGCCAACCCAATAAAATATTTTGATTTGTTTTTTCATAATTTAATATAACAAACCCAGAAAAATGTTTTTTTCGTTAGGTTAAAAGATTTTGGCGAAATTTTTTATACACAAATTTTCACTTTCCTTAAAAGGCAAGATGAGGTTGCTATTTAAGCCAAGATCGCAAGTTCTGCCTTTCGGCACGAAATATAATTTTATAAATTATAATATATATATATAATATTAAAATATATATAATTATATATATATATATATATAATATATATATATATGTCGTGCCCAATAGGGGGAACTTTCGACTTGGCTTAAAACAACGCTATCTTGCCCTATAGGACAAGTGAAAATTTGTGTAGCAATAATACGCCAAAAAACTTTCCCAAACCCAACAAAAAAAATATATTTGATTTTGGGTTTTTTTAAACTAAATTTTTGTAAACGTATTTAAAAATATTTAGTGGGGGTTTGGCTAAAAAAATTTCTTGTTTAATAAGGGTTTGGTAAGTTTTCTAAGGTTTTTGGTGCAAAATTAAAAATTTTTACATTAAAATTAAGAAAAAAATTACTTCAAAAGTATAAGAGAAAAAATTTTAGAAAGGCTTAATTTTAAATGAGTTCTTCTAAATTGACCAGTTTTTCATATTTGGCACGACATATTATTTTTTATATATAATATAAAAATAATAATATAATATATATATAAATTTTATATTAATTAATAATAATATATATATGGGTCTCCATGATTCAGGTTTTTCCCCCGTGGCTCCAGGTTTTCCTAATCAATCTCCCTGTGTTAAGTCGCCCATAACCGAACTTCGCTCTACTCGTTTAGCCCTTCTTTCCACCTCAGCTGCCCCCATTGTCCTTCTTGCCACCTCGTGTTCCACCTTGCTCGTTTCCCGTCAATTTTGGCCCCCCACAGTTCTGTTTGGGGGGGGTTAAAACATCCTACATTACCTTAGTTCCCCCGATAAACGACCTACTATGTAAAAACCTTTTCTCCAATCTCGTCCTTCCTTCCATTTCTTTTTTCTTGATGTTGTGTGTGTGTGTGTGTGTCGTTTTGTCTGTGTGTATCACCTAATTCACCTAATTTTGGTTGCAGGGTCAGACTCAGCTCCGGGCCCCGCTTTTCACTGATCGCACTGGGTCCTCTCT
Organism: Cherax quadricarinatus; assembly: GCF_026875155.1. Classification (NCBI taxonomy): domain Eukaryota; kingdom Metazoa; phylum Arthropoda; class Malacostraca; order Decapoda; family Parastacidae; genus Cherax; species Cherax quadricarinatus. The sequence goes on from NC_069404.1 coordinate 65,512,154, forward strand.
CTCTTGCTTCCTGAGCTTTGTCATACCTCTTCTTAAAAAAATGTATGGTTCTCCTCTACTACGACTTCTAGGTACCCCTTCCGACAACCTAGACTGAAGAAATACTTCCCAAGTCCCCGTAACCGTTTGAGTTTCAGCTTCCAGCGGACCCCTTTTCCCGTGGCCCCTCGGAACATCTTATCTCTGTCCACCTTTCTTTTTTCCCGCATATCTTGTATGTCGTTATCAGTCTCCCTGACCCCTTTTGTCCCCCAGTGTCATCAGTCTGATTTCCTTAAACCTTTTTCGTACGACATTCCCTTGAGCTCTGGGCTACCTTGTTGCAAACCTTTGTACTTTTCTAAAATTTTTTACGTGCTTGACATGTTGGGTTCCAGACTGGTGCGCATACTCCAGTTGGGCCTAAAAAATACACAGTGTACGTGTCTGAACGTTCCTTTAAGGTATCGAAGGATTCTCAGGTTTTGGGCCAGGCCCCGTATCTCAGCGGTTTTTTGGTTATGTGTGCCTCCGGGAAGTGTCGGGTTATGGTCACCCCCCCAAGGGCTTTCTCCCTGATGAGGGTTTTAGTCTTTTTCCACCTAGCCTATACTCTGTCTGCGGTCTTCTTTGCCCCTCCCCCTCTTCTGACTTTTCATTTGGCTGGATTTAATTTGAGAAGCCCGTTACTGACCACACGTCCCCCTGGCCAGGTCTTTTGCAGCCTGCCTCTCCCCGTCCATTTAATTCTCAACTTCACGTCTCTGCGAACGGGGCACTTCAGATCATTTCCCTTCCATCATTCGTTTTCAATATCAAAAATAGCACTGGCCCAGAACTGACCCCTGGGGACCCCGCTCGTAAAAGGCGCCTACTGTGATACCTCTTACGTACCCTACTCGTTGTGCCCTCCCCGTCAGATATTCCCTTATCCCTTGCAGGCCCCCCCTTTACATGCGCCTGATCCTCCACTTCTGCCTAATCTCTTTTGGGGAACGGTCAAAGGCCTTCCTGCTCTGAAAAAACCAAAACTACCACCCCCTCTCTCTCGTGTCTTATTCTGTTACCTTGTCAAAAACCCAGGGGGTTTGTGATACAAGATTTGCCTTCCATAAAACCCTGTGGTTTTCATTTATAACTTGTTTCCTTTTCCCGGGTTCACCACTTCCCTCCCGCAATCTTTTCCATGACTTTGCACACAATACATGTCAAGACAAGGGCTGTGTTTAGTGCTCGTTTCTGTTTCCTTTCTTAAAAAGGGGACTACATTAGCTGTCTTCATTTCCAGATAGTTGCCCAGTTCAAGGGGGTGTTTAAAATTGTGGTTAGAGGGGAGGCACGCATCTCTGCTCCTTCTCAAAGGGCCCATGGGAGATTCCGGTCCCCCCGCCTTGAGGGGTCAAGGTCACTTAAGGCTTTTTCCCCTCCCTCCTCATTGTTCGTTCTCATCCCAACACTTGTTTTGGGATATTTTCCTTCTTGATGTTTTCCCCTTTTGTGCTGTCTTCCCACAGGCCTTCCTGTCTCACTGTAAAAACTTCCTTAAATTTTCCCGTTCAGCTTCCCCACTACCTCCGATCATTTTTTTTGGGGTTCTCCACCTTCTGCCTTAAAATTTATCACCTGGTCTTTGACTGTTGTCTTCCTCCTGAGTGGCTTTCAACAGTTTTTGGGTCAGTCTTTTATTCCGTGCTAGTCATTTTCAACTGTCGTGGGCCCCCCTCCCTTTCCTGTGCTACTCATTCCTGGCTCTTCGACTGTTCCCCCCTATTTTGTGTTTTCCTGCCTTCTGTACTTTTTCCATTCTCATTGCCTTTGTTTTTTCCTCCTTACAAAAGTCGGGGGAAACAGGGGCTCGTTTTGGTCTTCCCCTTGTTACTGCTGCCCTTGGGAATAAACCTTTCCACTGCCTCCTTGCATTTGTTGTTACATATTCCATCATTTCATTTACTGGCTTTCCTGCCAGTTCTCTGTCCCACTGGACCTCCCATAGGAAGTTCTTCAACCCTATGTAGTCCCCTCTTTTATAGTCAGGCTTTTCCCATTCAACTCCTGTTATTCTCTCCACTTGCAGCTCTACTATGTATTCAAAGCACAGAACCACGTGGTCGCTAGCTCCTAGGGGACTCTCATACTTGATGTCCTCAATGTCTGAACTGCCCAGGGTGAACACAAGGTCTAATCTTGCTGGTTCATCCTCCCCTCTCACTCTGGTAGTGTCCTTACACTGTTGGTGCATGAGGTTTTCCAGCACCACGTCCAACATCCTGGCTCTCCATGTTTCGGGACCCCCATGTGGCTCCAGGTTTTCCCAGTCAATCTCCCTGTGGTTGAAATCCCCCATAACCAGCAACTTTGCTCTGCTGGAGTGAGCTCTTCTTGCCACCTCAGCATGTGTGTCCACCATTGCTCTGTTGCTCACTTCATATTCCTCTCTTGGCCTCCTGCAGTTCTGTGGTGGATTATACATCACTGCAATGACCACTTTGTGTTCCCCAGACTGAAGTGTACCTGCTATGTAGTCTCTATCTCCCATCTCATCTATGCCTTCCATTTTCTCGAATTTCCATCTGTGTTTTACGAGCAGAGTAACCCCACCTCCGCCCCTGCCCCTTCTATCTTTACTCATGATCTGGTATCCTGGTGGGAAGACTGCATTTGTTATTGTCTCCGTGAGTTTTGTTTCTGTAACTGCTATGATATCTGGGGACTTCTCATTGATTCTTTCTTGCCATTCCTCATGTTTATTCGTTAATCCATCTGCGTTTGTGTACCAAACCTTCAGCTTCTGTTCTAATACTGTAACTGTGGTGCGGGGGGTGGAAACAGAGGGATCGGTGTGTGATGGTTGGTTTGGATTGTTCAGTTGCCTTGGGGGTGTCGTGGCTGGAGTCCTTCTGCAGGTGTTTCTGGGGGGTGTGCTTATCCTTCCAATTGATCCTGGGTTATTCTGCTCTCCTTTTTCATTTCCTCCCATTTCTCCTTTCGTTTTTGAACTCTCTCTTTCATTGTCTTCCTTTCGTCCTGTGTTCTGTCTCGATCGAGGTACACACTCCGGAACTCCTGCTTGCCTCTCAGCCGTGCTTTCTCCTGCAGGATCGTGGTTCGGGTTGATTCTGCCTTGAAAATTACTTTGAGAGGCCGATTCCTTTTCTTTGTGAACCACCCAATTCTCCGAAAATTTGCCACCTGGGTCATGTCCCCCTCGCCTATCACCTTCATGATATCTTCAATCGCTTTTTTCTCCTCCTGCTTTCTTTCATCATAAGTTTCCCCTTTAGCTTCGTCTAGCCCATAGACAAATACGGATCTCTCCCTTTCCACCTCCCACTGTGACTCCCATCGCATCCTCTGTGTTTTAGTTCCTTCCTGTGGAGTGTTCCTTCCTTCAGTCCCTTCCCTAGTTATGGCCCCTATGCTTCTTGGTTTGTCCTTCCTGCTCACCTCTTCCTGGCCCCCACAGGTATCTGGTAAGGTCCTTGCACATGTCCTAGTTCCTTCAGTGTCTTCCAACCTCTCATTCTGTCCAAGTGTGCTCCCTGTCTTTGTTTTGGCGCCATGTGGGTTTGACAGGACCTCTGCATACAGTTTAGTTTCCATGCTTCCTTCATACCTGTTGTCTGTGTTTGATGTAGCCATTGCCGATGCTACTTATGTAATATTTTTGTCTCTGTGCTGTTTCAGATGTCACAGCTCCTCTTCTAATCTCTCTATCTTGATTTCTGCTGCTGTGGCCTGTTGCTTCCACCTTCTGCATTCTGCTGCTAACCTCTATTCCATCTTCCTTTCCAGCTCATCTAGTCTCCTTCCCCAGTCTTCCTCCCTTTTTTTGAGCTCTACCTCCCATTCCTCCCTCCCAGATTCGTACTTGGAGCCCCTTGTCCTCATCCTGGTTCTAGGTTCCCCAGTTGCTCCACAGAAGGGGGGATGGGTGGTTAGGGGGAGGGGAATAGATGGCTAGGAGGAGAGGGGATGCATGGTTGTGGGGGAGGGGGAGGATGGTTATTGGAGGGGTAGAGATAGTTGGGGGAGGGGGTTAGATGGTTTGAGGGAGAGAGGGATGGATGGTTATGGGGAGGGGGAGGATGGTTATTGGAGGGAGGGAGGTAGTTGGGAGGGTTAGACGGTTTGGGGAGGGGTTAGGTGGTTTGGGGGAGGGTAGGTGGCTAAGGTGAGGTGGTTAGGGAAAGGGGAGAGGTGGTTAGGGGAGGGGGGGTACGTGTTTGTGTCAAGTGGTGGAGGGTGTGTGTGTGTGTGTGTGTGTGTGTGTGTGTGTGTGTACTCACCTAATTGTACTCACCTAATTGTGGTTGCAGGGGTCGAGACTCAGCTCCTGGCCCCGCCTCTTCACTGATCGCTACTGGATCCTCTCTCTCTCTGCTTCCTGAGCTTTGTCATACCTCTTCTTAAAACTATGTATGGTTCCTGCCTCCACTACTTCACTTGCTAGGCTATTCCACTTGCTGACAACTCTATGACTGAAGAAATACTTCCTAACGTCCCTGTGACTCGTCTGAGTCTTCAGCTTCCAGTTGTGACCCCTTGTCCCTGTGTCCCCTTCTGGAACATCCTATCTGTGTGTGTGTGTGTGTGTGTGTGTGTGTGTGTGTGTGTTGTATGTGTGTGTGTGTGGTGTGTGTGTGTGTGTGTGTGTGAGTGTCTACCCTTGTGTGTGTGTGCTTGTGTGTGAGGGAGGGAGGGTTAGGGGGGGGTAGGTGGTGTGGTTGAAAGATCTGTCATGTAGGCACAAATTTAGTCTCATTTATCTTTCCCAATTATGCTACTCTCTCCACTTATTGTCCTTTCTGGATTTACATATTAATTGTTGCTGGTTATTATCATTTTCCTTGTTCACATTGAGAGAGGACTTCCTAGCTTCCTAAGTATTCTTACTGCTAATAACTACCGGTAGTAACACTGCCTGTGTGCGTGTGTGCATGTGTGTGTGTGTGAGTGTGTGTGTGTGTGAGTGTCTTGTGCGGTGTAATGACTGGCCGCAACTTCTTGTGACCTGATACAACCCTCCTGAGACTTGACCCTAGCACCGTCTTACAATGTTGCCCTTAAAAGCTTGTCCCACCTACCTTCTCACACTCGTCAACACTATATTCACTATGTCTATGCTATTTCTATTCTAATTCTGGTAATAGCTTGCAGGAGTGAGTGACCAGTATCAAACAGTATGCAAGGCCAGCCAGGGCCGTCAACATGCAAACCACAAATAGGCAAATAAACTTGCGCTGCAATGATGCGGTGACAATTGCCAGCTGCTGATGGCGGAGTCGTCGTACGTAGGCCTTAAATCCCTATTTTGGAGATCCTTCACCCGTGATGTTTATAACCATATATTCCCATACATCCCGCTTCCTCACGCGATTTCACTCTTCACTGATGATAGTATACACTTCACATTATATACACTTCACTTTATATGTATAATGGCACACA
>NC_069404.1:65520600-65533100 GCF_026875155.1 Cherax quadricarinatus
GGAAAAGAGCAGCCGTTTCAGGTTCACTCTCGTAATTGCTTTGTGTAGTATTAACAGGAGAGACTATGTGATGGCAGGGTTTACTGTTTTCAGGAGGATTCTTGTAAGACTTCAATGGTGAAGCTGCCTTTGTTTTGTTAATTTGTTTCATTGTATTAGAAACAGCTATTAGTGAAGATTCAAGGCACTTGCGTCTGCGGAAATTAGTTTCTTTGATCACTAATTGGTGTCCCTGAATTTCATGAGATGATTGGTGGAATTTCGGTGTTGTACACAGGCGTTGTTCAAGTTAACGTTCCTACATGCGTAAATGTGTTCATTGAGGCGGGTGTCGAGGTTTCTTCTGTTTCACTTACATAAATCTTGTCGCAACTTCCACAGGGTATAGTGTAAACCTCTGCGTTGACTGGTTCGTGGTGCTTGGATTTTGTTCTGGTTAGATCTTTTACTGAAGTGCTGGAAGCGATGGCGACTCTGGTGTTAGCTTGTGAAAGTGCTTTAAAACATTCAGTGCAACCTGGCTGTTGGAAGACTTCTTTGTTACGAGTGGTGTTGTGCGTGGAGAATTAATGATCTGAAGAGCTTTTTTCTTCCAATCTTTGATGAAAAAGGAAGGAAAATGTAAATCAGTGAAGGTTTAGTGAATGTATGTATATTCCTCGTCAAGAAACTCAGGACTACAAATTCGGTATTATGCTCTCAGGAAAAATCCGATGATGATGCCTCTTTTGGTCTTAGTATCTTGACTGGAATAGAAGTGTGTGAGATTAATTTTATTTGTAGTTTCCGATAAACTTGAAATCTTAAGTTGCTGTCTACTTTGTGAATGAGGACGTCGAGGAAAGGTAGCTTGTCATTGACTCTTCTTCTAGTGTAAACTGGATCGCCGGTTCAACTGCGTGAGCCTTGCCTGAAGATTCCGTACATCAAAACGTTTGGGAGTTATTACGAGGACGTCGTCCACGTAACGTAACCAAGTGACGCTTGAAGAGATGATGTTGGCGAAGTACTCGGACTCTAGGTGTTCCATGTACAAGTGGGCTAAGACGGCATGATGGGGACCCCACATCCATGCCTTAGGTTTGTTTGAAGAGCGTGTTATTGAAAGAAAAACAGTTTAAATTAACACAGAGTTTAATCCAAGTAGAACCTCGATGGCTTTAGTGGTAGGTACTTTTGTGAAGAGGGAAGTCACGTTCAAATTGCTTAGTTTCTTGTTACGGATGGAGAGGTTCGGATGCGGTTGAGAAGGTCGCCTGAAGGGGGGGGAGAGATTGTTGGAGCTAGACACTTACACTACCTTAACAAGCAGACTGCCAATCAAACTAATCGTCATCATATATTCGCTCGCTACTCCTATCTGTTGAACTTTCCCTCACAATATATATATATATATATATATATATATTTTTAATATTTTTAAATTTATTTTTTTATGAAGTTATTAATTATTTTTTATTTTTTTATTTTTATTTGCCCTGGTTTAAATTTCTTCCCCCCAGTACCCAAGGTTTTTCAATTAAAAAAGGTCCCCGGGTTCTTAAAATTTTCCCCTTTATCCGTTTTAAAGGGGGAAAGTTTTTTTTTTCATTTTTTGAAATTTTTTTATTTTGGGCCCAAAAGAATTTTTCCTTCCCCAAAAACCTTATTTCCCCGGGGAAAAATTTATTTCCCCCAACCAACCTTAAAATTTTGTTTAAATAATATGGGGATTTTATTAATAATTTATTAATTTAATATTTATTTTATTTTTTCCTTTTTTTTTATAAATATTTTTTAATTTATAAAAATTTTATTATTATTATTATGTCGTTTCCGGGAATACAAAATTTGCGTTTTTTAAAAATAGCAACGCCATTCCCAAAATTGGCCCTTTGTTTATCCTAATTTTCCCAAATCATTTTAAACCTAAAAAAAATTTTTTCCCTTTGGGTTTGTTTGGTTTAAATTTTTAAAAAAACCCCAACCCCCTAAATTATTTTTTTTTGGGTTTTGGTAAAATAAATTCCTTTTAAATGGGGTTTGGGGGTTGTTTTAAGTTTTTTGGGGGAAAAATTTAAATTTTTTTTTTAATTTTGGGGGTAAAATTTATTTTGTTGGGAAAATTTTAAAAGGGGTTTTTTTAAATGGTTTTCTAAGAAAGTTTTGTTTCGGCCCGGCTTTTTTTTTATATTTTTTATTTTTTTTTTAGTTTTTTTTTTTTATTTTTTATTTTTTATTTAGAAAGTTTATTTTCCGTGAATTTAATTTTGGGGGGCTCTTGGGGTTTTGTTGCACGGGGCCAAATTCCGTAAAAATTATTTGGTTTTTGGGCATACCCCCTTTAAAAAATTTTAAAAATTTACGGCGTAATTAAAAATTTTTTAACCGCTTTCGCCGGTTTTTTAACCGGAAAAAAAAGGGGATTTTAATTTTTTTTCCCTTTCCCCGGAAAGGAAAACCCCCGGGTTTGTGCCTTTTTTTTGTAGTGGTTTGGTTGTGTTGTTTTAGTTTTTTGTGAGGTGTGTGTTTGTGGTGTGGTTGTGTGTGTGTAGTTTGGTGGGTGTGTGTGGTGTGTGTGGTGTGTGTGTACCCCCTGGGTTGCTCACCCTGGGTTTGGGGTTTGCGGGGGTCGAGCCCGGGAAGCTCCGGGCCCCCCCCCCGCCTCTTCACTGATCGAAACTATTTCACTCCCCCTGACCCGTGGGCTTTATAAATACCTCGGGTTTTAAAGTTTATTATGGTTTCCTGCCTCCCCCTAAAACGCTTCCCAAACTTTTCCACTTACTGATACTCTGTGGCTGAAGAAATATTTTCCTAACATCCCTGTGATTCATCTGGGTTTTTAAACTTCCAATGTGCCCCCTTGTTCTGTGTCCAATCTCTGGAACTTCCTTTTCCTTTTTCCCCCTTTGTAAATTTCCCCTCCAGTATTTTGTATGTCGTTATCATGCCCCCCCTATCTCTCCTTCCTCCAGTGTCGGCAGGTTGATTTCCCCTTAACCTTCCTTAGGACATACCTTTTTGTCGGGGACTAGTCTTGTTGAAACCCTTTTTGCCCTTTTCTCTAGTTTTTTTACTGCTTGGCAAAGGTGGGGGTTCCCAAAAACAGGTGCCGCATACCCCAAATTTGGGGGCCCTTTTACTACACGGTGTACAGGGTTTTAAAATGACCCCTTTATTAAGATGTCGGAATCTGTTCTGAGGTTTGCAAGGGGGCCCATATCCCTGCAGCAGTTATTTTTTTTTGATGGGGGCGCTTCGGGAATGTGCCTGGTGTTATTACTCACCCCAAGATCTTTTTCCTTGAGGAGGTTTGTAGTCTCTGGCCCCTAGACTGTACTCCGTCTGCGGTCTTCTTTGCCCTTCCCCAAATCTTCATGACTTTGCATTGGTGGGATTGAACTCCAGGAGCCAATTGCTGGACCAGGTCTGCAGCCTGTCCAGATCCCTTTGTATTTCTGCCTGGTCTTCGATCGAGTGAATTCTTCTCATCAACTTCCCCGTCATCTGCAAACGGGGGACACCTCAGAGTCTATTCCTTCCGTCATGTCGTTCACAAATACCAAAAACAGCACTGGTCCTAGGACTGACGCCTGTGGGACCCGCTGGTCACAGGTCCCCACTCTGACACCTGGGCCACGTACCATGACTCGCTGCTGTCTTCCTGACAAGTATTCCCTGATCCATTGTAGTGCCTTCCTGTTATCCCTGCTTGGTCCTCCAGTTTTTGCACCAATCTCTTGTGTGGAACTGTGTCAAACACCTTCTTGCAGTCCAAGAAAATGCAATCCACCCACCCCTCTCTCTCTTGTTTACTGCTGTCACCATGTCATAGAACCCCAGTAGGTTTGTGACACAGGATTTCCGTCCCTGAAGCCTGTTGGCTGCTGTTGAGAGATTGTTCCTTTCCAGGTGTTCCACCCCCTCTTCTCCTGATAATCTTCTCCCTGATTTTACATACTATACATGTCAGTGACACTGGTCTGTAGTTTATTTCTTCATGTCTGTCTCCTTTTTTAAAGATTGGGATACATTTGCTGTCTTCCATGCCCCAGGCAATCTCCCTGTTTCGATAGATGTATTGAATATTGTTGTTTGGGGTACACATAGCGCCCCTGCTCCCTCTCTCAATACCCTAGGGAGATGTTATTTTGGCCCCATTGCCTTTGAGGTATCTAGCTCACTCAGAAGCCTCTTCACTTCTTCCTCGGTTGTGTGCACTGTGTCCAGCACTTGGTGGTGTGCCCCACCTCTCCGTCTTTCTGGAGTCCCTTCTGTCTCCTCTGTGAACACTTCTTTGAATCTCTTGTTGAGTTCTTCACATACTTCACGGTCATTTCTTGTTGTCTCTCCTCCTTCCTTCCTTAGCCTGATTACCTGGTCCTTGACTGTTGTTTTCCTCCTGATGTGGCTGTACATCAGTTTCGGGTCAGATTTGGCTTTCGACTGCTATGTCATTTTCATATTGTCTTTGGGCCTCCCTTCTTATCTGTGCATATTCGTTTTGGCTCTACGACTGTTCTCCTTATTCTCCTGGGTCCTTTGCCTTCTATATTTCTTCCATTCCCTAGCACACTTGGTTTTTGCCTCCCTGCACCTTTGGGTAAACCATGGGCTCATCCTGGCTTTTTCATTATTCTGTTACCTTGGGTTACAAACCTCTCCTCAGCCTCCTTGCATTTTGTTTGCTACATATTCCATCATCTCATTAACTGGCTTCCCTGCCAGTTCTCTGTCCCACTGAACCCGTTCATGTAGTTCCTCATTCCTGTGTAGTCCCTTTCTTGTAGTTTGGCTTCATTTGTCCTGGCCTTCCTGCTTCTCCCTCCACTTGTAGCTCTACTGTGTATTCGAAGCTTAAAACCACATGGTCACTGGCCCCAAGGGGTCTTTCATATGTGATGTCCTCGATATCTGCACTACTCAAGGTGAATACTAAGTCCAGCCTTGCTGGTTCATCCTCTCCTCTCTCTCTTGTAGTGTCCCTTACGTGTTGGCACATGAAGTTTTCACAGTACCACCTCCATCATCTTAGCCCTCCATGTATCTTGGCCCCCATGTGGGTCCAAGTTCTCCCAATCGATCTCCTTGTGGTTAAAGTCACCATGATCAGGAGCTTTGCCTGCATGCATGAGCTCTTCTGGCCACTCTAGCCAGTGTGTCAACCATCGCTCTATTGCTCTCGTCGTACTCTTGCCTTGGCCCCCTGCTGTTCTGTGGTGGGTTTACATCATGCTATTACCACCTTGGGCCCTCCAGAGAGAAGTGTTCCCGCTATGTAATCACTTTCTCCTCCGCTGTCTCCTTTCTCGAGCTCATCAAAATTTCCAGGGGATTTTTGACCCGCAACGCCACTCCTCCCCCCCCCCTTTTCCCCTTTTGTCTTTCCTCAGGATTTGGTACCCCGTTGGAAGATGACATCTGTTATCATACTGTAAGCTTGGTTTCTGTGAGAGCTATGATGTCCGGTGATGCTTTCTTTGACTCTTTCTGCCATCCTCCCACTTATTTGTTATTCCATCAGCGTTTGTGTACCATACCTTCAGATTCCTTTCCAACACTTTTGGTTTGGGGGGCCTGTGAGGGTGGGAGACCTGGTGGCATACTGTGGGATTCTTTTGCTGGGGTGTTGGGTGGAGGCTGGGGGTATGGATTGTAGTGTGTGTTGGGTGTGTGATAGGTTGTATGGTTCTGAGAATAGTTGTGTGTGTGCTTCCCCTTGCTGTTATCGTTCTGCTCTGACTGCCCTCTGCTGGTCCATCTTGTCTCTTTTCCTAGCTCCTTTCGCTTTTTTGTCCTCTCCCTCAGCTGCTGTCGTTCCCATTTGTTCTGTCTCTGTCTAGGAACACCCTCTTGTACTCTTCGAGTATTTCAATCGTGGTTTCTCTTGGAGGATCCTGTTCCGCACTGTTTCCGTCCTGAGAATCAGCTTGATTGGTCGGTTTCTCCCCTTCGAGTATCCCCCTATTCTCTGAAAATTTACAATCTCGTCCATCTCTTCACCCATTTCCGTGATGATTTTCTCAATCTCCTTTCTTTCCTCCTGCTGCCTTTCAGTGTGTGTCCTTTCCTCTCTCTCCTGAAGCCCATGGATAAACACTGATTTTGCCCTTTCTTCCTCCCATTGCCTCACCCTCTGTGACTCTGGATCCTGCCTGTATGTGGTCAGTTTCTCCCTTGTGCAGGTGTGCATGTGTGTGTGCGTATGTGTGTGTGTATGTGTGTGTGTGTGTGTGTGTAGGTGTGTGTGTACTCACCTAGTTGCTCACCTAGTTGAGGTTGCGGGGGTCGAGTCCGAGCTCCTGGCCCCGCCTCTTCACTGATCGCTACTAGGTCACTCTCCCTGAGCCGTGAGCTTTATCATACCTCTGCTTAAAGCTATGTATGGATCCTGCCTCCACTACATCGCTTCCCAAACTATTCCACTTACTGACTACTCTGTGGCTGAAGAAATACTTCCTAACATCCCTGTGATTCATCTGCGTCTTCAACTTCCAACTGTGTCCCCTTGTTACTGTGTCCAATCTCTGGAACATCCTGTCTTTCTCCACCTTGTCAATTCCTCTCAGTATTTTGTATGTCGTTATCATGTCCCCCATATCTCTCCTGTCCTCCAGTGTCATCAGGTTGATTTCCCTTAACCTCTCCTCGTAGGACATACCTCTTAGCTCTGGGACTAGTCTTGTTGCAAACCTTTGCACTTTCTCTAGTTTCTTTACGTGCTTGGCTAAGTGTGGGTTCCAAACTGGTGCCGCATACTCCAATATGGGCCTTACGTACACGGTGTACAGGGTACTGAATGACTCCTTATTAAGATGTCGGAATGCTGTTCTGAGGTTTGCAAGGCGCCCATATGCTGCAGCAGTTATTTGGTTGATGTGCGCTTCAGATGTGCCTGGTGTTATACTCACCCCAAGATCTTTTTCCTTGAGAGAGGTTTGTAGTCTCTGGCCCCCTAGACTGTACTCCGTCTGCGGTCTTCTTTGCCCTTCCCCAATCTTCATGACTTTGCACTTGGTGGGATTGAACTCCAGGAGCCAATTGCTGGACCAGGTCTGCAGCCTGTCCAGATCCCTTTGTATTTCTGCCTGGTCTTCGATCGAGTGAATTCTTCTCATCAACTTCCCGTCATCTGCAAACAGGGACACCTCAGGGGTCTATTCCTTCCGTCATGTCGTTCACAAATACCAGAAAAAGCACTGGTCTAGGACTGACGCCCGTGGGGCCCCGCTGGTCACAGGTGCCCACTCTGACACCTCGCTACGTACCATGGGCTCGCTGCTGTCTTCCTGACAAAATATTCCCTGATCCCTTGTAGTGCCTTCCCTGTTATCCCTGCTTGGTCCTCAGGTTTTGCACCAATCTCTTGTGTGGAACTGTGTCAAAAGCCTTCTTGCAGTCCAAGAATATGCAAAACCACCCCCCCTCTCTCTCTTGTCTTACTGCTGTCACCATGTCATAGAACTCCAGTAGGTTTGTGACACAGGATTTCCCGTCCCTGAAACCATGTTGGCTGCTGTTGATGAGATCGTTCCTTTCTAGGTGTTCCACCACTCTTCTCCTGATAATCTTCTCCAAGATTTTGCTCTATAATGTCAGTGACACAGGTCTGTAGTTTAATACATCATGTCTGTCTCCTTTTTTAAAGATTGGGACTACATTTGCTGTCTTCCATGCCTCAGGCAATCTCCCTGTTTCGATAGATGTATTGAATATTGTGGCGAAATTGTGTGTGTGTGTATGTATGTGTGTGTGTGTGTGTGTGTGTGTGTGTGTGTGTTTTGTGTGTGTGTGGGGTGTTGTGTGTGGGTGTGTGTGTTGTGTGTACTCACCTAATTGTGGTTGCAGGGGTCGAGACTCAGCTCCTGGCCCCGCGTGTGTTTGTGTGTACTCACCTATTTGTACTCCCCTATTTGTGGTTGCAGGGGTCGAGTCACAGCTCCTGGCCCCGCCTCTTCGCTGATTGCTACTAGGTCCCTCTCTCCCTGACCCATGAGCTCTATCATACCTCGCCTTAAAACTATGTATGGTTCCCGCCTCCACTACGTCACTTTCTAGGCTATTCCACGGCCTGACTACTCTATGACTGAAGAAATACTTCCTAACATCCCTTTGATTCATCTGAGTCTTCAACTTCCAATTGTGACCTCTTGTGTCTGTGTCCCTTCTCTGGAACATCCCGTCTTTGTCCACCTTGTCTATTCCGTGCAGTATTTTATATGTCGTTATCATGTCTCCCCTGACCCTCCTGTCCTCCAGTGTCGTCAGGCCGATTTCCCTCAACCTTTCTTCGTAGGACAATCCCCGTAGCTCTGGGACTAGTCTTGTTGCAAACCTTTGCACTTTCTCTAATTTCTTGACGTGCTTGACTAGGTGTGGATTCCAAACTGGTGCTGCATACTCCAGTATGGGCCTGACGTAAATGGTATACAGAGTCTTAAACGAATCCTTACTGAGGTATCGGAACGCTATCCGTAGGTTTGCCAGGCGCCCGTATGCTGCAGCAGTTATCTGATTGATGTGCGCCTCAGGAGATATACTCGGTGTTATACTCACCCCTAGATCTTTTTCCTTGAGTGAGGTTTGCAGTCTTTGGCCATCTAAACTATATTGTGTCTGCGGTCTTCTTTGCCCTTCCCCAATCTTCATGACTTTGCATTTGGCAGGGTTAAACTCAAGGAGCCAGTTGCTGGACCAGGCTTGTAGCCTGTCCAGGTCTCTTTGTAGTCCTGCCTGATCCTCGTCCGATTTGATTCTTCTCATTAACTTCGCATCATCTGCAAACAAGAACACTTCTGAATCTATCCCTTCCGTTATTTCGTTCACATATACCATGAACAGAACAGGTCCTAGGACTGACCCCTGTGGAACCCCGCTTGTCTCAGGCGCCCACTCTGACACCTCGTCACGTACCATGACTCGTTGTTGCCTCCCTGTCAGATATTCTCTGATCCATTGCAGTGCCTTTCCTGTTATGTGTGCCTGATCCTCTAGCTTTTGCAGTAACCTCTTGTGAGGAACTGTATCGAAGGCCTTCTTGCAGTCCAAAAATATGCAGTCGATCCACCCCTCTCTCTCTTGTCTTACTTCTGTCACCTTGTCATAAAACTCTAGTAGGTTTGTGACACAGGATTTTCCTTCCCTAAAACCGTGCTGGTTGTCAATTATACACTTGTTTCTTTCCAGGTGCCCCACCACTCTCCTCCTGATGATCTTCTCCTTGACCTTGCATACTATACACGTTAGTGATACAGGTCTGTAGTTTAGTGCCTCATGTCTGTCTCCCTTTTTAAAAATTGGGACTACATTTGCCATTTTCCATACCTCAGGGAGTTGCCCATTTTCAAATGATGTGTTGAAGATCTTTGTTAATGGCTCACACAGTATCTCTGCTCCCTCTTTAAGGATCCATGGAGAGATGTTGTCTGGTCCCACCGCCTTTGAGGAGTCAAGTTCGCATAGCAGCTTCTTCACCTCCTCCTTGGTTATATGTACCTCATCCAGCACTTGCTGGTGTGCCCCCCTGTTCTGATTTCCTGGAGTCCTACTGGTTTCCACTGTAAATACCTCTTTAAATCTTGTGTTGAGCTCCTGACATACCTCTTGGTCGTTTCTTGTGAATTCCCCATCACCCTTCCTCAGTCTGATTACCTGGTCCTTGAATGTTGTTTTCCTCTAGATGTGGCTGTACAACAGCTTCGGGTCAGTCTTTACTTTTGATGCTATGTCATTTTCATATTGTCTCTGAGCCTCCCTTCTTATCTGTGCATATTCGTTTCTGGCTTTTCGGCTGATTTCTTTATTTTCCTGAGTTCTCTGTCTTCTGTACCTTTTCCATTCTCTAGTACACCTAGTTTTTGCCTCCCTACACCTTTGGGTGAACCAAGGACTCGTTCTGTTCTTCCCATTATTTCTGTTTCCCTTGGGAACAAACCTCTCCTCTGCCTCCTTGCATTTTGTTGTTACATAGTCCATCATTTGGTATAAGTAACAGATGTCCAAAAGTTATTTTGCAGCTCTATGCATCACTAGTGAGGCCTCATTTAGATTATGCTGCTCAGTTTTGGTCTCCTTACTACAGGATGGATATAGACTCATTAGAGAGCATACAGAGAAGAATGACTAAAATGATTTACTGTGTAAGGAACCTCCCGTATGAAGATAGACTTAAAGCCTTAAATCTCCACTCTCTGGAGAGGCGTAGAACGAGAGGAGATATCATTGAAGTGTATAAGTGGATGACAGGCATAAACAAGGGAGATATTAATAAAGTACTGAGGGTATCGAACCAGGTAAGAACCAGGAATAATGGATATAAGTTGGATAAATTTAGATTTAGAAAGGACATAGGTAAGTACTGGTTTTCTAACAGAGTTGTAGATGCGTGGAACAGTCTTCCTAGTGGGGTGATAGAGGCTAGGACCTTGTGTAGCTTTAAGAAGAGACTGGACAAATATATGAGTGGGAGGGGCTGGGTTTGATTGGTGTCATTGGGTACGAGAGTTATTTCTTGGGTGGCTTTAGGTAGAGATCGTTTTGATAAGGACCTGCCTCGTATGGGCCAGTAGGCCTTCTGCAGTGTTCCTACATTCTTATGTTCTTATGTTCTTATTTCTTGTACTGGTTTTCCTGTCAGTTCCCTCTCCCACTGAATGTCTTGGAGGAAGTTCCTCATGCCTGAGTAGTTCCCCCTTTTGTAGTTTGGTTTTTCCCAGCCTATTCCTGCTACTCTCTGCACTTGGAGCTCAACTATGTAGTCGAAGCACAGAACCACATGATCACTAGCTCCCAGGGGCCTTTCATACATGATACCCTCGATGTCCGAACTACTCATGGTGAATACAAGGTCCAGCCTTGCTGGTTCATCCTCTCTTCTCTCTCTGGTAGTGTCTCTAACAAGTTGATGCATGAGGTTTTCCAGTACCACATCCATCATCTTGGCTCTCCATGTTTCGGGACCCCCATGGGGCTCCAGGTTTTCCAAGTCAATCTTCTTGTGATTGAAATCACCCATAACTAGAAACTTTGCTCCCCCCATGTGTGCTCTCCTGGCCACCTCGGCTAGTGTGTCGATCATTGCTCTGTTGCTCTCATCGTATTCTTCTCTTGGCCTCCTGCAGTTCTGTGGTGGGTTGTACATTACTGCAATTATCACCTTATGTCCCTCAGACTGGATTGTTCCTACTAAGTCGTCCCTTTCGCCCGTGCCATCCATTCCTTCCATTTTCTCAAAACCCCACTGGTTTTTAATGAGCAATGCAACTCTCCTCCCCTCTCACTCCCTCTGTCTTTCCTGAGGATTTGGTATCCGGATGGAAAGATTGAATCTGTTATTATTCTGGTGAGTTTTGTTTCTGTGGTGCTATTATGTCTGGGGATGTCTCTTTGATTCTTTCGTGCCACTCCTCATACTTGTTTGTTATTCAATCTGCATTTGTATACCACACCTTCAACTTCTTTTCTAAGACTGTGGTCTGGGAGGTATATTGGGGTTGGGGAAGTGGGAGACCTGGTAAGGAACTATGGGTTGTTGCTGTGGGGGTGGAGTTTGTAATGTAGTGGGTGGGGGCATTGGATGTTTCATGGGTGTTTTGATTTAGAGTGTTTGGTTGCACTGGGGTTGACCTGGTTGGGAGGCTTCTATAGGAAGTTGCGAGGGAGGCTGTACTTGATCCTCTTCCTGGATCTGGGATCTCCAGTCTGTCTTCTCCATCCCCTCTCTTTCCTCCTTTCGCCTTTGTACCATCTCTCTCAGTTTCTGCCTTTCTTCTTGTGTTCTGTCGCGGTCGAGATACACCTTCCTGTATGCCGGCATGTCCCTTAATCGTGCTTTCTCCTGCAGGATCCTCGTCCGAGTCACTTCTGCCTTGAAGGTCACTGTCACTGGCCGGGTTCATTTTTTTTACAAACCCCCCTATTCTCCGAAAATTTTCCAGCTGGGTCATGTCGTCTTCTCCTATTGCTTTCATGATGCTTTCAATTGCTTTTTTTCCCCTTGTTTTCTTGCTTCATATGTTTCCCCTTCAACTTCCTGGAGCCCATGCACAAAGACTGACCTCACCCTTTCATTCTCCCACTGCATATCCCTGTGTATCCCCTCATTTGATTTGGTTTCCTCAACTGCGGCTTTCCTTTCTTCAGTTTCACTGGCTAATGTACTTGGGCTCAGTGGCCTGTCATTTTCCCTTTTCGGCTTTCCTTGGGCTCTGTTGTTGTCTGTTAGGGCCTCCACATAAAGCTTAGCTCTTTCATTTACTACAGTATGTGTGTGCGTATGTGTGTGTGTGTATGTGTGTGTGTGTGTGTGTGTGTGTGTGTGTGTGTGTGTGTGTGTGTGTGTGTGTGTGTGTGTGTGTGTGTGTGTGTGTGTATGTATGTTTGTATGTGTGTGTGTGTGTACTCACCTATTTCTACTCACCTATTTGTAGTTGCAGGGGTCGATTCACTGTTCCTGGCCCCTCCTCTTCGCTGATTGCTACTAGGTCCTCTCTCCCTGCCCCATGAGCTCTATCATACCT
>NC_069404.1:65538100-65550600 GCF_026875155.1 Cherax quadricarinatus
CACCCACACTCCTCTGTGTTATCATGTCTCTCTCACATCCACACTCTGCCGTGTTATCATGTCTCTCCCACACCCACACTCTGCTGTGTTATCATGTCTCTCCCACACCCACGCTCTGCTGTGTTATCATGAGTCTCTCACACCCACACTCTGATGTGTTATCATGTTTATCCCACACTCACACTGTTGTTTTATCATGTCTCTCCCACACTCACACTCTGCTGTGATATCATGTCTCTCTCACACCCACACTCTGCTGTGTTATCATGTCTCTCACACACCCACACTTTACTGTGTTATCATGTCTCTCTCACACGCACACTCTGCGGTGTTATCACGTCTCCTTCACACCCACACTCTGCTGTGTTATCAGGTCTCTCCCACACCCACACTCTGCTGTGTTATCATGTCTCTCACACACCCACACTTTACTGTGTTATCATGTCTCTCTCACACGCACACTCTGCTGTGTTATCACGTCTCCTTCACACCCACACTCTGCTGTGTTATCAGGTCTCTCCCACACCCACACTCTGCTGTGTTATCATGTCTCTCCCACACCCACCCTATGTTGTTATCATGTCTCTCCCACACTCACCCTGCTGTGTTATCATGTCTCTCCCTCACTCACGCTCTGCTGTGTTATCATGTCTCTCCCACACCCACACTCTGTTGTGTTAACATGTCTCACCCACACTCAAACTCTCTTGTGTTATCATGTCTCTCCCACACCCACACTCTGCTGTGTTATCATGTCTCTCCCACACCCACACTCTGCTGTGTTATCATGTCTCTCCCACACCCACACTCTGTTGTGTTAACATGTCTCTCCCTCACTCACGCTCTGCTGTGTTATCATGTCTCTCCCTCACTCATGCTCTGCTGTGTTATCATGTCTCTCCCACACCCACACTCTGTTGTGTTAACATGTCTCTCCCACACCCACACTCTGTTGTGTTAACATGTCTCTCCCACACCCACACTCTGCTGTGTTATCATGTCTCTCCCACACCCACACTCTGCTGTGTTATCATGTCTCTCCCACACTCACACTCTGCTGTGTTATCATGTCTCTCCCTCACTCATGCTCTGCTGTGTTATCATGTCTCTCCCACACCCACACTCTGCTGTGTTATCATGTCTCTCCCACACCCACACTCTGTTGTGTTAACATGTCTCTCCCTCACTCACGCTCTGCTGTGTTATCATGTCTCTCCCTCACTCATGCTCTGCTGTGTTATCATGTCTCTCCCACACCCACACTCTGTTGTGTTAACATGTCTCTCCCACACCCACACTCTGTTGTGTTAACATGTCTCTCCCACACCCACACTCTGCTGTGTTATCATGTCTCTCCCACACCCACACTCTGCTGTGTTATCATGTCTCTCCCACACTCACACTCTGCTGTGTTATCATGTCTCTCCCTCACTCATGCTCTGCTGTGTTATCATGTCTCTCCCACACCCACACTCTGTTGTGTTAACATGTCTCTCCCACACACACACACACACTCTGTTGTGTTATCATGTCTCTCCCACACCCACACTCTGTTGTGTTAACATGTCTCTCCCACACACACACACTCTGCTCTTATCCTGTCTCTCCCACACCCACACTCTGTTGTGTTATCGTGTCTCTCCCACACTCACACTCTGTTGTGTTATCATGTCTCTCCCACACACACACTCTGTTGTGTTAACATGTCTCTCCCACACACACACACTCTGCTCTTATCCTGTCTCTCCCACACCCACACTCTGTTGTGTTATCGTGTCTCTCCCACACTCACACTCTGTTGTGTTTTCATGTCTCTCCCACACCCACACTGCTGTGTTATCATGTCTCTCCCACAGCCACACTCTGCTCTTATCCTGTCTCTCCCACACCCACACTCTGCTCTTATCATGTCTCTCCTACACTCACACTGCTGTGTTATCATGTCTCTCCCACACCCACACTCTGCGGTGTTATCATGTGTCTCCCACACTCACACTCTGGTTTGTTATCATGTCTCTCCCACACCCACACTCTGCTGTTATCATGTGTCTCCCACACTCACTCTGCTGTGTTATCACGTCTCTCCCACACCCACCCTATGCTGTTACCATGTCTCTCCCACACTCACCCTGCTGTGTTATCATATCTCTCCCACACTCACTCTCTGTTGTGTTAACATGTCTCTCCCGCACCCACACTCTGCTGTGTTATCATGTCTCTAACACCTAACCTTGACCTCTAACACATGATCTTGACCTCTTTCACCGTGACCTTGACCTCCGACCTTTAAACTCTGACCAATTTTTTTCGTTTATTTTTCTCTGATTTTCCAATTACATTTTTTCTTCTATTTCCTATTTATAAAATTAATGTTTGTTGTTTTCTTTGTGTTTTTCGACTGTGTTCTTTGACTGTGTTCTTTGACTGGTTCTTTGACTGTGTTCTTTGACTGTGTTCTTTGACTGTGTTCTTTGACTGTGTTCTTTGACTGTGTTCTTTGACTGTGTTCTTTGACTGTGTTCTTTGACTGTGTTCTTTGACTGCGTTCTTTGTGTTCTTTGACTGCGTTCTTTGACTGTGTTCTTTGACTGTGTTCTTTGTGTTATTTGACTGCGTTCTTTGTGTTCTTTGACTGCGTTCTTTGACTGTGTTCTTTGACTGTGTTCTTTGTGTTATTTGACTGCGTTCTTTGACTGTTGTTCTTTGTGTATATTGACTGCGTTCTTTGACTGTGTTCTTTGTGTTATTTGACTGCGTTCTTTGACTGTGTTCTTTGTGTTATTTGACTGCGTTCTTTGACTGTGTTCTTTGACTGTGTTCTTTGTGTTCTTTGACTGCGTTCTTTAACTGTGATCATGTTCCATAATCTTGAACCTTGATCGGGAATCTTGATCTTGTACCGTAATCAAGGCTGAGCGACTGAGCACCTACTATCAAGTTTGAGGAACTGATCCCTTCAAATTACCTTTCCTCTTTCTCCACCGATTCCAGTATTTTTTCTTTGAACTGGAATTAAAAAAGTTCCTGGATGGAGAAACGTCTCGCCCCAACACTACTCACGCCTTACACAGGCACTTGTGTAACATCCAGACCTTACACAAGGCACTTGTGTAACATCCAGACCTTACACAGGCACTTGTGTAACACCCAGGCCTTACACAGGGCACATGTGTAACATCCAGACCTTACACAGGCACTTGTGTAACACCCAGGCCTTACACAGGGCACATGTGTAACATCCAGACCTTACACAAGGCACTTGTGTAACACCCAGGCCTTACACAAGGCACTTGTGTAACACCCAGGCCTTACACAGGGCACTTGTGTAACACCCACGCCTTACACAGGGCACTTGTGTAACACCCAGACCTTACACAAGGCACTTGTGTAACACCCAGACCTTACACAAGGCACTTGTGTAACACCCAGACCTTACACAAGGCACTTGTGTAAAACCCAGACCTTACACAAGGCACTTGTGTAAAACCCAGGCCTTACACAAGGCACTTGTGTAACACCCAGACCTTACACAAGGCACTTGTGTAACACCCAGACCTTACACAAGGAACTTGTGTAAAACCCAGACCTTACACAAGGCACTTGTGTAATACTCAGGCCTTACACAAGGAAGTTGTGTAACACCCAGGCCTTACACAAGGCACTTGTGTAACACTCAGGCCTTACACAAGGAACTTGTGTAACACCCAGGCCTTACACAAGACAATTGTGTAACACCCAGACCTTACACAAGGCATTTGTGTAACACCCAGGCCTTACACAAGGCACATGTGTAACACCCAGCCTTACATAGGGCACTTGTGTAACACCCAGGCCTTACACAGGGCACTTATGTAACACTGAGGTCTTACACAAGGCACTTGTGTAACACTCAGGCCTTACACAAGGAACTTGTGTAACACCCAGGCCTTACACAAGACAGTTTTGTAACACCCAGACCTTACACAAGGCATTTGTGTAACACCCAGGCCTTACACAAGGCACATGTGTAACACCCAGGCCTTACACAGGGCACTTGTGTAACACCCAGGCCTTACACAGGGCACTTATGTAACACTGAGGTCTTACACAAGGCACTTGTGTAACACTCAGGCCTTACATACGGCACTTGTATAACACCCAGGTCTTACACAGGGCACTTGTGTAACACCCAGCACTTGTGTAATACCCAGGCTTTACACAAGGCACTTTTGTAACACCCAAGCCTTACACAGGGCACTTGTGTAATATCCAGGTCTTACACAGGGCACTTGTGTAATATCCAGGTCTTACACAGGGCACTTGTGTAACACCCAGACCTTACATACTGCACTTGTGTAACACCAAGGCCTTACACAGGGCACTTGTGTAACACCAAGGCCTTACACAAGTCACTTGTGTAACACCCAGGCCTTACACAGGGCACTTGTGTAACACCCAGACCTTACATACTGCACTTGTGTAATACCAAGGCCTTACACAGGGGCACTTGTGTAACACCCAGACCTTACACAGGGCACTTGTGTAACACCCAGGCCTTACACAAGGCACTTGTGTAACACTCAGGCCTTACACAAGGCACTTATGTAACACCCAGACCTTACACAGGGAACTTGTGTAACACTCAGGCCTTACACAAGGCACTTGTGTAACACCCAGACCTTACACAAGACAATTGTGTAACACCCAGACCTTACACGGGGCACTTGTGTAACACCCAGACCTTACACAGGGCACTTGTGTAACACCCAGACCTTACACACTGCACTTGTGTAACACCCAGGCCTGACACAGGGACCTTGTGTAACACCCAGACCTTACACAGGGCACTTGTGTAACACCCAGACCTTACACACTGCACTTGTGTAACACCCAGGCCTTACACAGGGAACTTGTGTAACACTGAGGTCTTACACAGGGCACTTGTGTAACACCCAGGAATTACACAGGGCACTTATGTAACACTGAGGTCATACACAAGGCACTTGTGTAACACTTAGGCCTTACACGGGGCACTTGTGTAACACTCAGGCCTTACACAGGGCACTTATGTAACACTGAGGTCTTACACAAGGCACTTGTGTAACACTTAGGCCTTACACGGGGCACTTGTGTAACACTCAGGCCTTACACGGGGCACTTGTGTAACACTTAGGCTTTACACGGGGCACTTGTGTAACACTCAGGCCTTACACGGGGCACTTGAATAACACTTAGGCCTTACACGGGCACTTGTGTAACACTCAGGCCTTACACGGGGCACTTGTGTAACACTCAGGCCTTACACGGGGCACTTGTGTAACACCCAGACCTTACACAGGGCACTTGTGTAACCCCCAGACCTTACACAGGGCACTTGTGTAACACCCAGGCCTTACACAGGGCACTTGTGTAACACCCAGACCTTACACAGGGCACTTGTGTAACACCCAGGCCTTACACAGGGCACTTGTGTAACACCCAGGCCTTACACAGGGCACTTGTGTAACACCAAGGTCTTACACAGGGTTACTTTTGTAATACCCAGACCTCACACAGGGCACTTGTGTAACACCCAGACCTTACACAGGGCACTTGTGTAACACCCAGGCCTTACACAGAGCACTTGTGTAACACCCAGGCCTTACACAGGGCACTTGTGTAACACCAAGGCCTTACACAAGTCACTTGGTAACACCCAGGCCTTACACAGG
This sequence comes from Cherax quadricarinatus, assembly GCF_026875155.1. Lineage (NCBI taxonomy): Eukaryota > Metazoa > Arthropoda > Malacostraca > Decapoda > Parastacidae > Cherax > Cherax quadricarinatus. The sequence continues at coordinate 65,543,791 of NC_069404.1, forward strand.
GCACTTGTGCAACACCAAGGCCTTACACAAGTCACTTGTGTAACACCCAGGCCTTACACAGGGCACTTGTGTAACACCAAGGCCTTACACAAGTCACTATGTAACACCCAGACCTTACACACTGCACTTGTGCAACACCCAGGCCTTACACAAGGTACTTGTGTAACACCCAGGCCTTTCAAAGGGCACTTGTGTAACACCCAGGCCTTACACAGGGCACTTGTATAACACCCAGGCCTTACACAGGGCACTTGTGTAAGGCCCAGACCTTACATACTGCACTTGTGTAACACCCAGGCCTTACACAGGGCACTTGTGTAACACCCAGGCCTTTCACAGGGCACTTGTGTAACACCCAGACCTTACATACTGCACTTGTGTAACACCCAGGCCTTACACAGGGCACTTGTGTAACACCAAGGCCTTACACAGGGCACTTGTGCAACACCCAGGCCTTACACAGGGCACTTGTGTAACACCCAGGCCTTACACAGGGCACTTGTGTAACACCCAGACCTTACACAGGGCACTTGTGTAACACCTAGGCCTTACACAAGGCACTTATGTAACATCCAGACCTTACACAGGGAACTTGTGTAACACCCAGGCCTTTCACAGGGAACTTGTGTAACACCCAGGCCTTATGCAGGGCACTTGTGTAACACCCAGATCTTACATACTGCACTTGTGTAACACCCAGGCCTTACACAGGGCACTTGTGTAACACCCAGGCCTTTCACAGGGCACTTGTGTAACACCCAGGCCTTACACAGGGCACTTGTGTAACACCCAGACCTTACACAGGGCACTTGTGTAACACCTAGGCCTTACACAAGGCACTTATGTAACACCCAGGCCTTACACAGGGCACTTGTGTAACACCCAGACCTTACATACTGCACTTGTGTAACACCCAGGCCTTACACAGGGCACTTGTGTAACACCCAGACCTTACAAAGGGCACTTGTGTAACACCTAGGCCTTACACAAGGCACTTATGTAACACCCAGACCTTACACAGGGAACTTGTGTAACACCCAGGCCTTTCACAGGGAACTTGTGTAACACCCAGGCCTTACGCAGGGCACTTGTGTAACACCCAGACCTTACACAGGGCACTTGTGTAACACCTAGGCCTTACACAAGGCACTTATGTAACACCCAGACCTTACATACTGCACTTGTGCGACACTCAGGCCTTACACAGGGCACTTGTGTAACACCCAGGCCTTTCACAGGGCACTTGTGTAACTCCCAGGACTTACACAGGGCACTTGTGTAACACCCAGGCCTTACACAAGGCACTTGTGTAACACCCAGACGTTACACAGGGCACTTGTGTAACACCCAGGCCTTACAGAAGTGCCTTCGTCACCACTTCATCACTTTACACAAGTGCCTTAATCATCACTCTACACACGTACCTTCATCATCACTTTACATAAGAACATAAGAACATAAGAAAGGAGGAACACTGCAGCAGGCCTGTTGGCCCATACTAGGCAGGTCCTTTACAATTCATCCCACTAACAAAACATTTGCCCAAGCCAATTTTCAATGCCACCCAAGAAATAAGCTCTGATGTGCAAGTCCCACTCAAATCCAACCCCTCCCACTCATGTACTTATCCAACCAAAATTTGAAACTACCCAAAGTCCTAGCCTCAATAACCCAACTAGGTAGACTGTTCCACTCATCAACTACCCTATTTCCAAACCAATACTTTCCTATGTCCTTTCTAAATCTAAACTTATCTAATTTAAATCCATTACTGCGGGTTCTCTCTTGGAGAGACATCCTCAAGACCTTATTAATATCCCCTTTATTAATACCTATCTTCCACTTATACACTTCGATCAGGTCTCCCCTCATTCTTCGTCTAACAAGTGAATGTAACTTAAGAGTCTTCCATCTTTCTTCATAAGGAAGATTTCTAATGCTATGTATTAATTTAGTCATCCTACGCTGAATGTTTTCTTACGAATTTATGTCCATTCTGTAATATGGATAATCTAGGTGAGGCCTTACTAATGATGTATAAAGCTGCAGTATGACCTCTGGACTTCTGTTGCTTACACTTCTTGATATAAATCCCAGTAATCTATTTGCATTATTACGTACGCTTAGGCATTGCTGTCTTGGTTTAAGGTTGCTGCTTACCATAACCCCCAAGTCTTTTTCGCAATCTGTATGGCTATGTTATACACAATTTAACTTATAAGTACTAAGGTTATGGGCACTCCCAAGCTTCAGAACCTTGCATTTACCTACATTGAACTGCATCTGCCACTTTTCTGACCAAGAATAGTTTGTTTAAATCCTCCTGAAGTTCCATAACATCTACGTTTGAATTAATTATCCTACCTATCTTTGTGTCATCGGCGAATTTGCTCATATCACTAGTAATTCCCTCATCAGTGAGCCATGACTCGATCCACGAGAGCACTTTTCCCCCAATGTCATGAGCTGCCACTTTCTTTAACAGTCTATGGTGCGGAACTCTATCAAAAGCCTTACTAAAATCTAAGTAAATAATATCAAATTCTTTATCGTGGTCAACAGCCTCAAAAGCTTTACTGAAGAAAGTTAATAAATTAGTTAGACAAGACCGGCCTCTTTTGAATCCATGCTGAGTATCATTAATCAAGCTATGCTTATCGAGATGGCTTCTTATAATCTCAGCTATAATTGACTCTAGTAATTTGCCTACAATTGAGGTCAGTCTTATTGGGCGGTAATTTTTGACGTAACGACTTGTCCCCTGTTTTAAAAATAGGAATTACATTAGCCATCTTCCACATATCAGACACTACACCTGTTTGAAGAGATAAATTAAAAATATTAGTTAATGGTTCACAGAGTTCCATTTTGCATTCCTTAAGAACCCTTGAAAAAACCTCATCAGGACCCGGCGACTTATTTTGCTTCAGTCTGTCTATCTGCTTCACGACCATTTCACTAGTGACTGTGATGTTACATAATTTATCTTCTTCTAGCCCACTATAAAAATTATTTACTGGAATATTGTTAGTGTCTTCCTGTGTAAAAACTGAGAGAAAATAATTATTAAAAATCGAGCACGTTTCACTCTCTTTGTCAGAAAGGTGCCCATAGTTATTTTTAAGGGGACCTATCTTATCTCTAACTTTTGTTCTATAGACCTGGAAAAAACTTTTTGGGTTAGTTTTAGAATCCCAACAACTTTAATTTCATAGTTTCTTTTAGCTTTTCTTATCCCCTTTTTAATGTCCCTCTTAATGTCAATATACTGATTCATAAGATGACCCTCACCTCTTTTGATACGCCTATAAATTCCTTTCTTATGCCCTAGTAGATATTTGAGCCTATTATTCATCCTTTTTGGGTCATTTCTATTTGATCTAATTTCTTTATATGGGATAAACGTTCTTTGAGCAGCATGTATAGTGTTCAGAAAACTGTCATATTGATAGCTCACTTCGTTACCCCAGTCAACAGATGATAAGTGTTTCTCTAAGCCCATCGTAATCTGCTAAGCGAAAATCTCGGACTGTTACTGAGTTATCGCTACTATCGTACTTCCATTCAATGCTAAATGTAATTGATTTGTGGTCGCTAGCACCCAGTTCCTCTGAAATTTCTAAATTATTAACAAGGGATTCATTGTTTGCCATAACTAAGTCAAGCAGGTTATTTCCCCTTGTAGGTTCTGTCACAAACTGCTTCAAAAAACAATCCTGGACTACTTCTAAGAAGTCGTATGATTCTAAATTCCCAGTCAAGAAATTCGAATCAATATGACTAAAGTTAAAGTCTCCTAGAATTACTACATTATCGTGCCTTGTGGCCTTAACCATAGTAGTCTCCCTTGGTCCCTATCTAAGTTTGGGGGACGGTATATCACTCCTAAAATCAGTTTTTCATGCCCCTCTGAAAATTCTATCCAAACAGACTCTGTATGTGTTACTTCAGACTTAATACCCGTTTTTATGCAACAGTTCAAGCGATCTCGGACATACAATGCCACCCCACCCCCCTTCCCGATACTTCTATCTACTTGGAACAATTTAAAACCCTGAATATGACATTCCGCAGGCATGTCCCGACTTTTTGAATTAAACCACGTCTCAGTTAAGGCAAATACATCAATGTTACCTGCACTAGCAGCTAATCTCAACTCGTCCATCTTATTCCTAGCACTACGGCAATTAGCATAATAAACATTGAAAGACTCTCCTTTCTCTTTACCCTTCCTGCTCATTTCTGTTTTTCTACTAAACCTATTACTGTCCTTATCACCCAAAGTCCCTGGCTTTTCAATATCTACCTCGTTCTGCTTATTACTAGTTCCCCTAGAACTCGTAATATTACTACACTGGGACATTCACTGTTTTCCTGCCAAAACCCATACCACTAACTATTCCTAGTTTAAAGTCCTAACTGCTCCCTCCACTGCAGTTGCCAGTGATACCACCCCAGACCTAGATAAGTGAATCACATCCCTGGCATACATGTCATTTCTGCCATAGAAGAGGTCCCAGTTGTCAATGAATGTTACCACATTTTCCTTACAGTATTTGTCCAGCCAGCAATTGACACCAATTGCCCTTGACAACCATTCATTTCCAACTCCTCTCCTTGACAAAATACCACATATGACAGGGTTCCCACCCTTACTCCTAATTATTTCTATTGCTGACCTATACCTGCTAATCAGGTCCTCACTCCTACGTCTGCCAACATCGTTGCCTCCAGCACTGAGACAGATAATAGGATTGCTCCCATTACCTCTCATGATGTCATCCAGACGGCTAAAAATATCCTCCATCCCAGCCCCAGGAAAGCAAACCCTTTGTCTCCTACTCCTGTCCTTCAAGCAGAACGCCCTATCCATATACCTAACTTGGCTATCCCCAACAACAACAATATTCTTACCTTCCTTGGTGTCGTTCGTCGTGATGTTCCCAGTAATCGACTCACATTCGTCGGGTAGCACTGAGAATGTATTAAATGTTTCCACAACAGTTTCCACGGCAGTCTCTTTCTTCTTCATCGTTTCTACCTTTCCATTCGTCTTCTTGATCGTCAACTTCGTTCCCTGCTGTCCAGCCACTGACCAGTTTCCCTTCTTGACCTGAGGACTCAAAACAGGAGGACTACTACGAATCTTCTTGTTTTCCTCGGTCAGTCGCCGAATCTCCATCTTCGCCATCCTCAATTCTTCCTTAAGCTGTTGGTAAAGTTGCTCGATGGAGGGCATCTTGCTTCAATTCGTAGAGAGCGCGCAAACAGGTCTTCAAAGAGCTAAGTACAGGTCACCACTGAGTTAAGTACACGTCACTTTATACAAGTGCCTTGATCATCAACTTCTCAGTCCCATTCGCCATTAATGTAATGTTGCAAAACAATATAACCATCTTTCAACATGTTTTTCAAAACGAGCAATCATGTAGTGAAAAGACACTAATCTCTTAACTAAATAAGTTATTTACTCTCAAAACCAGTATCAGTGAAGCCCTCGTCGTCTTGTCCACACTCTCTTTAAATCACTGTCACGAACACAGTGAAACTCAGATGTAATGACCAGGTGCCCCACAGTGAAACTAACAAACTATACACTGAACAGGTAATGAATTTTATATGCTAAGTCACCCCACATAACCTAAGTCAGGTTATATGACTGAAGTCAGGTCACATGAAATAAGTGAGAGGGCAGTGAAAAGGATCTTTAAGCAAGTTTAATAAGTAAGTCGCATGCGGCAGGAGACAATAGACACAAATGCAGTGTAATGTGATTATGTGACTTTATAAAACCCACTGTGTGGACGAAGTGTACTTATCAAGAGATCAAATTATGTTGCGTTAGTGTTTTTTTTTTCCATCTTGTCATTATTTTATACGTTTTATCTCCAAGGAATCTTCAGTGCTGAGCGATAAAAATATTTAGTGTTGCACACGTTCCTTCCTCATCAATTTGTCAGTATTGCATTGCATTTTATATTATGATAAACGGGGGTAGGTAGAGCATCAGGTTTCCACTGGCCTTGTGAAATATTCAAATTAGATCTTGATGCAATTATCACAGAATCAAAAATTCTGGAGTTATAAACATTATATTTCGTGTATAATGGAAACTTTCTCCCATCCAGGATAATGGCCAAGATTTTCTCCACTGTGAAAAAAAGGGCCGAAATTATCTTGCGTATGTCTAAGAAAGATCTTGTGTTCCTGTATGTAAGAAAGACAAAGATATTAGTAAAAATTCCAGATTTCTGAATCTTTTTCCTTACTTTTCTCACATTACTATACAGAAAGCTCCTGACGAAGCGCTGATATAGGATGAAAGACCTTGAACGTCATTGACCTCCTCACTCCTTACCCTCTAGCGCTATACGTATTGCTATATCGCCTTTTTTTGCCCTATTTTGGCAGAAAATATATAACAGTTTAGGGTTTAGGTACTATCAGGGTATTCAAGATGTCAATATAACTGGTTACTGACCTTCAGTTATAATCCGGCATCACGAGAATGTGATTTAAAGCAAACTTTGGGTGTATATACACAGATACACACCTCTCGGTGTGTACACCTTGACTACATACACACCTCTGCGTATGTGCACTCTGTAATACGTTCAGTTTACAAATATTTTACATTACATGTCAGAATTTCTCAGGTTTCTGTGATTAGGAATGTAAGCTTTTTCAGTGATTACTAGTAATTATCGCTTAACTCAACCTATCCTACCCTAACCTATCCTAACTTAACCTAACCTAACCTAACCTATCCTAACCTAACCTAACCTAACCTAACTTAACCTAACGTAACCT
>NC_069404.1:65553100-65568100 GCF_026875155.1 Cherax quadricarinatus
CTTAACCTCTCCTTGTAGGACATACCCTTAGCTCCGGGACCAGTCCTGTTGCAAACCTTTGCACTTTCTCTAGTTTCCTTACATATTTGGCTAGGTGTGGGTTCCAAACTGGTGCTGCATATCCCAATATGGGCCTAACGTTCACAGTGTACATTGTCCTGAATGATTCTTCATCACGATGTCGGTATGCTGCTCTTAAGTTTGCCAGGCACCCGTATGATGCGGCAGTTATTTGGTTGATGTGCTCCTCGGGAGATGTCCCTGGTGTTATACTCACTCCAAGATCATTTTCCTTGAGTGATGTTTGTAGGTTCTGGCCCCCTAGGCTGTACTCCGTCTGTGGTCTTCTTTGCCCTTCCCCAATCTTCATGACTTTGCACTTGGTGGGGTTGAACTCCAGGAGCCATTTGCTGGACCAGGCCTGCAGCCTATCCAGATCCCTTTGTAGTTCTGCTGGTCCTCTTCCGACTGAATTCTTCTCATCAACTTAACATCATCAGCAAACAGGGATACTTCTGAGTCTATTCCTTCCGTCATGTCGTTCACAAATACCAGAAACAGCACCGGTCCTAGGACTGACTCCTGTGGCATCCGCTCGTTACAGGCGCCCACTCTGACACCTCGCCACGTACCATGACTAGCTGATGCCTTCCTGACAGGAATTCCCTGATCCATTGTAGTGCCTTCCATGTTATCACTGCTTGGTCCTCCAGCTTTTGCCCTAATCTGTTGAGTAGAACTGTGTCAAACACCTTCTTACAGTCCAAGAAAATGCAATCTACCCACCCCTGTCTCTCTCTTATCTTACTGCCGTCACCCTGTCATAGAACTCCAGTAGGTTTGTGACACAAGATTTCCCGTCCCTGAAACCGTGCTGGCTGTCGTTGATAAGCTCATTCCTTTCTAGGTGCTCCACCACTCTTCTCCTGATAATCTTCTCCATGACCCTGCATACTATACATGTCAGTGACACTGGTCTGTAGTTTAATGATTCGTGTCTGTCTTGTTTTTTAAAGTATGGGACTGTATTTGCTGTCTTCCATACGTCAGGTAGTCGCCTTGTTTCGCCAGATGTGTTGAAGATAGTTGTCAGTCGTACAGAAAGCTCATCTGCTCCCTCTCTCAGGACCCACAGAGAGATGTTATCCGGCCCCATAGCCTTTAAGGTGTCTAGCTCACTTAGCAGTCTCTTTACTTCTTCCTCGGTTGCATGTATTGTGTCCAACACTTGATGGTGTACCCCACCTCTCCACTTTTCTGGAGGCCCTTCCGTCTCCTCTTTGAATACTTCTTTGGATCTCATCTTGAGCTCGCGGTCATTTTTTGTGACCTCCCCTCCTTCTTTCCTTAGCCTGATTACCTGGTCCTTGACTGTTGTTTTCCTCCTGATGTGGCTGTACAACAGCTTCGGGTCAGATTTGGCTTTCTTTGCTATGTTATTCTTGTATTGTCTTTGGGCCTCCCTTCTTACCTGCGCATATTCATTTCTGGCTCTACGACTGCTCTCCTTATTCTCCTGGGTCTTTTGCCTTCTATGTCTCTTCCATTCCCTAGCACACTTGGTTTTGGCCTCCCTGCACCTTAGGGTGAACCACAGGCTCATCCTGGCATTTTCGTTATTCCTGTTACCCTTAAGTACTAACCTCTCCTCAGCTTCCTTGCATACTGTTGTCACATAGTCCATCATCTGGTTTACTGATTTTCCTGCCAGTTCTCTGTCCCACTAAACCCCTTGCAGGAGGTTCTTCATGCCTACATCGTCCCCTTTCTTGTAGTTCGGCTTCATTCGTCCGGCCCTTCTTTCTTTCCCTTCCACTTGTAACTCTGCTATGTATTCGAAGCTCAGAACCACATGATCGCTGGCCCCGAGTGGTCTTTCATATGTGATATCCTCAATATCTGCACTCGTTGGTTCATCCTCTCCTATCTCTCTGGTAGTGTCCCTTACGTGTTGCTAGAAGAGGTTTTCCAGTACCACCTCCATCATCCTAGCCTTCCATGTTTCTTGGCCCCCATGTGTGTGTGTGTGTATACTCACTTATTTGTAGTTGCAGATATTGAGTCATAGCTCCTGGCCTCGCCTCTTCACTGGTCGCTACTAAGTCCTCTTTCTCCGTGCTCCATGAGCTTCATCAAACCTCGTCTTAAAACTATGTATGGTTCCTGCCTCCACTAAGTCACTTACCAGACTATTCCAGTTCCTGACAACTCTGTGACTGATAAATATTTCCTGACATCCCTTTGACTCATCTGAGTCTTCAGTTTCCAATTGTGAACCCTTGTTTCTGTGTCCCATCTCTGGAACATCCTGTCTCTGTCCACTTTGTCAATTCCTCGCAGTATTTTATATGCCGTTATCATGTCTCCCGTAACCCTCCTATCCTCCAGTGTCGTCAGGACGATTTCCTTTAACCTTTCTTCGTAGGACATTCCCTTAGTTCCGGGACTAGTCTTGTTGCAAGCCTTTGCGCTTTCTCTAATTTCTTGACGTGGTTGACTAGTTGTGGGTTCCAAAGTGGTGCTACATACTCCAATATGGGCCTAACGTACACGGTGTACGGTGATTGAACGATTCCTTAGTAAGGTGTCGGAACTCTACTCATAGGTTTGCCAGGGGCCCACATGTTGCAGCAGTTATCTGGTTGATGTGCGCCTCATGAGATGTGCTCGGTATTATACTGACCCCAGTATCCTTATCCTTGAGTGAGGTTTGCAGTCTTTGGCCATGTAGCCTATACTCTGTCTGCGGTCTTCTTTGTTCTTCCCCGATCTTCATGACTTTGTATTTGGCTGGGTTAAATTCTAGGAGTCTGTTGCTAGACCAGGCAAGCCAGGTCCCTTGTAATCCTGCCTGATCCTCGTCCGATTTAATTCTCCTTATTAATTTCACATCAACTGTGTGTGTGTGTGTGTGTGTGTGTGTGTACTCATCTAATTGTATTCACCTAATTGTTGTTGCAGGGGTCGAGACTCAGCTCCTGGCCCCGCCTCTTCACTTATCGCTACTAGGTCCTCTCCCTCTCTGCTTCCTGAGCTTTGTCATACCTCTTCTTAAAACTATGTATGGTTCCTGCCTCCACTACTTCACTTGCTAGACTATTCCACTTCCTGACGACTCTATGACTGAAGAAATACTTCCTAACGTCCCTGTGACTCGTCTGAGTCTTCAGCTTCCAGGTGTGACCCCTTGTTTCTGTGTCCCCTCTCTGGAACATCCTATCTCTGCCCACCTTGTCTATTCCCCGCAGTATCTTGTATGTCGTTATCATGTCTCCCGTGACCCTTCTGTCTCCAGTGTCGTCAGTCCGATTTCCCTCAACCTTTCCTCGTACGACATTCCCCTGAGCTCTGGGACTAGCCTTGTTGCAAACCTTTGTACTTTCTCTAATTTCTTGACGTTCTTGACCAGATGTGGGTTCCAGACTGGTGCTGCATACTCCAGTATGGGCCTAATATACACAGTGTACAGTGTCTTGAACGATTCCTTATTAAGGTATCGGAACGCTATTCTCAGGTTTGCCAGGCGCCCGTATGCTGCAGCAGTTATTTGGTTGATGTGTGTCTCCGGTGAAGTGATCGGTGTTATGGTCACCCCAAGGTCTTTCTCCCTGAGTGAGGTCTGTAGTCTTTGTCCACCTAGCCTATACTCTGTCTGCGGTCTTCTTTGCCCCTCCCCAGTCTTCATGACTTTGCATTTGAGAAGCCAGTTTCTGGACCACATGTCCAGCCTGTCCAGGTCTCTTTGCAGTCCTGCCTCATCCTCATCCGATTTAATTCTTCTCATCAACTTTACATCATCTGCGAATAGGGACACTTCAGAGTCTATTCATTCCATCATGTCGTTCGCATATATCAAAAATAGCACTGGTCGTAGAACTGACCCCTGTGGGACACCGCTCGTCACAGGCGCCCACTGTGATACCTCTTCACGTACCATGACTCGTTGCTGCCTCCCTGTCAGGTATTCCCTGATCCATTGCAGTGCCCTCCCTGTTATATGCGTCTGATCCTCCAGCTTCTGCACTAATCTCTTGTGGGGAACTGTGTCAAAGGCCTTCTTGCAGTCTAGGAAAACGCAATCAACCCACCCCTCTCTCTCGTGTCTTACTTCTGTTACCTTCTTCCATGAACCCATGCTGGTTTTCATTTATAATCTTGTTCCGTTCCAGGTGTTCGACCACTCTCCTCCTGATAATCTTCTCCATGACTTTGCACACAATAAATATCAGAGACACATGTCTGTAGTTTAGTGCCTCATTTCTGTTTCCTTTCTTGAATATGGGGACTACATTTGCTGTCTTCCATTTCTCAGGTAGTTGCCCAGTTTCAAGGGATGTGTTGAAGATTGTGGTTAGGGCACACACAGCATCTCTGCTCCTTCTCTTAGGACCCATGGGGAGATGTTGTCCGGTCCCATCGCCTTTGAGGTATCAAGGTCACTTAGCAGCTTCTGCACCTCCCCCTACAGTTGTTCGTATGTCCTCCAACACTTGTTGGTATATTCCCTCTTGATGTTCCCTTCACTGTTGTCTTCCCAGAGCCCTTCCTGTCTCTACTGTAAAAACTTCCTTAAATCTCCTGTTTAGCTCCTCACATACCTCCTGATCATTTCTTGTGAGTTCTCCACCTTCTGTCCTCAATCTGATCACCTGGTCTTTGACTGTTGTCTTCCTCCTGATGTGGCTATACAACAGTTTCGGGTCAGTCTTGATTTTCGATGCTGTGTCATTTTCATACTGTCGCTGGGCCTCCCTCCTTACCTGTGCATACTCGTTCCTGGCTCTGCGACTGATCTCCCTATTTTCGTGTGTTCTCTGCCTTCTGTACTTTTTCCACTCTCTCTTGCACTTTGTTTTTGCCTCCTTACACCGTCGGGTAAACCAGGGGCTTGTTCTGGTCTTCCCATTGTTTCTGTTGCCCTTGGGAATAAACCTTTCCACTGCCTCCTTGCATTTTGTTGTTACATTGTCCATCATTTCGTTTACTGGCTTTCCTGCCAGTTCTCTGTCCCACGGAACCTCCTGCAGGAAGTTCCTCAACCCTATGTAGTCCCCTCTTTTATTGTCAGGCTTTTCCCATTCAACTCCTGTTACTCTCTCCACTTGCAACTCTACTATGTATTCAAAGCACAGAACCACGTGGTCGCTAGCTCCTAGGGGACTCTCATACGTGATGTCCTCAATGTCTGAACTGCCCAGGGTGAACACAAGGTCTAATCTTGCTGGTTCATCCTCCCCTCTCACTCTGGTAGTGTCCTTAACATGTTGGTGCATGAGGTTTTCCAGCACCACATCCAACATCTTGGCTCTCCATGTTTCGGGACCCCCATGTGGCTCCAGGTTTTCTTTCTCCCGTCTCGTCTATGCCTCCCATTTTCTAGAATTTCCATGTGTTTTTTACGAGCAGAGCAACCCCTCCTCCCTCTCTGCCCCTTCTATCTTTCCTCATGATCTGGTATCCTGGTGGGAAGATTGCATCTGTTATTGTCTCCGTGAGTTTTGTTTCTGTAACTGTTATGATGTCTGGGGACTTCTCATTGATTCTTTCTTGCCATTCCTCATATTTATTCGTTAATCCATCCGCATTTGTGTACCAAACCTTCAACTTCTGTTCTAATACTGTAACTGTGGTCCTGGGGGAATACTGGGGTTGGGAGAGCAGGAGCCCTGGTTGGTGCCTTTGGGGGGTTGCAGTGGAGGTGGAGGAAGAGCTTCCATAGGGGGTTGCTGTAGGGGTAGGGTTCGTGGTGCGGGGGGTGGGAACAGAGGGATCTGTGTGTGATGGTTGGTTTAGATTGTTCAGTTGCCTTGGGGTGTCGTGGCTGGAGTCCTTCTGCAGGTGTTTCTGGGGTGTGTGCTTGTCATTCCACTTGTTCCTGGGTTATTCTGCTCTCCTTTTTCATTTCCTACCATTTCTTCTTTTGTTTTTGCACTCTCTCTTTCAGCATCCTCCTTTCCTCCTGTGTTCTGTCTCGATCGAGGTACACACTCATGAACACCTGTTTGCCACCTGGGTCATGTCCCCCTCGCCTATCACCTTCATGTGTGTGTGTGTGTGTGTTAATATAGCGTAGTACCTGACTCAGACTTAGGTGAATAACTTGGTACCTGACTGGAATAGCGTAGTATCTGACTCAGACTAATGTGAACAACTTGGTATCTGGCTGGAATAGCGTAGTACCTGTCTCAGACTAGGGTGAACAACTTGGTATCTGGCTGGAATAGCGTAGTACCTGTCTCAGACTAGGGTGAACAACTTGGTACCTGGCTGGAATAGCATAGTACCTCTCTCAGACTAGGGTGAACAACTTGGTACCTGGCTGGAATAGCGTAGTACCTGACTCAGACTAGGGTAAATGACCGAGTGCCTGGCTAGAGTAGCGTAGTACCTGAGATCGACTAGGGTGAACAACTTGGTACCTGGCTGGAATAGCGTAGTAACTGACTCAGACTAGGGTGAACCTGGCTGGAGAAGCGTAGTGTCTGACTCAAACTAGAGTAATGTCCGATAACACTTGCCGCCCCCCATGTTTAGATAGCATCTCCCCCCCCCCTCTCTCTCTCTCTCTCTCTCTCTCTCTCTCTCTCTCTCTCCACCCTCTACCTCTCTTAGCGAATTTATACCAGTATAAACATCACAGTAGTTGTATCTGAGTGTAAACATTGCTACCGTGGTACGCAGACCACAAGGTTCCAACCCCCTTGTATTTATTTTATTTTTTTGATGTCGTTATCGGTCACACGCAAATATTTGGGAACGGGAGCACTGAAAACTCCTCTGGAAGACCTTAACAAAACCTTTCCCAGCGAACCTTGTTACTTGTGTCAACCAGCTGGCAATTCTACGTATGTACACACGCAGTCTGTCTGTCAGTCTCTCTCTCTCTCTCTCTCTCTCTCTCTCTCTCTCTCTCTCTCCACAGAGACTCCTTGTCCAGTATCTCCAGAAGCAAAGAAAAGAACATTCCCAGTAAACAGTTATGGAAGGATCAGAGTCTTGTACCCAGATATAAATTAAAAACTATCAAGTGTGAAATTATGAGGGGGGAAAATAAGAGAGGAAAACCCTGATGCTGTAGTAAGTACGGAGATGAAAATCTCAGAAATATTTCCAGAGAGTTAATAAAAGAAAAACGAAATGAAATGAAAATTATAGGGTGAGTAAGAGTAACACTGATGGTGAGAACTCACCGGAAGCTTGAAGAACCACAAAACCAGATAAACAGTGGATATCAGAGATTATATAGCAAGTTACTTTCGTCTCTCCTGACAATGATATATAGTTCACCAACTGTGCAAGATAAACCCAGTGAGTATAATAAGAGAACACTGTATCAACATTCGTGGTTCCAGATTATGCAGCATCGTACCAGAACATGTCAGACGCACTACTGAGACAAGTATGGATATCTTCAGGAGGAAACTGGACAAGTATCTTCTCTAGGTGCCTGATCAACGAGGCTGTGATGGATATGTGGGCTACGGGCCACAAACAGCAACAGCCTGGTTGACCAGGCAAACACCAGACGAGCCTGGCCCATGGCCGGGTTCTGGGATTAAAAAAAAACCATTTCGAATTCATCAAAGGTGTCAGAGGTAAAAGGCCTTAATATATAATTCACCAACAAACAAGAGGAAGACAAGGGATAAGTACGACCGGAATAACCGGGAAATGGTTATGTATTTTAGACAGTGGGAGAGAGACAGCAAGAAGAGTTCATGCTGAGGTCCGAGTTGAAAGGGATTTCAACTGTGTGACGATTAACTGGGAAAATTAAGACTCTCGTGGAGGTCCAGAAACATGGGTTGTGAAATTTACAGAAGCGTCAGTTGAAAATTTTATGAGCTAAAGTGTCAGTGAAACCACAACAGTGACAAGATATAAGTCATAAGAACATAAGAAAGGAGGAACACTGCAGCAGGCCTGTTGGCCCATACTAGGCAGGTCCTTTACAATTCATCCCACTAACAAACATTTGACCAACCCAATTTTCAATGCCACCCTAGAAACAAGCTCCGATGTGCAAGTCCCACTCAAATCCATCCCCTCCCACTCATGTACTTATCCAACCTAAATTTGAAACTACCCAAAGTCCTAGCCTCAATAACCCAACTAGGTAGACTGTTCCACTCATCAACTACCCTATTTCCAAACCAATACTTTCCTATGTCCTTTCTAAATCTAAACTTATCTAATTTAAATCCATTACTGCGGGTTCTCTCTTGGAGAGATATCCTCAAGACCTTGTTAATATCTCCTTTATTAATACCTATCTTCCACTTATACACTTCGATTCAGGTCTCCCCTCATTCTTCGTCTAACAAGTGAATGTAACTTAAGAGTCTTCAATCTTTCTTCATAAGGAAGATTTCTAATGCTATGTATTAATTTAGTCATCCTACGCTGAATGTTTTCTAACGAATTTATCTCCATTCTGTAATATGGAGACCAGAATTGAGCTGCATAATCTAGGTGAGGCCTTACTAATGATGTATAAAGCTGCAGTATGACCTCTGGTCTTCTGTTGCTTACACTTCTTGATATAAATCCCAGTAATCTATTTGCCTTATTACGTACGCTTAGGCATTGCTGTCTTGGTTTAAGGTTGCTGCTTACCATAACCCCCAAGTCCTTTTCGCAATCTGTATGGCTAAGTTCTACATTATTTAACTTATAAGTACTAGGGTTATGGACACTCCCGAGCTTCAGAACCTTGCATTTATCTACATTGAACTGCATCTTCCACTTTTCTGACCAAGAGTAGAGTTTGTTTAAATCCTCCTGAAGTTCCCTAACATCTACGTTTGAATCAATTATCCTACCTATCTTCGTGTCATCGGCGAATTTGCTCATATAACTAGTAATTCCTTCATCAAGATCATTGATATATATTATAAACAACAACATATATTATAAACTTGTTACTGATCCCCACTCGGATTTAACCCCATTTATGGACACTCTCTGCTTCCTGTCAGTGAGCCATGACTCGATCCACGAGAGCACTTTTCCCCCAATGCCATGAGCTGCCACTTTCTTTAACAGTCTATGGTGCGGAACTCTATCAAAAGCCTTACTAAAATCTAAGTAAATAATATCAAATTCTTTATCGTGGTCAACAGCCTCAAAAGCTTTACTGAAGAAAGTTAATAAATTAGTTAGACAAGACCGGCCTCTTGTGAATCCATGCTGAGTATCATTAATCAAGCTATGCTTATCGAGATGGCTTCTTATAATTTGAGCTATAATTGACTCTAGTAATTTGCCTACAATTGAGGTCAGGCTTATTGGGCGGTAATTTGACGGTAACGACTTGTCCCCTGTTTTAAAAGTAGGAATTACATTAGCCATCTTCCACATATCAGACACTACACCTGTTTGAAGAGATAAATTAAAAATATTAGTTAATGGTTCACAGACTTCCATTTTGCATTCCTTTAGAACCCTTGAAAAAACCTCATCAGGACCCGGCGATTTATTTTGCTTCAGTCAGGTCTATCTGCTTCACAACCATTTCACTAGTGACTGTGATGTCACCAATACCTGAACTGGTGTTCACACAGAATAAATCTAACATAGCTGAAATTACATGTGGGGATGCAAGAGGTGCAGTGATTACGTAATATTAAGGTTCTGAGTACAGAAGGGGGAATAGATGGTAATGGAAAAGGAAATGAAGGAAGCAACAGGAAATGGGACTACAGAAAGGGGGAACCAAGATCTCTAAAGACATTATCGGAGAGAAATGCAATGGGAAAGGGAACCGGAGAGTAAAGGAAAGGACGGAGGAAACAGAGGCAGAGTGCCGAGAAGTAAACAAAGCGATTCACAAGAAAAAGAGAAGAAAGAAGACAAAGAGAGCTAATGTTGTAATCAGGAATGCAGAGAGGCCAAGGCAAGGTGCAAGAACGCTGGGAAACAAAAATATATTGCGAATCAAACTGCAAACTTCCCCAGGAATGAAGCAACAGAACCAGAACCAGAAACAAGTACACAACAATAAAAAGGAAAGCTGATAGACAGTGTGAAAACGATACAGAACCAAAGTAACTTAAAAGTAGCATAAATAACGACTGTGAAGGAACAACTTAACAGTCACATAAATAACGACTGTGAAGGAATAACTTAACAGTTACATAAATAACGACTGTGAAAGAACAACTTAACAGTCACATAAATAACGACTGTGAAGGAACAACTTAACAGTCACATAAATAACGACTGTGAAGGAGCAACTTAACAGTCGCATAAATAACGACTGTGAAGGAACAACTTAACAGTCACATAAATAACGACTGTGAAGGAACAACTTAACAGTCACATAAATAACGACTGTGAAGGAATAACTTAACAGTTACATAAATAACGACTGTGAAAGAACAACTTAACAGTCACATAAATAACGACTGTGAAGGAACAACTTAACAGTCACATAAATAACGACTGTGAAAGAACAACTTAACAGTCACATAAATAACGACTGTGAAAGAACAACTTAACAGTCACATAAATAACAACTGTAAAGGGAACAACTTAACAGTCACATAAATAACGACTGTGAAGGAACAACTTAACAGTCACATAAATAACGACTGTGAAGGAACAACTTAACAGTCACATAAATAACGACTGTGAAGGAACAACTTAACATTCCCATAAATAACAACTGTGAAGGAACAACTTAACAGCCACTTAAATAACGACTGTGAAGGAACAACTTAACAGTCACATAAATAACGACTTTGAAGGAACAACTTAACAGCCACTTAAATAACGACTGTGAAGGAACAACTTAACAGCCACTGAATTAACGACTGTGAAGGAGCAACTTAACAGTCACATAAATAACGACCGTGAAGGAACAACTTAACATTCACATAAATAACGACTGTGAAGGAACAACTTAACAGTCACATAAATAACAACTGTGAAGGAACAACTTAACAGTCACATAAATAACAACTGTGAAGGAACAACTTAACAGTCACATAAATAACAACTGTGAAAAAAACAACTTAACAGTCACATAATAACGACTGTGAAAGACAACTTAACAGTCACATAAATAACAACTGTGAAGGAACAACTTAACAGTCACATAAATAACGACTGTGAAGGAACAACTTAACAGTCACATAAATAACGACTGTGAAGGAACAACTTAAGCAACTTAAATAACGACTGTGAAGGAACAACTTAACAGCAACTTAAATAACGACTGTGAAGGAACAACTTAACAGCAACTTAAATAACGACTGTGAAGGAACAACTTAACAGCAACTTAAATAACGACTGTGAAGGAACAACTTAACAT
The DNA here is from genome assembly GCF_026875155.1 of Cherax quadricarinatus. Classification (NCBI taxonomy): domain Eukaryota; kingdom Metazoa; phylum Arthropoda; class Malacostraca; order Decapoda; family Parastacidae; genus Cherax; species Cherax quadricarinatus. Next base: position 65,564,415 of record NC_069404.1, read on the forward strand.
TCATATAAATAACGACTGTGAAGGAACAACTTAACAGTCACATAAATAACGGCTGTGAAGGAACAACTTAACAGTCACATAAATAACGACTGTGAAGGAGCAACTTAACAGTTACATAAATAACGACTGTGAAGGAGCAACTTAACAGTCACTTGAATAACGACTGTGAAGGAACAACTTAATTAACAGTCACATAAATAAAGACTGTGAAGGAGCAACTTAACAGTCACATAAATAACGACTGTGAAGGAACAACTTAACATTCACATAAATTACGACTGTGAAGGAACAACTTAACAGTCACATAAATAACGACTGTGAAGGAGCAACTTAACAGTCACATAAATAACGACTGTGAAGGAGCAACTTAACAGACACTTGAATAACGACTGTGAAGGAACAACTTAATTAACAGTCACATAAATAAAGACTGTGAAGGAGCAACTTAACAGTCACATAAATAACGACTGTGAAGGAACAACTTAACATTCACATAAATAACGACTGTGAAGGAGCAACTTAACAGTCACATAAATAACGACTGTGAAGGAACAACTTAACAGTCACATAAATAACGACTGTGAAAGAACAACTTAACAGTCACATAAATAACGACTGTGAAAGAACAACTTAACAGTCACATAAATAACAACTGTGAAGGAACAACTTAACAGTCACATAAATAACGACTGTGAAGGAACAACTTAACAGTCACATAAATAACGACTGTGAAGGAACAACTTAACAGTCACATAAATAACGACTGTGAAGGAACAACTTAACATTCCCATAAATAACAACTGTGAAGGAACAACTTAACAGCCACTTAAATAACGACTGTGAAGGAACAACTTAACATTCACATAAATAACGACTGTCAAGGAACAACTTAACAGTCACATAAATAACGACTGCGAAGGAACAACTTAACAGCTACATAAATAACGACTGTGAAGGAACAACTTAACAGCCACTTAAATAACGACTGTGAATGAACAACTTAACAGTCACATAAATAACGACTGTGAAGGAACAACTTAACATTCACATAAATAACGACTGTGAAGGAACAACTTAACAGCCACTTAAATAACGACTGTGAAGGAGCAACTTAACAGTCACATAAATAACGACTGTGGAGAAGGAAGAGAAGAAGGAGGGAAGATGAAGATGAATGACAGAGAAGCACCTGATAAACTTAGTAAAGAATTAAAGACTTCACTAAAAAAAAGAACTACTGATCTGATCCAGGGAATTGGAAGAGTTGCTCCAAATTCTTTAGATCAAGAACCTTCATTATTGTTAAAACAGCCACATGTATTGGAGATTACCTCGATTTATGACTGACCCACCTGCACCATCTGCCCCACCTGCACCGTCTGCCCCACCTGCACCGTCTGCCCCAACTGTACCATCTGTCCCACCCGCACCATCTGCCCCACCTGCACAACCTCTTCCTCTCCCTCCTTCCATTTAAATATTTACCCTTCTTCTCTCTCTTCTCTCTCTATCTCTCTTCTCTCTCTCTTCTCTCTCATCTCTCTCTCTCTCTCTCTCATCTCTCTCTTTTTTTTTTTTTTTTTTTTTTTTTTTTTTTTTTTTTTTTTTTTTTTTTTTTTTTTTTTTTTCTTACACAGGGTTTGACAATGTTAAGGATCCCTAGCTTTATTGACAGCTATATTACAGGTTAAGGATTCCTAACTTTATTGGCAAGCTAAGAGCTGTTAAACCCACATCAGCTTATTTGAAAGCATTTTTATTGTTATGAGACATACAAGTAGGGAACAGGATGAAGTTGGAGCCATCTGTGGGCCAGCATTTTCATTTGATCAACTGACTTTATCTCGTTGACATCATTATGCTGTACGAATGTGTTCCATACTCGAGTCATCCTGGGTATGTATGATCTCAGATGGAGTGATGTTCTGGAGAAGGGTACAGCCCGAGTGAAGTTGCTGCTTTCTGCCCGTCTTGTGGCATAAAAGCTTGTTTCACGCTGTCCTCGAAGTGGATCCAAGTGTGGTATTTTGACAATATTGGCCTTGTACATAACAGTAAGGCCACCCACATCCCTCCTATGTTGAAGGCTCTGCCCGAAATGACAGATCTATCCAGGATGGGTCCAGGCGAGAGATGAGACGTCTTGCTCTGTTCTCTACTCTGTCAAGCAGTCGCAGATGAGAGGGGGGGGCAGGCAAACAAGAAAGTGGAAACATACTCAAGGTGTGGGGCGTACTTGTGCCTCGTACAGGATCTTGCAACCCCTACTGTCAAGCAGATGCGAGATACGGCGAAGTGCTGTAAGCTTCCTGGCTGCCTTGTTTGCAAGATTTACAACATGGTTCTTCATGGTTAGTTTGGAGTCAAATTTCACCCCAAGGATATCAACTTCTTCTCCAGGTGCACATCCTCCCATTCATCCTTACTACTGCACCAGCATTACCATCATGGTGCCTAGAGACGATCATCATTTGCGTTTTCTCAGGTGCAAATGTTACTTGCCATCTATTTCCCCCAAGCTGATATAGCTCTCAGCTGGTGATTGATGTAGCTTAGAGCAGCTGGCATTTTTTCTTTTTGGATAAGTGAATGTCAGTGTACAGTCGTCTGCATATGCATGTGATTCTGGGATGAGATGAAGAAGGTCGTTGAAGTAGACATTCCATAACAATGGACCCAGCACGCTTCCTTGTGGAAAAGCTTGCCCCAATAGGATGCCTTGCTGATTCCGTTCCATTGAGGACTACACTTAGAGATCTACCATGAAGGTAATCACTGAGGAGACATAGCGTAGAGCCTGCAATTCCCAGTGCTTGAAGTTTTGCTAAGAGGCCCTGGTGCCACACCCGGTCGAAAGCGCCAGCAATGTCCAGTGCTACCACACAGCTGACTTTGCATTCATCCAGTGACTGGTGCCACTTAGTGGAGAGGTTTAACAACAGATCAGCAGCAGAGTAACCTTTCCTGAAGCCATATTGACGATCACGAAGTAGTGAGTGGTAGTCAAAAAACTCTGTCATTTGTCTTGAGATTATTGTCTTAAGGATCTTACCAGTGATTGACAGGAGTGACACTGGTCTGTAGTTGCTGATTTCTGCTCTGCTCTTCTTTTTGTGAACAGGGACTACATTTGCCTCTTTCCATAGAGAGGGCCATTTACACTGTACTAGGCAGTGCTGAAAGATGCGAGTTAGAGGTGCTGCTAGCTGGTCTGCACATCTTCTCAACAATCTTGGGCTCAACTTGTCTGGGCCACAGCCTTTTCTTGGTCAAGCGATTTAAGTAGGAAATGCACCTCCTCCTGCCTTATTGTCACCACTGACAGTTTTGACACAGTTCTTGCAGCTAGCCAAGGAGGGTCCCTTGCTGGATCAGGAACTTGCATTTTGGTAGCAAAGTGTTCAGCAAAGAGGTCTGTCTTCTCTTGACTACTAGTAGAGGTGGTCCCATCCTGTCGATTTAGAGGTGGAATAAGTTCATCAGGCAGATAACCTTGTCTGTCCTTGACCAGGGACCACCAGGTTTTGGAGCCTACCCTACCTGATGCTAACTTTCTTTTAGTGTCCGCCTCCCATTTAGCAATGACCCACTTTTGAACATCACCCATATGCCTACAGGCTTGCACGTCCAAGTTCCTGTTATAGGTGGTAGGATGTCTCTTATACCTTCGCCATGCTTTGTACTTA
>NC_069404.1:65573100-65583100 GCF_026875155.1 Cherax quadricarinatus
CTGTTATCTTGTCATAAAACTCCAGTAGATTGGTGGCACAGGATTTTTCTTCCCTGAATCCGTGCTGGTTGTCGTATATGAGCCTGTTCCGTAGCAGGTGCTTCACCACTCTCCTCTTGATAATCTTCTCCATGACTTTACATACTATATACGTCAGTGACACTGGTCTCTAGTTTAGTGCATCGTGTCTGTCTCCTTTCTTAAAAATGGGGACTACATTTGCGTCTTCCATACCTCAGGTAGTTGCCCAGTTTCAATGGATGTGTTGAAAACTTGTTAATGGCACACACCCCATCTCTGCTCAAACTCTAAGGACCCAGTGAGAGATATTGTCTAGTCCCATTAGACCCATCATACACAAATAACCCGCACATAAAAGACAGAAGCTTACGACGACGTTTCGGTCCGACTTGGACCATTGACAAAGTCACAGTGTGACTTTGTCAATGGTCCAAGTCGGACCGAAACGTCGTCGTAAGCTTCTGTCTTTTATGTGCGGGTTATTTGTGTATCGTTCCAGTCACGGTATTGTGCCTTTTTGTTATTTATAGACCCATCATCTTTGAGGTATCAAGTTCACTAAGCAGCTTCCTCACCTCCTCCTCAGTTGAGTGTATTTCATCCAGCATTGTTGATATATTTCGTGTTGGTGTACCCCCCTTTTCTGACTTCCCGGAGTCCTTAAATCTCATGATAAGTGTTGCACTCCCTGAACTGGAAGCAATGTATATTTAATATTCTGTATAAATTTTATCATATAATTTTATATTGAAGATGTTTTCATTAATAGCTAAAATGAAAATATCTTGCTTTATATTATTATTTGACTTAGCTTGTGTAAATTAGGTAGGATATATTTAGTTGTATAATTGGCTTACTTTTGTTAACCCTTTAAAGGTCCACTTGTTTCAATCACTGGGGTAGCTGTGAGTCACGTGATCACACCCAATATTGGCGCTGCTGGGTTGTCCTCCTTCAGTTACCTCCTGGCCTCTCTTAGGAGATGGTTGGCTTCCTCTCTTAAGGGTCCCTTCGAGTTCTCTCTTACTCCGGTGGTTAATTTTTGGGGCCCCTAAATTTAAACAGCCTTGTCAGCCCTTGTTGTACTTTGTGGGTTTGGGTTTTACGTCTTAGGGGTGAGATGAACTTTCAATTCGCCACTCCCCCGACAAGCGTTATTCGTGTGTAAATTTTCGGGACAAATCATTCTGGGGAATATGACGAAAACAGTAAAAGATTTGAGTTTATATTTATTCTCACTTAATTGAAAAAAATTTTATTGCACTGTTTATATTATTAAATCTTTTCAAAGTAGGTAACCAGTTAGTATTTGAAAACCCTTAATTATTGAGGTAATTTATATTATATATATATATAAAATATAAAATTTTAATAATATATATATATATATTATATATATATATTTTTTATATATTATATATATATTAAAATAGGGTGCAATAAGATCACAGAAAACGGGTGATTTCAGAATATGCAAAACAACCTCTCGGAAGAATAGAAAAATTCCAAGCGCTTTCGTGACTACCAAAATTTTTCAAGGAACTAAAAAGAAAGCACCCAAAGGGAAAGCTATATAAGGGTCGGGCCAGCCCCTCACTATCAATCCCAAAAACGGTTAAAAACCCAAAAAAACCCCGCGCCGCGCCCAACTTGGATAGGTCCTTTGCAAAACTCACCCACAAACTATTTACCCAAGAAAAATTTAAAATTATTTGTCCAGTGTATTTTTAAATTCTTCCCAAATTCTATTAATTATAATGGATCAATTTATAAAAACCAAGGAAAATTCATTTATTGCAAAAGCTTTTTATAAAAACTAAGATTCAATTATTTCCTGTCGACCAGGGCTTGCTTGATACCTTTCTCAACTTTTTGAAAATAAAATTGGAGGGTTTTTAAAATCTTTTTTCATGAATAAATAGAGCTTGGAATCTTGTCCATTTTCTAATGTAATTTATGTTTTTTTAAAATCTTAGTTCGAGATTTTTACCATTTTTGACCGTAATAAACTTATAGAACATCCACAGCATTTTGGGGGGAATTCTTTATCAAAAGTTTTTTTACTGTAAAAGTTTTTTGAAAAAATTTAAAATATTAAAGTTTTAAGAAAGAACATAAAACCAATTTTTTCAGGGAAGGGAAAACCAACTTTTTAGTTGAATAAAGCGGGGTTTGTCCCTTTTGGATTTTAAAAAGTTTTTTTCTAGAACTTTAAAAGTTTTTAACAATACATTTCTTGGGGTATTTTAAATCTTCCCATTTTCATAAATTTTGGATATTTCCTCTTTATGAACTCAGGACAAAATTTCTTTAAAGCCCAAAAACTTGATGAAAAACAGACATTTTACTCTATCTTGATGCGAGGAATAATAGTGGACATAGGAACAGTTTTTGTAGGTTTTTTTTAAATTTTAAATTTAAATTTCATTTTTAAACCCTTTAATTAAAACATCTAAAAAGGAAAGAGTTTTTTTCTTCAACTCAACAGTAAAGTTTTAAAAGGGGCTAAGCTTTTTTAAATTTTTCCCAAGGAAATGGGTTATCTACTTTTTTTGGGCATAAGACCAAAATATCATCAACTATCTAACCATTTAGCCCTATTAGGGGGGATTTTTTAAAAACCCTTTGTTTAAAAAATTCCATGTATAGTTACAAAAGAAAGGTAAAGAGGATTTCCCTTCCCATCAAACTTCTGATGTAAAACTTATCATTAAATAAAATTTTTGCATCGAAAATCAAATTTAATAAGTTTAAGATATAGGAAAAGGCAATGGTAAATCATAGTTTTAAAGATTGTTCGATAAAAACTTAATAAAACATCAACAGGGAAATTTTGTAAACAAGGAAGTAACACAAAAATAACCCGTTAAAATCATTTAAGTCAGTCAAGGGGGGGTTAATTTATCAACCAAATCTATGTTGTTTTTTAACATTAAATTAGAAATTTTTCCAACAATAGGGCCAAAAAAATCAACAAAACCATTTGGATAATTTATATGAAACTGACCCCATGGAGCTAAAAATTGGGCGACTGGATTCCCTGGTTTTTTGTTTTTTTTATCCTACAGTTTAAATAAGATGGATTAGGGGGGAAAAAATTGTTTGACTAATTCATCTTTGCCTTTCAGTAGAAGTTTTATTGTTTTATTTAAATTGCTGTTAACGGTTTCTAGGGGTTTTTCCCAATTTTGAAAAGGTTTTGTATCATCTAAGAGATTATTCATTTTTTTTTGGGAACATTTTCTTTTCATAATTCTTTGCTTTATTTTGTCGCTTTGTAAGGGGCAAATTTTTTATTGTTATTAAGTGTACATAAACTTAAAGAAACTTTTAGGGGAATTGGGGGGTTTTTGGGTTTTTAAAAAGAGCTATATACCATTTCCCTTTTCATGAGAGATCGTCCTTTTATGATTTTAAGAGAATTATTCTTCGAAAAATTGAAATAACTAAAATACAGGAGAAGGAAGCTTTCAAAATTTGAGAAACAAAAAAATACTCTTTTAATCAGGCCATTCCATCAAAGGAAACACAGATATAAAAAATATATATTATATATATAATTTAAATATATATATATATATATATAATAAATATAATATATATTATATAATTTTATATATATATATTATATAATTAATATATTATATATATGCAATAAGATCAAGTAAAAAGGTGATTTCAAAATATGCAAAACAACCACTCTGAAAAAAGAGAAATTCCAAGCGCTTTCGTGACTACTCACATTATCACGAAAACGTTGGAATTTCCTATTCTTTTAGAGTGGTGTTTTGCATTATATATATATATAAAACACTGATCTCTGGGTGAAGGAACTCGAACCTACGAACCTTGGAAAAAAGGTACGCAGTGCTTACCAAACTACCCAACTGGACAAAACCCTTTGGGGCCAGCTTGCGCTAGACTTTGATCCAAGGCAGCCGCCTTTGGGAGAAGTTTACACTTTTCATTTTATCCCTGAAAACACAGCCTTATAGAGATATTTAAAAAAGCAAGGGAATTTTTGCAAAGCAAAGGGGTTGAGATTTACCTGGAGGTTTTCATATTACTTGGAGGTTATCATGTTGGCCTGGAGGTTATCACATTTATCTGGAGGTTATCACATTTATCTGGAGGTTATCATGTTGGCCTGGAGGTTATCACATTTATCGGAGGTTATCACATTTACTGGGGTTTTCATGTTGGCCTGGAGGTTAAACACTTTATTTTGAAGGGTTTTCAACTTACTGGAGGTTATCATGTTGGCCTGGAGGGTTAAACACATTTATTGGATGTTTTCAATTTATCTGGAGGGTTTTCATGTTGGCCTGGGGTTATCACATTTATTTGGGGGTTTCACATTTTTCTGAAAGTTATCATGTTTGGCCCCGGAGGATATCAAATAAACCTGGAAGTTATCATATGTACCTGGAGGTTATCACATGTACCTGGAAGTAATCACATGTATCTGGATTTTATCACATGTACCTGGAAGTTATCATGTTGGCCTGGAGGATATCAAATGAACCTGGGAAATTTTTAGTCCTGGGGGTTATCAATGTACCTGGAAGTTATTATATGTACTTGGAATTTATCACATGTACTTGGAGGTTATCACATACATCTGAAGGTTGTCATGTAGGCCTGGAGGCTATCATGTTGGCCTGGAGGTTATCATGTGGGCTTGGAGGTTATCATGTTGGCATGGAGGTTATCATGTTGGCCTGGAGGTTATGACATGTACCTGGAAGTTATCACATGCAACTGGAGGTTATCACATGTACCTGGAAGTTATCACATGTACCTGGAAGTTATCACATGTAACTGGAAGTTATCACATGTACCTGGAAGTTACACATGTAACTGGAAGTTATCACATGTACCTGAAAGTCGTCGTATGTGTGTGCCTGTGTGTGTGATTATTTGTATATAAATGTGTTTATGTGATGGTAAGGTTGTACATTTTGCAAGTTTTTGTGTACTTATGTGTAAGTGTGTGTGTACGTGAGTTTGTGTATGTATGTGCATATGTCGTGCCGAATAGATAAAATTGGTCAATTAGCAAGAATTCATTTAAAATTAAGTCCTCAGTGTTATGCTCACCCCAAGGTCTTTCTCCTTCATCGAGGTTTGCAGTCTTTGGCCACCTAGCCTATACTCTGTCTGCTGTCTTTTCTGCTCTTCCCCGATCTTCATGACTTTGCATTTGGCGGTGTTAAATTCGAGAAGCCAGTTGCAGGTGTCCAGTCTGTGCAGGTCTTTTTGAAGTCCTGCCTGATCCTCATCTGATTTTATTCTCCTCATTAACTTCAGGTGTGTATGTGTGTGTGTGTGTGTGTGTGTGTGTGTGTGTGTGTGTGTACTCACCTAATTGTACTCACCTAGGTGAGGTTGCAGTGGTCGAGTCCTAGCTCCTGGCCCCACCCCTTCACTGGTTGCTACTAAGTCACTCTCGCTGAACCGTGTGCTTTATCATACCTCTGCTTAAAGCTATGTATGGATCCTGCCTCCAGTACTTCCTGACTACTCTGTGGCTGAAGAAATACTTCCTAACATCCCTGTGATTAATCTGTGTCTTCAACTTCCAACTGTGTCCCCTTGTTACTGTGTCCAATCTCTGGAACATCCTGTCTTTGTCCACCTTGTCAATTCCTCTCAGTATTTTGTATGTCGTTATCGTGTCCCCCCTATCTCACCTGTCCTCCAGTGTCGTCAGGTTGATTTCCTTTAACCTCTCCTCGTAGGACATACCCCTTAGCTCTGGGACTAGTCTTGTTGTAAACCTTTGCACTTTCTCTAGTTTACGTGCTTGGCTAGGTGTGGCTTCCAAACTGGTGCCGAATACTCCAATATGGGCCTAACGTACACGGTGTACAGGGTCCTGAACGATTCCTTATTAAGATGTCGGAATGCTGTTCTGAGGTTTGAAAGGCGCCCATATGCTGCAGCAGTTATTTGGTTGATGTGCACTTCAGGAGATGTGCCTGGTGTTATACTCACCCCAAGATCTTTTTCTTTGAGTGAGGTTTGTAGTCTCTGGCCCCCTAGACTGTACTACGTCTTCGGTCTTCTTTGCCCTTCCCCAATTTTCATGACTTTGCACTTGGTGGGGTTGAACTCCAGGAGCCAATTGCTGGACCAGGTCTGCAGCCTGTCCAGATCCTTTTGTAGTTCTGCCTGGTCGTCGATCGAATGAATTCTTCTCATCAACTTCACGTCATCTGCAAACAGGGATACTTCGGAGTCTATTCCTTCCTCCATGTCGTTCATAAATACCAGAAACAGCACTGGTCCTAGGACTGATTCCTGTGGGACCCCGCTGGTCACAGGCGCCCACTTTGACACCTCGCCACGTACCATGACTCGCTGTTGTCTTCCTGTGTGTGTGTGTGTGTGTGTGTGTGTGTGTGTGTGTGTATGTGTGTGTGTGTGTGTGTGTGTGTGTGTGTGAGTGTTTGTGTGTTTTACACACACACACACACTGCTCAGCAAAAAAACAATGGGATTTTGATGAGCTGGAAGAGAGGTGACACAGGAGAAGCAAGAGACTACAAAAGGTGGTTATTGCAACAGTGATGTACATCCCACCGCCAAACAGCAGGAGGCCAAGGCAAGAGTATGATGAGAGTAATAAAGCGATGGTTGTCACACTAGCTGAAGTGGCCAGAAGGGCTCATGCGAGCAGGGAAAACGCTGCTGATTGTTGTTGACGTCAATCACAAGGATATCAACTGGGAGAACCTTGAGCCACATGGGGTCCCAGTAACGTTGAGGGCGAAAAAGATGGAGTTATACTGGAATACCTCATGTAAGAACACGTAAGGGACAATACCAGCGAGAGAGGAGAGGATGAACCAGCAAAACTGGACTTAGTATTCATCTTGAGGAGGGCAGATATTGAGGACATTACAGACGAAAGACTCCTCGGGGCCAGTGACCACGTGGTTCTGAGCTATGAATACATAGTAGAGTTACAAGTGGAGTGAGAGTTAGGAAGGGCAGGACGAATGAAGCCAAACTACAGAGGCATGAAGAATTTTTTGCACTGGGTTCAGTGGGACAGAGAACTGGCAGAGAAGTCAGTAAACGAAATGATGGAATATATGACAACAATATGCAATTAAGCCAACGAGAGGTTTGTACCCAATGGTAATAGAAATAACATGAAAGCCAGGATGAGCCCTTGATTCACCCTAAGGTGAATCAAGGGTTTATCCTTGATTTACCTTGGAAAAGCCAAGTGTGCTAGAGAATGGAAGAAGTATTAATGACAAAGGACCCAGGAGAATAAGGAGAGCAGTCGAAGAGCCAGAAATGAATGTGCACAGGTAAGATGGGAGGCCCAACGACAATAAGAAAATGACATAGCAGTGAAAGTCAAATCTGACCCGAAGCTGTTGTACAGCCACATCAGGAGAAAAACAACAGTCAAGAACCAAGTAATCAGGCTGAGGAAGGAAGGAGGAGAGATCACAAGAAACGACCGCGAAGTATGTGATTAGCTCAACATGAGATTCAAAGAAGTGTTCACAGAGGAGACAGAAGGGACTTCAGAAAGACGGAGAAATGGGGTACACCACCAAGTGCTGGATTCAATATATACAACTGAGGAAGAAGTGAAGAGGCTGCTAAGCAAGATAGATACCTCAAAGGCGATGGGGCCAGATAACATCTCTCCATGGGTCCTCAGAGAGGGAGCAGAGGCGCTATGTGTACCGCTAACAACAATCTTTAACACCTCTGTCGAAACAGGGCGACTGCCTGAGGTATAGAAGACAGCAGACGTAGTCCGAATTTTTAAAAAAGGAGCATTAAACTATAGACCAGTGTCACTGACATGTATAGTTTGCGAAGTCATGGAGAAGATTATCAGGAGGAAAGTGGTGGAGCACCTAGAAAGGAATGAGCCACGGTTTCAAGGACGGGAAATCCTGTGTCACAAACCAACTGGAGTTCTATGACAGGGTGACAGCAGTAAGACAAGAGAGAGAGAGAGGTGAGTAGATTGCGTTTTCTTGGGCTGTAAGAAGGCTTTTGCCACAGTTCCACACAAGAGATTAGTGCATAAGCTGGAGGACCGGGCAGGTATAGAAGGGACTGCACTGCAATGGATCAGGGAATACCTGTCAAGAAGACAACAGCTAATCATGTTACGTGTCGAGGTGTCAGAGTGGGCACCTGTGATAAGTGGGGGTTCCACAAGGGTCAGTCCTAGGACTGGTGATGTTTCTGGTATATGTGAACGACGTGACGGAAGGAATACACTCAGAAGTGTCCCTGTTTGTTGATGATGTGAAGTTGATGAGAAGAATTCAGTCGAACAAGGATCAGGACAGACTGCAGGCCTGGTCCAGCAACTGGCTCCTGGAGTTCAACCCCACCAATTGCGAAATAATGAAGGCAAAGAAGATCGCAGACGGAGTACAGTCTAGGGGATCAGAGACTACAAATCTCACTCAAAGAAAAGGATCTTGGGGTGAGTATAACATCAAACACATCTCCTGAAGTGCACATCAACCAAATACCTGCTGCAGCATACGGGCGCCTAGCATTATACCGGAGAATGCAACACCAGTTTGGAACCCAGACCTAACCAAGCACGTAAGGAAATTAGACAAGAAACAAGACTAGTCCCGCAGCTAAGGTGCATGTCCTACTAGAAGAAGTTAAGGGAAATTGATCTGACTACACTGGAGGACAGGAGGATTAGGGGGGATGTGAAAACGACATGAAAAATACTGAGAGGAATATACAAGGTGGACAGAGACAGGATGTTCCAGAGATGGGACACACCAACTAAGGGTCACAGTTGAAAGTTGAAGACTAAGATGAATCTCAGGGATGTTAGGAAGTATTTCTTCAGTCACAGAGTTGTCAGGAAGTGGAATAGTCTATAATAATAATAATAATAATAATAATAATAATAATAATAATAATAATAATAATAATAATAATAATAATAATAATATCTTTATTTACTACGAGTACTTGTACATGGTATACAGGCCTAGCCTAGGCCTAGTTATGTAATGGAGGCTGGATCCATACATAGATTTAAGAAGAGATAATAACGAGCTCATGGAGCAGGAAGTGTCCTGGTAGTGACCAGTGAAGAGGCGGGGCCAGGAGCTGTGACTCGTCTACCAGAAAATAATATATAGTCAACACAAACCTAACTTAGCCTAACCTCAACATATTGCTACCAGTGTAGCAACTAGCCAGAGTCTGACTGGTAACTGAATACAATCATCATCGTTCAGTTCGCTGGAGCAGGTATATAATAAAGATAAAACAGGGAGAACAATGTCTTGAAACAAAAAGTTTGAGAGCCTTAATAATCCAAATAATGATGACTTGGGTAAATATTTTATACACTGGTGGCCTGGTGGTTAACGCTCTCGCTTCACACGGCGAGGGCCTGGGTTCGATTCCCAGCCAGAGTAGAAACATTGGACGTGTTTCTTTCCACCTGTTGTCTATGTTCCCCATCAGTAAAATGGGTACCTGGGTGTTAGTCGACTGGTGTGGGTCGCATCCTGGGACACTGACCTAAGGAGGCCTGGTCACAGACCGGGCCGCGGGGGCGTTGACCCCCGGAACTCTCTCCAGATAAACTCTCTCTCTCCAGATAAGCTGGAATCTTAGAATCGTGCATATATATCTTTGCATGTATCATTAAATCTATCTCTTATGCCCGTTCATTGCTGTAACATCTGAACTGTACCCTTAGGCACGTTACTGTATCATTCAGATACTTAAAGTAATAGCAGTATTTAACTATATCTTGTGACACTTTACTGTATATGAGGGAGAACTGAAAGATGCTGTCATAAGTAATCTTTGAATATATTAGTGAGTTGCAGACCCGACCTAGAATGTGAATGACAGAACCAACAAGTCCCAAAATTAACTAATTTCTGACATCAGAGAATATAAGCACAGCTTGCTTGAACAGTGAAGTGACCAGTTTGCTAAACACCAA
>NC_069404.1:65588100-65608549 GCF_026875155.1 Cherax quadricarinatus
AGAGGAGGAGGGATGGTAGGAGGAGGACGAGGAAGAGGAGGAAGGATGGTAGGAGGAGGACGAGGAAGAGGAGGAAGGAAGGTAAGAGGAGGGTGACGAAAGGAGGACGAGGAAGAGGAGGACGAGTGAGAGGAGGAGGGAAGGTAGGAGGAGGACGAGGAAGAGGAGGAGGGAAGGTAGGAAGAGGACAAGGAAGAGGAGGAGAGAAGGTAGGAGGAGGACGAGAAAGAGTAGAAAGGAAGGTAGGAGGAGGACGAGGAAGAGGAGAAGGGAAGGTAGGAGGAGGACGAGGAAGAGGAGGAAGGAAGGCAGGAGGAGAGCGAGGAAGAGGAGGAGGGAAGGTATGAGAAGGAGGAGGTAGAAGAGGAGGAAGGAAGGTAGGAGGAGGACGAGGAAGAGGAGGAGGGAAGATAGGAGGAGTACGAGGAAGAGGAGGAGGGAAGGTAGGAGGAGGACGAGGAAGAGGAGAAGGGAAGGTAGGAGGAGGACGAGGAAGAGGAGGAGGGAAGGTACGAGGAGGAAGAGGAGGAGGGAAGGTACGAGGAGGACGAGGAAGAGGAGGAGGAGGAGGAGGAGGAAGGAGAGGAAGACAAAGAGGAGGAGAAGGGGAAGAGGAAGAAAATGAGGAGGAGGAGCCGGAAAAGGAGAAGAAATAAGAATATGAGGAATACGAGAAGAAATAAGAATATTAGGAACAAGAGAAGATGACGAATAAGAAGAACAAGAACAAGAAAGAAAGAAAAGATAGTGAAGGAGGAAAGAAATTTGTAGCTGATGTGATAGAATAATAATTTTCTTATCTTGAGACAAGAAAAATGTGAAGAAAGTTTGAGTTTTTGGCTTCTTGGCAGATTGAAGACCCTGGAGGGTGGTAGTTGTGGTAGTTGTGGTAGTTGTGGTGGTTGTAGTAGCTGTGGTAGTTGTGGTAATTGTGGTATTTGTGGTAGTTGTGGTAGTTGTGGTAGTTGTGGTAGTTGTGGTGGTTGTAGTAGCTGTGGTAGTTGTGGTAATTGTGGTAGTTGTGGTAGTTGTGGTAGTTGTGGTAGTGATGGTAGTTGTGGTAGTTGTGGTAGTTGTGGTAGTTGTGGTAGTGATGGTAGTTGTGGTAGTTGTGGTGGTTGTGGTAGCTGTGGTAATTGTGGTAGTGATGGTAGTTGTGGTAGCTGTGGTAGTTTTGGTAGTTGTGGCAGTTGTGGTAGCTGTGGTAGTGATGGTAGTTGTGGTAGTTGTGGTAGTTGTGGTAGTGGTGGTGTTGTGGTATTTGTGGTAGCTGTGCTAGCTGTGGTAGTTGTGGTAGTTGTGGTAGTTGTGGTAGTTGTGGTAGTTGTGGTAGTGTGGTAGTTGTGGTAGTTGTGGTAGTTTTGGTAATTGCTGTAGTTGTGGTAGTTGTGGTAGTTGTGGTAGTTATGTAGTTGTGGTAGTTGTGGTAATTGTGGTAGTTTTGGTAGTTGTGGTAGTTATGGTAGTGATGGTAGTTGTGGTAGCTGTGGTAGTGATGGTAGTTGTGGTTGTGGTAGTTATGGTAGTTGTGGTAGTTGTGGAAGTGATGGTAGTTGTGGTAGTTGTGGTAGTTGTGGTTGTTTATGGTAGTTGTGGTAGTGATGGTAGTTGTGGTAGTGATGGTAGTTTTGGTAGTTGTGGTAGTTGTGGTAGCTGTGGTAGTTGTGGTAGTTGTGGTAGTTGTGGTAGTGATGGTAGTTGTGGTAGTTGTGGTAGTTTTGGTAATTGTTGTAGTTGTGGTAGTTGTGGTAGTTGTGGTAGTTATGGTAGTTGTGGTAGTTGTGGTAATTGTGGTAGTTTTGGTAGTTGTGGTAGTTATGGTAGTGATGGTAGTTGTGGTAGCTGTGGTAGTGATGGTAGTTGTGGTTGTGGTAGTTATGGTAGTTGTGGTAGTTGTGGAAGTGATGGTAGTTGTGGTAGTTGAGGTAGTTGTGGTAGTTGTGGTAGTTATGGTAGTTGTGATAGTGATGGTAGTTGTGGTAGTTGTGGTAGTTGTGGTAGCTGTGGTAGTTGTGGTAGTTGTGGTAGCTGTGGTAGTTGTGGTAGTTGTGGTAGTTGTGGTAGTTGTGGTAGTGATGGTAGTTGTGGTAGTTGTGGCAGTTGTGGTAGTGGTGGATACTGGTGGTAGTTGTGGTAGTGGTGGTAGTTGTGGTAGTTGTGGAAGTTGTGGTAGTTGTGGTAATTGTGGTAGTTGTGGTAGTGGTGGTAGTGGTGGTAGTGGTGGTAGTGGTGGTAGTTGTGGTAGTTGTGGTAGTTGTGGTAGTGGTGGTAGTTGTGGTAGTGGTTGTAGTGGTGGTAGTGATGGTAGTTGTGGTAGTGGTAGTAGCTGTGGTAGTTGTGGTAGTTGTGGTAGTGGTGGTAGTTGTGGTAGTGGTGGTAGTGGTGGTAATGATGGTAGTTGTGGTAGTGGTAGTAGTTGCGTTAGTTGTGGTAGTGGTGGTAGTTGTGGTAGTTGTGATAGTTGTGGTAGTTGTGGTAGTGGTGGTAGTTGTTGTAGTGGTGGTAGTTGAGGTAGCTGTGGTATGGTGGTAGTTGTGGTAGTAGTGGTAGTGGTGGTAGTTGTGGTAGTGGTGGTAGTTGTGGTAGTTGTGGTAGTTGTGGTAATTGTGGTAGTTGTGGTAATTGTGGTAGTTGTGGTAGTTGTGGTAGTGTAGACAGCCTATACTGTTTGCACAGACAGCCTATGCTGTCTGCCAGCTTAGTTCATATTTCGCGGCACTCAGGTGCTGCCCTCTCTAGGCCTACCCTGGTCAATGAGACGCTGGTCCCACTCGCACTCACTCTCTCAGCGGCCTAGACTCAGTCAACTTTCTCACTCCTCTCTCCCTCGCGGGCATGGCCCTCCCGGGCTATTTGCACAAACACACAAGCCTGTGTACCCATCACGACTTTGCAAATAAATTAAGAAGCCTCCGAAGACTTATCATTCACTCACCCACTACCAGAAACACCAAATAATCTCGTTCACATTGGTGGCAGCGGTGGTCGTAGCAGCTGTGTTTGCCTGGAGAGAGGAAGGAAATAGAATGAAGTTGTGTTCACTTCAGCACCCTTCACTAGAAGTATCCATCTCTCAACGAGTTATCCTGATGTCGTGTCTGCATGTTTCAGCATCCAGACACAGGTACAAGCAGGATCTAGCCGAAATTTGCCGAATTTCATAGAGAATTGTAAGTGGTGTCCCAGTGACCCCACGCTACAGCGTCCCACGCTGTTTCTCAAGTCACCTGTTCAGCGTCACTTGTATGTTCTGTTGTTGTTGTTCAGCTCAGCACAGCTATTTCAGCAAGTCAGAGGTGAGTTTTGTGGGGATTTCAGCATCCAGTGTGGGTTGTTTCTCCCACGTGTGTATGGGTGAGGAAGGTAGGCGCGGTCCTTCACCATCGCCACTCACTCATACCTCACCCGCCTACCACCACATTCCATCACCATGTACCCACTCCCTCTGCTGTGTTGTCTGCTGTTTTCCATGTGAATTCATTGCCAGAGCTGTGTATCCGAGTGCCCGAGGCCACTCAAAACTACGTGGATCAGCATGCCATGTAGATCACGATGCCACGTGGATCCCGACGCCACATGGGGTGTGGACGAAGCCACATGGATCTACGAGCCAAATGAGTTATCGAGCCAGACGTCCCATTCCACATGCTGTGGTCTGCTGCTGTCCGACTTCATGACGTCAAGATGTCTGCCTGACGTCACCTCGAGATGTCTGCTGACGTCACAGTGCTGCTGACGTCACCTCGCGATGTCACGCCTGACATCACATGATGTCACATCGAGTGTTTCAGTAATTATGTCAACATTGTCGAGAAGATTGAGAGAAGATATATGTCGTGCATTAATTAATTCCTCTCAGTCAGTGTTCTCACATGTTAATGTATGGCTTAGTGTCAATTTTGTGCACAGAAAAGCATCATTTGCTAGTTAAGCCATGTTGTATCGCATGTACTGCGGGTGTGTGTAAAATTTTCCATGTGTCCAGTGTGGTCTTGAGCCCAGACCCCAGAGTAGCACAACTGTGTTACTTGTCACCCGGTGTGACCAGCGCGTTTGACAGCTGATATTAGTCAGCCCCGAGCGTCCGAGCCTCTTGTACAGAAAGCTCTTATTGTTCGCCGCTCATGATGCCCTGCAGAATCATACCTGCTACGATTCCCATCGAGATTTGTTTCACTTCACCTCCAGATCTTCAGAGTGCAGTTATATGTTGAGAAACAAGTCTGGGGACACTTAGACTAACCTCTGCTATAGCTCTAACTGTCGAGAGAATGACACTCGTTAAGCCACAGTTTAAGCCCTGTCGGCAGGCACTGTGTCAGCCTCATGTCACAAGCTTCAGTGAGCTCCTGCACAAAGATGATGTCACTTTGACTGCTAGCTCGCTCACTGCAGTCTGGTGTATGATGTTACGACTCCCAGATGTTCCGCCGAGTTGTCTCTGCCACGACGCACTCCACGCTCGCTGGCAGTGACAACCCAGTGACAGTACCAGTCGAGAAGTGTCCTCCTGAGTCACTTGCCAGAAGTCTTGTCCAGTTGCCGAGTTTTGACGATGCCTCACTCGAGGGCACCAGCATGTCATGCCCCAGGTTGAGTGAAACCTGCAGTGACTCCTACGATGAATTCACCGTTCTAAAGGAAACCGTTACGTCACAGCTCAGCCGCAGAGATGTCTCCTGTGTAGTATCTGTCCAGACGCAGGAAGGCGTGCAGTGATGCCCATCGATGCTCACTGCCTTTGACCACGTTGTTCAGCACACCCAACATGTTTTTTTTTTTCCATCCCTGTAAGAAGTTTTTTCCATGTCCATATGTATATACATGTTTTTATTTTGTGTTCTGTGCCCTGTTCCTACGAGAGAGAAACCGAGTTTTTTTTACCACCAGTGATGCGAGGTAGGTGGCCGAGCAAATGTAGACAGCCTGTACTGTCTGCACAGACAGCCTATGCTGTCTGCCACCTTAGTTCATATATCGCGGCATTCAGGTGCTGCCCTCTCTAGGCCTGCCCAGGTCAGAAGGACGCTGGTCCCACTCGCGCTCACTCTGTCAGCAGCCTAGTCTCAGTCAAAAGTCTCATTCCTCTCTCCCTCGCGGGCATGCCCCTCCTAGGACATGGGCTCAAACACACAAGCCTGTGTACCCACCACGACTATGCAAATAAAGTAAGAAGCCTCCGAAGACGTATCACTCACTCACCCGCCACCAGAAACACCAAATAATATCGTTCACAGTAGTGGTGGTAGTTGTGGTAGAGGTGGTAGTTGTGGTAGTTGTGGTAGTGGTGGTAGTTGTCGTAGTTGTGGTAGTGGTGGTAGTTGTGGTAGTTGTAGTAGTTGTGGTAGTAGTTGTGGTAGTTGCAGTAGTTGTGGTAGTTTTGGTAGGTGTGGTAGTGGTAGTAGTTGTGGTAGTTGATATAGTTGTGGTAGTAGTTGTGGTAGTTTTGGTAGTGGTGGTAGTTGTGGTAGTGGTGGTAGTTGTGGTAGTTGTAGTAGTTGTGGTAGCGGTAGTAGTTGTGGTAGTTGTAGTAGTTGTGGTAGTTTTGGGTAGGTGTGTAGTGGTAGTAGTTGTGTAGTTGATATAGTTGTGGTAGTGGTAGTAGTTGTGGTAGTTTTGGTAGTGGTGGTAGTTGTGGTAGTGGTGGCAGTTTTGGTAGTGGCGGTAGTTGTGGTAGAGGTGGTATTGTTAATGGTGGTAACTGAGGTAGTGGTGGTAGTTAAGGTAGTTTTGATAGTTGTGGTAGTGGTGGTAATTGTGGTAGTAGTGGTAGTTGTCGTAGTGGTGGTAGTTGTGGTAGTGGTGGTATTAGTGGTGGTAGTGGTGGTAATGATGGTAGTTGAGGTAGTGGTGGTAGTTGCGACAGTTGTGATAGTTGCGGAAGTGGTGGTAATTGTGGTAGTGGTGATGGTAGTAGTGGTAGTTGTGGTAGTTGTGATAGTGGTGATAATGGTGGTAAGGTGGTAGTTGTGGTAGTGGTGGTAGTTGTGGTAGTGGTTGGAGTTGTGGTAGTGGTGATAGTTGTGTTAACGGTGGTAATGGTGGTAGTGGTGGTAGTTTGTGGTAGTGGGAGTAGTTGTCGTAGTGATGGTAGTGGTGGTAGTAGTGGAAGTGGTGGTAGTAGTGGTTTTGGTGGTGGTGGTGGTGGTGGTATTGGTGGTGGTGGTAGTGGTGGTGGTGGTATGGGTGGTGGTAGTGGTGGTGGCTGTGGTGGTGGTGGTGGTGGTGGTGGTGGTGGTGGTAGTGGTGGTAGTGGTAGTGGTGGTGGTGGTGCTGGTGGTAGTGGTGGTGGAGGGGGTAGTGGGGGTGATGGTGGTAGGGGTGCTGGTGGTAGTGGTCGTGGTGGTGGTAGTCGTGGTTGTGGTGGTAGTGGTGGTTACCTGGAGGTTACCTGGAGGGTATTCCGGGGATCAACGCCCCCGCGGCCCGGTCCATGACCAGGCCTCCCGATGGATCAGGGCCTGATCAATTTAGGTTGTTACTGCTGGCCGCACGCAGTCCAACGTACGAGCCACAGCTCGGCTGACCCGGCACTGACTTTAGGTATCTGTCCAGCTCTCTCTTGAAGGCAGCCAGGGGTTTATTGGCAATTCCCCTAATGCTTGATGGGAGGCTGTTGAACAGTTTTGGGCCCCGGACACTTATGGTGTTTTCTCTTAGTGTACCAATGGCGCCCCTACTTTTTATTGGGGGCATTTTGCATCGCCTGCCCAGTCTTTTACTTTCGTAGGGAGTGATTTCCGTGTGCAGATTTGGGACCATTCCTTCCAAGATTTTCCAAGTGTAGATTATGATATATCTCTCCCTCCTGCGTTCCAACGAGTACAAGTCAAGTGCTTCCAAGCGTTCCCAATAGTTAAGGTGCTTGACAGAACTTATACGTGCAGTAAAGGATCTCTGTACACTCTCTAGATCTGCGATTTCACCTGCTTTGGTGATGGTATTGGTAGTGGTATTGGTGGTGGCTGTGGTGGTGGTGGTGGTGGTGGTGGTGGTGGTAGTTGTCGTGATGGTAGTGGTGGTGGTGGTAGTGGTCGTGATGGTGGTAGTGGTGGTGGTGGTGGTGCTGATGGTAGTGGTCGTGGTGGTGGTAGTTTGCTGGTAATGATGGTGGGGTGGTGGTGATGGTGGTGGTGGGGGTAGTGGTGGTGATGGTAGTGATGGTGGAAAATGGTGGTGATGGTATTGATGGTGGGGGTCGTGGTGGTGGTAGTTGTCGGGGTAATGATGATGGTGGTGGTGGTGGTGGTGGTGGTGGTGGTAGTGGTGGTGATGGTAGTGATGGTGGTAGTGGTGGTGATGGTATTGATGGTGGTGGTCGTGGTGTTGGTAGTGGTATTGGTGGTAGTGATGGTGGTGGTGATGGTGGTGATAGGGGTAGTAGTAGTGGTAGTGGTGGTAGTAGTGGTGTTGGTTGGATATTGGTGGTGGGGTGATGGGGGTGATGGAGGTGGTAGTGGTGGGGTAGTGGTGGTGGTGATGGTGGTGGTGGTAGTGGTGGTGGTAGTGGTGGTGGTGGTATTGATGGTGGGGGTTCGTGGTGGTGGTAGTGGTGGTGGTGGTAATGGTGGTAGTGGTGGTGGTGATGGTGGGGGTTTGGGGGTTGTGGTGGTAGTAGGGGTGGTGGTGGGTTGTGGGGGTAGTAGTGGTGGTGGTGGTGGTGGTGATGGTGGTCGTGATGGTGGTTGTGGTATTGGTGGTGGGGTGATAGTGGTGGTGGTTGTGATTGTGGTGGTGGAGGGGGTAGGGGTGGTGGTGGTGGTGATGGTGATGGTGATGGGGGTGGTGGTAGTGGTGGTGGTAGTGTTGGTGGTGATGGTGGTGGTGGTAAGTGATGGTGGTGATTGTGGGTGGTGGTGGTGGTAGTGATGGTGTGATTGTGGTAGTAAAGGGGGTAGTGGTGGTGGTTTGGTGGTGGTTGTGGTGGAGGAATAAATTATGCACAAGTCGGCTTAACTTGGGAAATGATTCAACATTATAAAGGATTTAGATTAAGAGAGAAGAGAGAGAGATGAGGGGAAGAGAGAGAGAGAGGGGGAGAAGAGAGAGAGAGAGAGAGAGAGAGGGGAGAGAGAGAGAGAGAGAGAGAGAGAGAGAGGAGAGAAAAGAGAGAAGAGAGAGAGAGAGAGAGAGAGAGAGGAGAGAGAAAAGAAGAGAGAGAGAGAGAGAGAGAGAGAGAGAGAGAGAGAGAGAGAGAGAGAGAGAAAAGAGAGAGAGAGAAAAGAGAGAGAGAGAGAGAGAGAGAGAGAGAGAGAGAGAGAGAGAGAGACGACTGTACACTGACATCACTTATCCAAGAGAAGAAATGCCAGCTGCTCTAAGCTAAAATCAATCACCAGCTGAGAGTATATCAGTTTGGGGGAAATAGATGGCAAGTAACATTTTGCACCTGAGAAAACGCAAATGATGATCGTCTCTAGGCACCATGATGGTAATGCTGGTGCAGTAGTAAGGATGAATGGACGATGTTGGCACCTGGAGAAGAAGTTGATATCCTTGGGGTGAAATTTGACTCCAAACTAACCATGAAGAACCATTTTGTAAATCTTGCAAACAAGGCAGCCAGGAAGCTTACAGCACTTCGCCGTATCTCGCATCTGCTTGACAGTAGGGGGTTGCAAGATCCTGTACGAGGCACAAGTACGCTCACACCTTGAGTATGCTCCATTTTCCCGGGTTTTTGCCTGCCCCCCTTCTCATCTGCGACTGCTTGACAGAGTAGAGAACAGAGCAAGACGTCTCATCTCTCGCCTGGACCCATCCTGGATAGATCTGTCATTTCAGCAGAGCCTTCAACATAGGGGGATGTGGTGGCCTTACTGTTATGTACAAGGCCAATATTTCAAAATACCACACTTGGAATCCACTTCGAGGACAGCGTAAAACAAGCTTTTATGCCACAAGACGGCAGAAAGCAGCAACTTCACTCTGGCTGACCCTTCTCCAGAACATCCTCCATCTGAGATCATACATACCCAGGATGACTCGAGTATGGAACACATTCGTACAGCATAATGATGTCAACGAGATAACGTCATTGATCAAATGAAAATGCTGGCCCACAGATGGCCCCAACTTCACCTGTTCCCTACTTGTATGTCTCATAACAATAAAAATGCTTTCAAATGAGCTAAATGTAGGTAACAGCTCTTAGCTTGCCAATAAAGTTAGGAATCCTTAACCTGTAAATAGCTGTCAATAAAGCTAGGGATCCTTAACCTTGTCAAACCCTGTGTAAAAAAAAAAAAAAAAAAAAAAAAAAAAGTAAGAGAGAGAGAAAGAGAGAGAGAGAGAGAGAGAGAGAAGAGAAAAGAGAGAGGGGAGAGAGAGAGAGAGAGAGAGAGAGAGAGAGAGAGAGAGAGAGAAAGTAAGAGAAGAGAAAAGAGAGAGAGAGAGAGAGGGAGAGAGAGAGAAAAGAGAGAGAGAGAGAGAGAGAGAGAGAGAGAGAGAGAGAGAGGAGAGAGAGAGAGAGAGAGAGAGAGAAAGAGAGAGAACCACTAGAGAGAGAAACACTAGTACCTCTGTACTAGCATGTGCAATGTACAGACCTCAGTGGAAACATGCAGACCCCATCAACTTCCTAATGGAAAATATTGACTCCCTTCTGCTACAACACAACTGTCAACATATTATAATTTTGGTGACCTCAACTAGCACCTTACACAGAGGGACTTTGATGACCTTCTTGCAGTGTTTGACATGAGAAACTTTGTTGATTTCCCTACTCATATCTCTGGCTCCTCCTTGACCCAGTATGAGTGATCTGGCAGAAGCCATAGTCACTTGTCAACCCCCCGGGTACGTTGGGTCGTCTGACCACAAGGCTGTTTTTTACGACACTTAAGATCCCAACAGAACGAGGTGAGGAGTCCACACGCACAACCTGGCTATGGGAAGAGGGAATTGGCCACCCTTTGCTCTGAGCTCGCCACCACCGATTGGAATGCTCTTCTCAAGGGGATGTTTTACAACCAAGTGAAAGCCTTCAACTGGACACATCCTTAATCTACAACAAGAACACATTCCTCACCGGCAATATGTGACGAAGCCTACAGATCAGCCTTGGTTTGGCTTTCGTTGTAGAGAGGCTGCTACTGCTAAGTACAAAGCATGCGAAGGTATAAGAGACATCCTACCACCTATAACAGGAACTTGCACAGGCAAGCCTGTAGGCATATGGGTGATGTTCAAAAGTGGGCCATTGCTAAATGGGAGGTGGCCCCAAAAGAAAGCTTGCATCAGGTAGGGTAAGGCTCCAAAACCTGGTGGTTCCCTGGCAAGGACAGACAAGGTTATCTGCCTGATGAACTTATTCCACCTCTAAATCGACAGGATGAGACCTCCTCTACTAGTAGTCAAAAGAAGGCGGACCTCTTGCTGAACACTTTGCTACCAAAATGCAAGTTCCTGATCCAGCAAGGGTCCCTCCTTGGCTAGCTGCAAAAACTGTGTCAAAACTGTCAGGGTGACAATAAGGCAGGAGGAGGGCATTTTCTTCTTAAATCGCTGGACCAAGAAAAGGCTGTGGCCCAGACAAGTTGAGCCCAAGATTGTTGAGAAGATGTGCAGACCAGCTAGCCCGCACCTCTAACTCGCATCTTTCAGCACTGGGCCCAGTACAGTGTAAATGGCCCTCTCTATGGAAAGAGGCAAATGTAGTCCCTGTTCACAAAAAGAAGAGCAGAGCAGAAATCAGCAACTACAGACCATGTCACTCTTGTCAATCACTGGGAAGATCCTTGAGACAATAATCTTCAAGACAAATGACAGAGTTTTTTGACTACCACTCACTACTTTGTGATCGTCAATAGGCTTCAGGAAAAGGGTTTCTCTGCTGCTGATCTGTTGTTAAAAACCCCTCCACTAAGTGGCAACCAGTCACTGGATGAATTCAAAGTCAGGTGTGGTGTACACTGGACATTGCTGGCGCTTTCGACCGGGTGTGGCACCAGGGCCTCTTACAAAACTTCAAGCAAATGGGAATTGCAGGCTCTACGCTATGTCTCCTCAGTGATTACCTTCATGGTAGATCTCTAAGTGTAGTTCTCAATGAACGGAATCAGCAAGACATCCTATTGGGGAAATGTTCCACAAGGAAGCGGGCTGGGTCCATTGTTATGGAATGTCTACTTCAACGACCTTCTTCATCTCATCCCAGAATCCCCATGCATAGCAGGGCGACTGTACACTGACATTCACTTATCCAAAAGAAAAAATGCCAGCTGCTCTAAGCTACGTCAATCACCCGCTGAGAGCTGTATCAGCTTGGGGGAAAAAGATGGCAAGTAACATTTGCACCTGAGAAAAACGCAAATGATGATCGTCTGTAGGCACCACGATGGTAATGCGGGGCAGTAGTAAGGATGAATGGGAAGGTGTTGGCACCCGGGGAAGAAGTTGATATCCTTGGGGGGAAATTTGACTCCAAAACTAACCATGAAGAACCATGTTGTAAATCTTGCAAACAAGGCAGCCAGGGAAACTTACAGCACTTCGCCGTATCTCGCATCTGCTTGACAGTAGGGGTTGCAAGATCCTGTACGAGGCACAAGTACGCTCACACCTTGAGTAAAAGCTCCACTTTCTTGGTTTGCCTGCCCCCCCTTTTCATCTGCGACGCTTGACAGAGTAGAGAACAGAGCAAGACGACTCATCTCTCGCCTGGACCCATCCTGGATAGATCTGTCATTTCAGCAGAGCCTTCAACAAGGAGGGATGTGGGTGGCCTTACTGTTATGTAAAGGCCAATATTGTCAAAATACCCACTTGGATCCACTTCGAGGACAGCGTGAAACAAGCTTTTATGCCCAAGACGGCAGAAAAACAGCAACTTCACTCTGGCTGTACCCTTCTCCAGAACATCACTCCATTTGAGATCATACATACCCAGGATGACTCGAGTATGGAACATTTGTACAGCATAATGATGTCAACGAGATAAAGTCAGTTGATCAAATGAAAATGCTGGCCCACAGATGGCTCCCAACTTCATCCTGTTCCCTACTTGTAGTCCATAACAATAAAAATGCTTTCAATGACTGATGTAGGTAACAGCTCTTAGCTTGCCAATAAAGTTAGGAATCCTTAGCCTGTAAATAGCTTGTCCCAAAAAAGTTAGGGATCCTTAACCTTGTCAAACCCTGTGTAAAAAAAAAAAAAAAAAAAAAAACAAGAGAGAGAGAGAGAGAGAGAGAGAGAGAGAGAGAGAGAGAGAAGGAATAAACAGATAACACAGGACTTAAATGACAACATCGAGAGTATCAGCTGAGAAAAACTGTGTATTTCTGTCAAAGTTGAGGACTATTTTGTATTATCTAGGTGTCTGAGTCACGGATAGAAAAGCAGAAGACTCTCTCCCCCACCCTCCACTCCCTCCTTCCACTGACGGAATGAAAACATTGGGAGAAAATATCCCACACCACCTTGGGAAAATGGCATAGAGTTTACAAGTAGAGACAGAACTGTTTGGAAGACAAAGGCAACAACTACCTCTGCTAGACTACTACTGTTACTATCTTACACTACCTGTGTTAGTCCACTACCACTAACAGAACCGTATGTATCAGTGGTTCTACATTAGTTACTACTAGTTCTGGTATGACAGTTCCAGCTCTCTGCTTCTGCCACTGCTGCTGTTGCTGACTCGGTTGCTCATGTGTCCAGAGATCGTCCTGATGCTGTTGATCAGCAAACTTCAAGGAAGTGTTGTCTCCAGAGTGTCGCGTCAGAGGAATGAATACGATGGTCTGCACTGGTTCACTGGGGTTTATTGTGGTTTAACGAGGGAAAACTTAAACTTATTAGGAATTTCTATTTGTAAATAAATTTTGCCTGACCCAGCAATCACAATACTATAAATAAATGAATAATATATAATAATATAATATATATATATATATATATATATATATATATATATATGTATATAATATATATATATATATATATATATATATATATATATATAATATAAAATATATATATATAAAATTTTTATGTATATATATATATATATTATTATATATATATTATATATATATATATATATATATATATATGTAAAATATATGTATATATATTGCATACACAAATTTCCGCTTGACTTATTCGGCAAAAAACAGCGTTGCCATTTAAGCCAAAATCGCACGATAATATATATATATATATATATATATATATATATATATATATATAAAATTATAATATATATATAATATATATATATATATATATATATACATATATATACACATATGTCGTGCCGAATATGTAAAACTGGTCAATTAGCAAGAACTCATTTAAAATTAAGTCTTTTCTAAAATTTTCTCTTATACGTTTAAAGATATTTTTTTTTTCATTAATGTTAATGTCAAAATTTTTAATTTTGCACCAAAAGAATCTTAGAAAACTTACCTAACCTTATTATAACAAGAACAATTTTATTTTAGCCTAAACCAACTAAATAAAATTTTATATTTGTTTACAATAACTTAATACTAAACAAACACAGTGAAAAATATTTTTTCTCGTTAGGTTCTGAATGATTTTGGCAAAAATTATTGCATACACAAATTTTCACTTGTCTTATACGGCAAGATGAGCGTTGCTATTTAAGCCAAGATCGCAAGTTCTGCCTATTCGGCACGACACACACACCCCACACAAAACACACACACCCTTCACATATATATATATATATATATATAATATATATATATATATATATATATTATATATATATATATATATATATATATATATATATATATGTCGTGCCGAATACCTGGAGTTTACCTGGAGAGAGTTTCGGGGGTCAACTCCCCCGCGGCCCGGTCTGTGACCAGGCCTCCTGGTGGATCAGCGCCTGATCAACCAGGCTGTTGCTGCTGGCTGCACGCAAACCAACGTACGAGCCACAGCCCGGCTGATCAGGAACTGACTTTAGGTGCTTGTCCATGCCAGCTTGAAGACTGCCAGGGGTCTGTTGGTAATCCCCCTTATGTGTGCTGGGAGCAGTTGAACAGTCTCGGGCCCCTGACACTTATTGTATGGTCTCTTAACGTGCTATGTGACACCCTGCTTTTCATTGGGGGGATGGTGCAAACGTCTGCCAAGTCTTTTGCTTTCGTAGTGAGTGATTTTCGTGTGCAAGTTCGGTACTAGTCCCTCTAGGATTTTCCAGGTGTATATAATCATGTATCTCTCCCTCCTGCGTTCCAGGGAATACAGGTTTAGAAACCTCAAGCGCTCCCAGTAATTGAGGTGTTTTATCTCCGTTATGCGCGCCGTGAAAGTTCTCTGTACATTTTCTAGGTCGGCAATTTCACCTGCCTTGAAAGGTGCTGTTAGAGTGCAGCAATATTCCAGCCTAGATAGAACAAGTGACCTGAAGAGTGTCATCAGGGCTTGGCCTCCCTAGTTTTGAAGGTTCTCATTATCCATCCTGTCATTTTCTAGCAGATGCGATTGATACAATGTTATGGTCCTTGAAGGTGAGATCCTCCGACATAATCACTCCCAGGTCTTTGACGTTGGTGTTTCGCTCTATTTCGTGGCCAGAATTTGTTTTGTACTCTGATGAAGATTTAATTTCCTCATGTTTACCATATCTGAGTAATTGAAATTTCTCATCGTTGAACTTCATATTGTTTTCTGCAGCCCACTGAAAGATTTGGTTGATGTCCGCCTGGAGCCTTGCAGTGTCTGCAATGGAAGACACTGTCATGCAGATTCGAGTGTCATCGGCAAAGGAAGACACGGTGCTGTGGCTGACATCTTTGTCTATGTCGGATATGAGGATGAGGAACAAGATGGGAGCTAGTACTGTGCCTTGTGGAACAGAGCTTTTCACCGTAGCTGCCTCGGACTTTACTCTGTTGACGACTAGGCAGAACTTGCGATCTTGGATTAAATAGCAACGTTCATCTTGCCATATAGGACAAGAGAAAATTTGTGTATGCAATAATTTCGCCAAAATCATTCTGAACCTAACGAAAAAAAATATATTTGATTGTGTTTGTTTAGTATTAAATTACTGTAAAAGTATTTAAAATATATATAGTTGGGTTAGGCTAAAATAAATTGTTCTTGTTATAATAAGGTTAGGTAAGTTTTCTAAGATTCTTTTGGTGCAAAATTAAAATTTTTTACATTAATATAATTGAAAAAAATATATCTTTAAACGTATAAGAGAAAATTTTAGAAAGGACTTAATTTTAAATGAGTTCTTGCAAATTGACCAGTTTTACATATTCGGCACGACATATATATATATATATATATATATTTTATATATATATATATATATATATATATATATATATATATAATATAAATATATATATATATATATATATTATATATATATATATATATATATATATATATATATATGCAATAAGATCACAGTAAACAGGTGATTTCAAAATATGCAAAACAACCACTCTGAAAAGAATAGAGAAATTCCAAGCGCTTTCGTGACTACTCACATTATCAATTATATAGTTCCTTGATAATGTGAGTAGTCACGAAAGCGCTTGGAATTTCTCTATTCTTTTCAGAGTGGTTGTTTTGCATATATATATATATGTCGTGCCGAATATGCAAAACTGGTCAATTAGCAAGAACTCATTTAAAATTAAGTCCTCTCTAAAAATTTCTCTTATAAGTTTAAAGATATACTTTTTTCATTAATGTTATGTAAGAATTTATAATTTTGCACCAAAAGAATCTTAGAAAACTTACCTAACCTTATTATAACAAGAACAATTTATTTTAGCCTAACCCAACTAAATATATTTTAGAATTGTTTACAATAATTTAATACTAAACAAACACAGTGAAATATATTTTTTTCGTTAGGTTCTGAATGATTTTGGCGAAATTATTGCATTCACAAATTTTCGCTTGTCCTATATGGCAAGATGAACGTTGCTATTTAAGCCAAGATCGCAAGTTCTACCTATTCGGCACGACGTATATATATATATATATATATATATATATATATATATATATATATATATATATATATATATATATATATATATATATATATATATATATATATATATATATATATATATATGCAATAAGGTCACAGTAAACAGGTGATTTCAGAATATGCAAAACAACCACTCTGAAAGAATAGAGAAATTCCAAGCGCTTTCGTGACTACTCACATTCTCAAGGAACTATGAAAGTAAAGCATCCAAGGAAGCTATATAAGGGGTCTGGCCAGCACCTCACTATCAGATCCCACAACGGTTTAAACACCTGACGCGCGCCGACCAACTTGGATAGGTCCTTTGCACAACTCACCCCACAAACTATTCTACCCAAGAAAATTTAAAAATTATTTGTCCAGTGTATTATTCTTCCCAAATTCTATTAATTATAAATGGATCTAATTTATATAAACCAAAGGAAATATTCATATTATTGTCAAAACTGCTTTTTATGAAACAAGATTCAATTATATTCCTGTCGACCATGGACTTGATTGATACTACTTTCTCAACTTTTTGAAAATCAATTGCATGGTTAAAATCTCTTACATGTAAGAGATTTTAACCATCCAATTCTTGGGTAGAATAGTTTGTGGGTGAGTTGTGCAAAGGACCTATCCAAGTTGGGTCGGCGCGCGTCAGGTGTTTAACCGTTGTGGGATCTGATAGTGAGGTGCTGGCCAGACCCCTTATATAGCCTCCTTGGATGCTTTACTTTCATAGTTCCTTGAGAATGTGAGTAGTCACGAAAGCGCTTGGAATTTCTCTATTCTTTCAGAGTGGTTGTTTTGCATATTCTGAAATCACCTGTTTACTGTGATCTTATTGCATATATATATATATATATATATATATATATTATATATATATATATATATATATATATATATATATATATATATATAATATATATACATGTGTGTGTGTGTGTGTGTGTGTGTGTGTGTGTGTGTGTGTGTGTGTGTGTGTGTGTGTGTGTGTGTGTGTGTGTGTGTGTGTGTGTGTGTGTGTGTGTGTGTGTGTGTATCGTGCGATTTTGGCTTAAATGGCAACGCTCTTTTTGCCGAATAAGTCAAGCGGAAATTTGTGTATGCAATAATTTCGTAAAAATCATTCTGAACCAAACGAAAAAATATATTTCATTGTGTTTGTTTATTATTAAATTTTTGTAAACTTAAATAAAATATATTTAGTTGGATTAGGCTAACTTAAATTGCGCTTGTTATAATAAGTTTAGGTAAATTATCTTCATATAAATGAGAGAAAATTTTAGAAAGGACTTAATTTTAAATGAGTTCTTGTTAACTGACCAATATTACTTATACGGCATGACATATATATAATAAATATTCACTTAATTCGCCCAACTGCGGTTGCATGGGTCGGGTCATAGCTCCTGGCCCCGCCTCTTCACCTGACCGCTACCCGGTCACTCTTCCCGCTCCGTGAGCTTTATCATACCTCTTCTTAAAGCTATGTATGGATCCTGCCTCCACTACATCACTACCCAGGCTATTCCACTTCCTGACAACTCTGTGACTGAAGAAATAATTCCTAACATCCCTGTGATTCATCTGAATCTTCAGCTTCCAACTGTGACATCTCGTTGCTGTGACCCATCTCTCGAACATCCTGTCTCTGTCCACTTTGTCTATACCTCTCAGTACTTTATATGTCGCTATTATATCCCCCGTTACGCTCCTGTCTTCCAGTGTCATCAGGTCGATTTCCATTAACCTGTCCTCGTAAGGCATACCCCTTAGCTCTGGGACTAGTCATGTTGCAAACCTTTGCACTTTCTCAAGTTTCCTTACATACTTGGCTAGGTGAGGCTTCCAAACTGGTGCTGTTAGTGTGTGTGTGTGTGTGTGTGTGTGTGTGTGTGTGTGTGTGTGTGTGTGTGTGTGTGTGTGTGTGTGTGTGTGTGTGTGTCTGTGTGTGTCTGTGTGTGTGTGTGTGTGTGTGTGTGTGCGTGTGTGTGTGTGTGTGTGTGTGTGTGTGTGGTGTGTGTGTGTGTGTGTGTGTGTGTGTGTGGTGTGTGCGTGTGTGTGGTGTGTGTGTGTACTCACCTCACCTAGTTGTACTCACCTAGTTGAGGTTGCGGGGGTCGAGTCCGAGCTCTGGCCCCCCCTCTTCACTGATCGCTACTAGGTCACTCTCCCTTGAGCCGTGAGCTTTATCATACCTCTGCTTAAAGCTATGTATGTGTGTGTGTGTGTGTGTGTGTGTGTGTGCCCGCGTGTGTGTGTGTGTGTGTACTCACCTAATTGTGGTTGCATGGGTCGAGACTCAGCTCCTGGCCCCGCCTCTTCACTGATCGCTACTAGGTCCTCTCTCTCTCTGCTTCCTGAGCTGTATCATACCTCTTCTTAAAACTATGTATGGCTCCTGCCTCCACTACTTCACTTGCTAGGCTATTCCACTTCCTGACAACTCTATGACTGAAGAAATACTTCCTAACGTCCCTGTGACTCGTCTGAGTCTTCAGCTTCCAGTTGTTGACCCTTGTCTCTGTGTCCCCTCTCTGGAACATCCTATCTCTGTCCACCTTGTCTATTCCCCGCAGTATCTTGTATGTCGTTATAATGTCTCCCGTGACCTTCTGTCCTCCAGTGTCGTCAGTCCGATCTCCCTCAACCTTTCTCGTACGACATTCCCCTGAGCTCGGGGAAAAGCCTTTTTGCAAACCTTTGTACTTTCTCTAATTTCTTGACTTTTTTGACCAGGTGTGGGTTCCAGACGGGTGCTGATACTCCAGTAGGGCCCAACAAACACAGTTACAGTGTCTTAAAACGATTCCTTTTTAAGGTTGGGAAAACGCTATTCTCAGGTTTCCCAGGCCCCCGATGCTGCCGCATTTTTTGGTTGATGTGTGCCCCCGGTAGGGTGCTCGGTTTTAGGGTCCCCCCCGGGTCTTTCCCCCGAGTGAGGTCTTAGTCTTTGTCCCCCTAGCCTATACGCTGTCGCGGTCTTCTTTCCCCCTCCCCAATCTTCATGACTTTGCATTTGGCTGGTTTGAATTCGAGAACCCATTAGGGCCACAGTCCAGCTGCCGGGTTTTTTGCGTCCTCCCTCATCCCATCCGTTTTAATTCTTTCATCAACTTCCATCACGGGCGTAGGGACATTCAGGTTTTTTCCTTCCATCTGTCTTAAAATATATCAAAAATAGAAATGGTCCAGAAATGCCCCCTGGGGGGCCCCCCGCTGTAAAGGCCCCATGTGATACCTCTTACGTCCATGACCGTTGCTGCCTCCCTGTCAGGTTTCCCGGTCCTGCATTTGCCCCCCCTGTTGCATTCGCCTGACCCCAGCTTCT
Organism: Cherax quadricarinatus; assembly: GCF_026875155.1. NCBI lineage: Eukaryota > Metazoa > Arthropoda > Malacostraca > Decapoda > Parastacidae > Cherax > Cherax quadricarinatus. The sequence goes on from NC_069404.1 coordinate 65,607,426, forward strand.
GCACTAATTCTTTGGGGAAACTGTGTAAGGCCTTCCTCAGTCAGGAAAAAAGCAATTTCCCACCCCCCTCTCTGTGTCTTATTCGTTCCCCTTTTCATAAAAATCCAGGGGTTTGTGATACAAGATTTTCCCCTTTCCTGAACCCCCTGCTGGTTTTCATTTTTAATCTTGTTCCCTTTTTAGGTGTTCCACCACTTCCCCCTGATAATCTTCTCCCTGACTTTGCACGCAATGCAGTCAGAGACACAGGGCTGTTAACTTAGCGCCCCGTTTCTGTTTCCTTTCTTAAATATGGGAACTACATTAGCGTCTTCCCTTTTAGGTATTGCCAGTTTTAAAGGGGTGTGTTGAAGATTGTGGTTAAGGACGCACAGCACTCGCTCCTTTTTAAGGACCCCTGGGAGATTTTCCCGGGCCCATCGCCTTTGAGTGTCAAGGGCATTAGAAGCTTTTCACCTCCTCCCCAGTTGTTGTTGTCATCCCAAAACTTGTTTTTATATTCCCCCTTGTTGTTCCCTTTTGTGCTGTCTTCCCCCAAACCCTTTCCCGTCCTACTTAAAAAAATTCCTTAATTCCCGTTCCTCCTCACTCCTCCCGTCATTTTTGAGTTCTCCCCCCTTTTGTCCTTAATCTGATACCCGGTCTTTGACTGTTTCTTCCTCCTGATGTGGCTATACAACAGTTTTGGGCAGTCTTGATTCTCGATGCTTCTTTTTTTTCGTCCCCGGGCCCCCTCCTCCGTGCATGCTCACCTGGCTTGCGGCTGATCTCCCCATTTTGTTGTGTTCCGCCTTCTTTTCTTTTTCCATTCTTACTGCACTTTGTTTTTGCTCCTTACACCCCGGGTAAACCAGGGGGGTTCGGTCTTCCCCTTGTTTCTGTTGCCCTTGGGAAAAAAACCTTTCACTGCCTCCTTGATTTTGTTGTTACATATTTCCCTCATTCATGTACTTGCTTTTCCGCCGTTCCTGTCCCCCGGACCTCCCCCAGGAATAAATTTAACCCCAGTAGTTCCCCCCTTTATAGTCATGCTTTTCCCAATCCCTCCCGTTATTTCTCCACTTGCACCTACTAGTATTCAAAGCACGAACCCCTGGCGTACTCCAGGGGGCTCTCATACTTGA
>NC_069404.1:65609049-65630772 GCF_026875155.1 Cherax quadricarinatus
GCCTTTTTAAAGGTTGCCTTCTTCAGCGGTTAAAATTTACATATATATCCTGCAAAAAAGTTGCATAGATATTAAAGGGCGTACCAGAAAATAACATTCCTAACCTGGTAGTCCAGGTGTCAGCAGGCCATTCACAGAGGGCAGCAGTATTTTTGAACCTGATAATGTATGAAGTTTATGTCGTCCCCCCTCTGTGAAGGGAGGTAAATTAGGTGTTGGAATATGTGCATTAGCTGCATGTTGTTCAATTACTCCTTCCTCTAATTGTTGTTGTGCCAGAGTTAACGTTTTATTCTCTAATTCAAGGCGAGATTTTTCGAGCTCGCGATCCTTTTCTCTCTCTTTTAACTCATGTTCTCTAGCTTTCCCCCTCAGTTCTCTAGCTTTTCCTCAACTTCTCTATCCTTTGCTCTTTCCCCCAAGTTAACTTAATATAACTTTTTTCCTCACTTACTTTAGCTTGTTCCTCATGTACTCTAGCTCTCTCCTCACGATCAAGTCTATCACGCTCCTTTTTGTCTTCTCTCCCCCTTTCTAACTGTCTATCTTGGTTTCCCCTTTCAATTCGATCTCTCTCCTTTTTATCCTCTCTTTTCTCTTTCAACTATCTTTCTTGATTCTCTCTCTCAATTCTTTCTCTCTCCTTATCCTTTCTCTTTCTCTTTTCCCTGTCTCTCTTCTCCCCTCAATTCTCTCCCTTTCAAGTCTTTCCTGGATCTTAGCACTAATGAAAGATTCTAAATTTTCCCTGTTATTCCTAACTTCCGCATTCATCCCAAAACTGGTATTCCCCCATACTTGCAAGAATAACTTAAACTATCGGGGGAAAATGAAACGGGTATTAAAGAAAATGGAGGGTTCAATTCCTGCTTGCTCAAACTGTAAATAAACAAGAGGGCTCGATCCCTGTTTTCAATTAAACAATATTATTAACGAAAAAAAAGGGGTTCTATGCCGACTCCGAGCAAACAGTAAGTAGAATGGGGTCTCTTGACCATCCAGTCTTCTCCCCAAAACAAATCAAGAGTGTCCTACGACAGTTCCCTTGATAAAATAAGAGCTCAGTGAAACAAATTGTCACTGGAAAATCTCGGGTCCCTAGAGTCAATCCTTCAAAGTGTTTTCAAGGTTGAAAAGGTGGCAGAATTAAATATTAATCCTGCCTGACTTGACTTACAAAAAATTTGAGACTATAACAATCACCAATCTTTTAAATACATGCACCATAGTCCTACCACAGAGAATGATTACTCATGGCTGGTGGTAACTGTCTGTGGTATGTGGCATTGAAGTCCAATGGTAGATTCGAGATGGAATTGAATCTTGATTCAGTAGAGTTGATCCTGGCAAGGTCGCCACTTGTGAAGGCTTACTCAGCCCCGTACAACTTCAGTCAGTATTACCAAGGGTGGCTTTCCTCCTCAGGAAAAAATTTAAAGAATAGAAAAAGAAATAATAACAGACAAGATAAACACTTTATTATTTGAAATGTAAAATATAAAAAAAATAAAACATGAATGGGTATCCTAATTGAAAAAAAAATGAAAAGTGAATGAAAAAAAAATTACATTTTTACTCAACTCTAATATAGGTATATCGTGGTAATGGGGTGTCAGGGGTTGGTGACACTGTGTTGTTGAAATCGTAACTGTTGCTGTTGTGGGGGGAGGGGGGGTAGCAGGTGTTGGTGACCTCCACCGGTCATTCTTCACAGAGTTTTAGCCTGAATAATTACTTCATGTGAAAAGGAACACAGGTTCTTTTACCACTGCAAATGATGGGGGGTTTTTGGTCCCTGTTGGTTTTCAAAACAGGTAAATGGGTTTAAAGGGGGGAAATCTCGGACTTAGCCCCTTCCCTTTTATTCTTTTTTTTGGGTTTGGGCAGGTGACCCTCTCTGTCTTTCCCAAAGGGCTGAAAGAGAAAACAAAATTCCCCCCCACTGCTTAAAAATCACTCTCCTTGATAAGTACAATCCCTTTAAAGATTTTGGTGATTTTTAAAAACATTTAACAGATAAAGTTTTGAAAGGCCCTAATTTAATTTTTGGTTCAAAAGTGAAGCTTTCAAACAAAAAAGCCAAACTAAAATATGATCAGGCGGGGGTATTACAGTAGTGTTGGGACTGTGACCAAAGTGATTACTGTTTGACCAGGCCCCACACGTCACCTTTGGGGGGGTTGTCAAAAGGGGACTAGCCTTTGGCCCCTCCCTTAAACAAGCAGCCGCAACAAACTATCATTTTTGGGGAGGGGGAAAAAGGGGAAAGGGGGGAATAGAGGAGCTGGACTTCCCCTCCCAAAACAAGTGCCGGCAATAAAAAAAACTTTTTGTTTTTTTTTTTTTTCACTCCCTCTACTCCTATCTTTTAAAACTTTTCCCTCGAAAGGCCCCCAATTTTAGAAAGTGGTCTCCCCCACTCCCTTCCAGACTCTTTCCCCTCACTCCCCTTAGTAGAGTGGTGCCCCTCACTACCCTTACTAAAAGTGTTGTCCCTCATTTTTCTTCCCCTGATTTTGTGTAAACCACTAACCTTATAGTTTTTTCGCTGCCTGCCCCGGGGTAAAAGGGGGCATTTGTGTCTGCACCCGTCTGCTTTTTTGTAGGCGAGCCCCTTTTGTCATTACCTGGTGCGCGGTGTTAAGGGTGCTGTCACCCTCTTTTAAAACAACATGGGTGCACTTTTATTGTCAAGATGGGGGGTTTAGTCGGAGTCGGAAAAATACTGTGGGGAACGATAACCCCTTTGTTCTGCGAAAGTCTTATTGCCAAAAAACACTGGGAGACATAGGGCATAAAAGGGATAGTGACTTGTATTTTTTGTTGCAAAAAAACGGGGGCCCCAAAGAATTTTCGTCAAACTGCTATCACCCGGGGGTTTTATGAATCTTTTAGTCACCGGGTTTAGGCAATTTTAGCATCCCCCACCAGCTGCACTGAAAAGAATGATGATTTTTCACGATTATATGTGGATAAATTTTACAAAAAACGTTCCCTTTGAGGCGGACGGGGGCGGATATAAGGAATTTTTTTGAGACATTTTGGGACGGGTGCTTAAAGCAAAACATGGTACTGGGGGGCGGGTTGCCTATGCTGGTTTTCCGAGGGTTCTTTCAACCTCAAAATAAACTTTGAGGCCCCCAAAACCCGTCCTATGTTTTATCTACAAGATTTCAAGACGCGGGTTAATGGTAATGTACCCAGGAAAAAGACGTACATGCCCCCTATGGGGTGATATGTCACATAGGGCGACCCTGTGAAAAGCGAAGCGTGGGGCCGGGACCTTGGGGGAGGGTCGCGGGCCCCTGTTTTCAAAGGGGGCAGGTGAAAAAAAAACCATGGGGAGGGAGGGCTTTGGTGTTTTGTGGAGCGAGTTTAGTGGATGGGGCAAAACAGGATTTGGCGGTGATTTTGGGTCCCCCCCACAGTTTGCCTGATCAGGTTTTCGCCCCTGGGGAAATAAGGAGGAGCAGCAATTACAGGAGAAGGTTCTTGAGATTAAAGGGGGAATTGGTGGAAGGTTGAAGACTTTGTCACCGCCAGGAGGGACTTTTAATCTGAGCTTGGTGTCATGGGAAGGTTTGTCACTTCCGAAAGTCGGAGACTGAAAATTTTTGTGAGTGATGGGGGTTTTGGGAGTGGGCCCTTTGAATCTTTAAAAACCTTTCCTCAGGTAGGGGGTTGGGGGTTTCATCGAGAGGCAACTTTTGACCAAGACATGTGTAACATGACGGTCACGAGAAAGGGGGCGGCTACGTAAATTTTTCTGATGAGGGCCTTATCCCTGCACAAAGGCCGGGGAAAACAGACGAGGGGGAAGGTGAAGGTAGTTTGTGGTGGTGGTAGCCATGTTTGGGAGGCACCGGAAAAAGGGGAGGGGGGGAAAGAGAGCACTTGAGGGGTCAATTTTAAAATTCAAGCTTTTGGAGTTGAAAGAGTGTTTAAGGAAGAAAGGGGTGGAAATTTTAAATTTTAAAAAGGGCCCTTGGGTGTATGTTTTTTAAATTTTTAAGGGGTTATGTGCGGTGGGGGAAGAGGGGTTTGGTTTCTTTAATTTCTTGAATAAATCTAGAGTGGAGGGTTTTTGTTCCTGCGGGAGCAAAAATTTTAAAGGGGGTAGGGTGCGGGGAGGGGGCAGGATTTCGAGTAGTTCCCCTGCCATTTCCCCGTCTAAAAATTGGGGTGGGAATTTTAAAAAGAGAGACGACCCGTTTTTTTTTGCAGGGGAAGCGAGGGAGGAGGGGGAGGGGGGGAAGGGTGTTGCATGGGGAAATGGTGGGGGGAGGGGTTTAAGCGTGGTTTTTTGGTGGTGGATGCCCCGGGCGGGAAAAAAAATAATGGTAAAGAAGGGATTTTGTGAGTGAGGACCCTTATGTTTTTCTTGGGTGCCCGCCAGAGGGGGGCAAAATTTTGGGGGGGGGACTGGAATAGGTAATCAGGGTGGCTGATGTGGCCCCAAAAAGGGGGGCGGGATATATGTCTGGGCTCTTAGGGTTTTTTAAAAGGGATGTTGGGTTTTACGTGAGGGCCTTCGGGGGGGGGGGGCGGTGGGGGGAGACTGAATATACGTTTGTTAGGAGTGGATAGGCGGGCGGACTAGTTTGAGTGTCCCTTTTTCTCGGGGAGTGGATGTAAATTTCTTTAAAGTACTTTTGAGGCTAAAAATGTCAGTTTCGTGGGGCAGGGGTGGTGGGGTTTGGGGTGGGGACGCTCCCCGGACATATAAAAGAAGTTTTTGGAAATTAAATATAAGGGGTTTAGGTAAATGAAAAAAGGGGTTGGGGGGGTTTTCATTTAAATGGAGGGAGCTTATTTTGGGAAGAACAGGGAGGGGAAATGCCCTTGTGACTTTGGTGGGTTTGTGTTGAAAAGGGAAAAGGGAAATTAGAAATTTTTAAATGTGAGAGAAGGAAAACGTTTTTAATAATTTAAAATATGGACGGAAAACATTTAGAGGATGGGGTTAAGAGGTTGCTAGGGGCGAGGGGTGGGTGGGAAAAATTTTTCCCTAGGGAAATTAAATAGCTGAAATAAAGGGGGGGGGTTTTGAGGGTGTTGCAAAATAAAAGGGTTTTTCAAGTTAAAGGGTCCCAGGCGGGGGTGGAAGAAGTGTTTTGGGGCGACAACCCAGTCACGTTGTTTTCCCGGCATCAAAAGCAAAGGCAGGCGGTGACAGCTTTTCCCTTTTTTTAAAAGGTAAGGGAGAGGGTTTGGGAATTATAAACAGGGCGGGAGAAAAAAACCATAAAGGGGATGGTGCGCATGCGGAGGCTTTTTACGAGAAGTACTGGAACAGGGGGGGCGGGGTGTCGTTTGGAAAAGGGTTGTGTAGAATGTGACGAAAAATTTTAGGAAAATAAGGATAAAAAGGTTTTAGGGGGGGACTATTACGGCAGGGGAAATAGAGAATGCGTTAAGGGAATGGGGAAGGGAAAGTGCCAGGTTTTGAGGTCTCCCGGTGGGAAATTTTATTTGCAACTTTGGGAAAGTTTAATAAGGGGAAATTTTAGTTAGGTTATTTAATCGTTTTGAAGGGGAAGGGGGAAGTTGGGGGGAAAAAGCAGGTAACAGCAGTTGTTGTGTTGGTCCCGAAGGTCAAGGGGGGAGCCCACCCTTCGGGGGGTACCGAGCCAATCACTGATGTGTGCAGGGCTATGAGGTTTTTTGCAAAAATTTTAGGTAATGGTTCAAATGTGTGGGGGGAAGGGGGCTGTCAAAAACTCCCGTTTGGGTTGCCGGGAAAAGGTTTGATTTATTGGGAAAGGGCAAAAGGATGCTGAGAAAATTTTGTGGAAGCTTTTTTTGGGTTTGGGGGGGAGGGGCGGCTTTGTTTGGGTCTAGATTGGGAGGGACATATGATAAGTGGAAAGGGGGGCTTTGCAGGTTTTAAAAAAGGAGGCCAAGGGTTTTGGGAGGAAAAAGTCGAGTGGGTAAAAAACGTTATACAAGGGGGCAAAAAAGAGGGGTACAGATTAATGGTGTAAAGGGGGGGAATTTGAATGGGTAGAGGCCTTTGGACAGGGGTGCCCCATGTCCCAAATATTGTTTGTGGGTTTTTCCCGGACCCCTTTTATAGAATGGTTGACCGCAGGGTTTTTACGGCCCCTGTGAGGGAAGTGTTGGGGGGTGGGGGGGGCCTGGCTGGGGGTTTTTTGTGGGTATGTTGATGACCCACTGTTCTCATTCGTGAAGGGATGTCAATGGGGAAAGTGTTGGACGAGTTTTGGGAAATTTTTTGGGGAAATGCCACGGGGGATGCAGGTTTAAAAAGTGCGAAAATCAAGGTGCTTTGGGGGTTGGGTTTTTTGGGTGGGGGGGGGGGGGGGGGGAGATGTTTAAAGTTGTTAAAGGGTTTGGGGGGGCCCTTTAAAAAATTTGTGGGGGTTTTTTTTTTTAAAGGGTTTAACCCTGGTTGGGCAAGGGAGGGGAAAAATCGATAGGTTTTTGGAAAGGACGTGGGGGGTCTAGGGGTTTTTGAGACCCCGCAAACCCAACTTTTTATACGCGAGTGGGTAGTCGTAAAAAATTTTTTTGGGATAGTAAGATTTGGGGATTTGCAGCTTTTGTTTTCCCCAAATTTCAGGGACAGAGATTGCGGGGGGTTCTAAGAAGGGTGTACCCAAAATTTTTGGGGGTTTACATTGTGATTTGGGTTTGGAGAGAAGGTTTTTAATGTTACCTGTAAGTCAGGTGGGTTGGGGGTTTATGGATTTGAGACGAGGGCTAAAATTTTTGTGTTTATTAAAGGAATTTTTGCATGAGGGTGAAAAAGCGGGGCAGTTGGGAAGGATACACGACAGGGTGGGTATGTGGAACGAGAAAAAAGTTTTAGGGAAGGAAAAACGTTTTTTAGGGGCCCTGTGGGTTTGGGTTTGGGATCAGAAAGGGTTTGTTTTAAGGGGTTTTTCGTAGGTTACTTGTAGGTTTTGGGGCGTTTCCCCGTTGAGGGTTTGTTCCCCATAAAAAGAGTGGAAGAGTATTTGGTTTAGGGTTTTTGTAAAAAGAAGTTAAAAAACCCCCCCCGGGGGAGTGAGGTGATGTTTTTGTTTTCTGCATGGGATCCTTTCCGTCTTTTGGGGGATACTACAAAAAAACAGGTTGTTGTAGAGGGTGGGGGGTGGTTTTTCTGTGGAGGGGGTGAGGGGCTGCGGGTTTTTTTAGTTTACTTTTGTGAAGGGGTAGAGGAGGGTTTGGTGCTTGGGGTTTAAATAGGTTTGGCAGAGGGTGGGGGGCCCTGGGGGGTGGTTTTGCGTGCTTTTAAATCTGATATGGGTGGGTTAGACGGGGTTTTCGGTTTAAAAGCTTTAGATTTATCCCTGGGAAATTAATATTTATGGGCGGGGGGGATTGGGGGGGAGAAGGGGGGAGTTTAGGAAAAGAAGGAAGGTTTTTTGGTTTTTAACGTTTTATCGTACGATGTGTCCCTAACGAGATTTGTAAAGGGGAGGAGGTGGGGGGGCAGGTTTTTTTTCAGAGGGGTAAAAGAAAAGTAAAAGTTAGGGAAATTTTCGGGAAATCTGTGATTGATAATGAGTGAGTGAAGAGGTTTTTTTATGGGTTGGGGGGACCGGGGGGCACAGCGGGCTCCCTCCTTTTGGGGGGGGTGGGTCGTGAGAGTGTTTTGAATTTTGGGTTTTGGGAAAGGGTTTTCCCGGGGTTTTTAATGAGACCCTTTAAAGGGGTTTCCCAAATGTGGGATTTTAAAAGCTCCCAAAGGGTTTGTTATGTTTGATATAAACTTTTTAAAAATGTAGGGATAAATATAGTAGTTTTTTTATGTATAATATTTTATGTGTATCATCTTTTATGACAATTTCTTGGTAATAAGTTTTTTGCGACATGAAAGGGGTTTTAGTTTGTAAATTTTTGTTACGTGGGGGGTTTTTGCCTGGGTGAGATATACTTAAACGGGTTTTTTTTTTGGGGTACAGTGCATCTGATTTAAATTTTATTTTGAAAGTTTTTTTTGTACGTCCTGGTGTCCCCCCCACTACCCTTTTCTGGAGAGGTATATCACTACCCCCTTTTTAGGTGGGTTTTTTCCTTTCTACCCTTTCTAGAAAGGGGACCTTTACTACCCTTACTAGATGGTGTCCCTCACACCTATTAAAAAAACGGTCAGTACTATTACTAAGTCGTGGCCCTTACTATCCTTATTACAGTTTGTCCTCCCTACCCTTTAAAAAAATGGTATCCTTCACTAGCCTTAAAGACGTAGTGTCCCCAATACTTTTACAGTGTGGTGACCCTCACTAAAGTTTATTAAAAAGGTTGCGACCCTCACTACCCCCACTAGAAACCCCTTGTTCCCCCACTTCCCTTACTAGAATGGTTCCCCCCACTACCCTTACTAGAAGGTGGGCCCCCCCAACCTCAATTGAAAAAGGGGCCCCCCCCCTACTTCCATTATAGGGGAGTGTCCCCCAGTTAAAACCTTTACTAAGGTTAGCCCCCACTACCCTTACTAGAGTGGGGGTCCCTTACAAAACCTTTCAAGTGGGGTAACTCACTTCACTTACTTGTGGGGGTGGCCTTTACTTTCACTTTCTGGAGTGTATCCCCCCACTTTCTCTCACTAGAGTGCTGTCCCACTTCCCTTACTAGAGGGGGGTTCCCCCACTACCCCTTTCCCAAGATTGGGCCCTCACTTAAAACCCTTTTTTAGTAGTAGTGTCCCCATCCCTTAATTTGAGCGATGTCTCTCCAAAGGGCCCTTTTTTAGATTGGTGTCCCCCCATACCCTTAATTGAGTGGTTTTCCCCCATTTCCGTTTCTAAAAAGGAAACCCTCACACCATTACTAGGGGGTGGTGTTCCCCCACACCTTACTAGTAGTGTGTCCCCACTACCCCCTTCTAGAGTGGGGGGGTTTTTTCATTACTTTTAAATTTTAGAGTGGTTTTTCCCTCTTTTCCCTTACTAGTGTCCTTAAATCCCCTTTTTTAGAGTGGGGGTCTGTTTCTACCCTTTCATCAGCGGTGTCACTTTCTCAAATTACTAAGTATTTTTCCTTTACTACCTCACTAATTGGGTTTTCCCTCACTACCCCTTCCCGAGGGTTTTGTGCCTCACCCTTTTACCAAAAGAGGGGTTCCCTCTCAAAACTTAAATAGAGTTTTGTACCTTTTACCCTTACTTTCGTTTGGGGTTTCCCCGACTAAAACCCCTTAAACCCAATTTGTTTCCTCACTACCGAAAAAAAGGGGTGGTGGGCCCCACTACACTTACCTCAGTGGTTTTCCCCCACTACCCCCTTTCTAGAGTTTGGGGTCCCCCTTTCCCTTACCAGAGTGGGGGTCGCTCACAACCCTTACAAAGGGTCTCCCTCAGTTTCCCTTACTAGAGGGTTTCTCTAAATAACCCCTTTCTAAAAGTAGTTTTCCCCCACTTCCCTTATTTGGGTGGTGTCCCCCACTTTCCCCTTTCGGGGAACGGTCCCTCACTACCCTTTCCAAAGGGGGTGTCACCAACTACCCTTTTCTAGAGTGTTGTTCCCAACTACCCCCCACTATGGTGGTTTTCCCTCTTTTCCCCCACTAGGGGTGGAAACCTTACTACCCTTAATAAAAGGGTGTCCCCCCACTACCCCTTCTAGAATGGTGTCCTTCCTAAACCCTTTCCAAATGATGTCCCTCTCTACCCTTACCTGGTTTTTCCCCACTACCCTTACTAGAGAGGTGGGCCCCGCTTCCCCTTCTTGATTGGGGTCCCCCCACTACCCTTAAATATGGGTCCCTCACAACTCTTACTAGGTTGTTTCCCCCCAGTATCCTTACCAGAAATGGTGGCTCCCCAGCAAGCTTTAAATGGAGGTTGGGTGTCCCTTAAATCCCTTACGAGAGTGGTTTTCCCCCACAAAACCCTTTCTAGAGTGGTCGGGCCAAATTCCGTTTTTAGAGTGGTTTTCCTCAGACTCTACTTGAGTGGTGTCCCCCAGTACCCAATTAGTGAATCGTGTCTCTATTTACCCTTCTCTGAGTTGGGGTCCCTGAACACCTTTTCTTAAGTTGTGTCGCTAGTACCCTTAATAAAATTGGGGTTTCCCCCCAGTACCCTTGCTAGAGTGGGGTCCCCTCACTACCCCCTTTTAAAGGGGGTCCCTCAATTTCCTTATTGCGTGGTGTGCCTAACTACCTTTACTAGAGTGGGTTTAACCCCCTTCCCTAAGTTTTGGGGTCCCCTAAGCACCCTTTTCTAGAGTTTTGGCCCAAAACTACCCCTTTTAAGCCCATGTCCATCACTACCCCTTTTTTGCGTGGTGTCCTCACTACCCCTTTCTAGAGTGTGTCAATAAATTAAACCCCTTTCTGGGGTAGTGTCCCCCCAATACCCTTTCTAAAAGTGGTGTCCCTTTACTACCATTTTTAGGGAAAAGGGGTTTTTTACTAACCTAACTAGGGGGGTGTAAACCCCACTCCCCTTTCTAGAGTGGTGTCCCAATCCCTTTTAGATCGGTTCCCCAAACTAAACTTATTTAAAATGGTGGCTCCCACTACCCTTACCCGAGTCGTGCCCCCACTACCCTTGCTAGATCGGTGTCCCTAACTACCCTTATTAAAGTGGAGTCCCCGCTACCCTTACCAGACTGGCGTCCCTCACTACCCTTAGTAGAGTGGTGTCCCTCTCTACCCTTACTAGAGTGTTGTCCCTTACTTCTCTTACTAGAGTTGTGTCACTCACTAACCTTACTAGAGGGGTGTCCCTCACTACCCTTACTAGAGAGGTATCACTCACTACCCATATTAGGGTGGTGTTTCTTACTACCCTCACTAGAGTTGTGTCCTCCACTACCCTTACTAGAATGGTGACCTTTAATACCCTAACTAGAGTGGTGTCCCTCACTACCCTTACTAGTGTCCATCAGTACCATTACTAGAGTCGGGTCCCTTACTATCCTTACTACAGTTTGTCCTCCACTACCCTTACTAGAACGGTATCCTTCGCTACCCTTACTAGAGTGGTGTCCCTCACTATCCTTATCAGAGTAGTGTCCCTCAATACTTTTACTTAGTGTGGTGTCTCTCACTACCTTTATTAGAGTTGTGTCCCTCATTACCCTCACTAGAGCGTTTTCCCTCACTTCCCTTACTAGAATGTTATCCCTCACTACCCTTACTAGATTGGTGGCCCCCTACCCTATTGTTGATGTCCACCACTTCCCTTTTGGGGAGTGTTTCCCCCTACCCTTAAAAGGGTGTCCCCTACCCTTTCCAGAGTGGTGTCCCAGCAACCTTACAAGGGGAAGCCCTCACTACACTTACTAGGTTGGTGTCCCTTACAACCCTTACTAGAGTGGTGTCCCTTTACTTCACTTCGGTGTGGTGTCCCTCTACGTTTATAGAGTGATTTAAACCCCACTACTCTTTTTAAGTTTTGTCCTCACTTCCCTACTAAGTGGTGCCCTCACTACCCTTTCTAGAGATATGTCCCCAACTCCCTTATAGGTAGGCCCCCCCAAAACCCTTATTTTAGCGATGTCTCTCAAACCCTTTCTTGATTGCGGTCCCCCCACTACCCTTTCAGAGTGGGTCCCCATACCCCTTTCTAGAGTGGTGTCCCCCTTTCCTTTTCAGAAGGTATTCCCACTACCCTTATTAGAGTATTGTCCCTTTTACACTCTAGTGTGTGCCCTCCACCCTTACTAAGTGACTCTTCATTTCTTTATAGGTGGGGTCATCATTACACTTTCTAGTGTCCTTGTACCCTTTTCTAATGGGTCCCTTATACCCTTACTAAGTGGGGTCACTTACTTCCCTTACTAGGTTTGTCCTTCATACCCTCACTAATTTTGGGGTCCTCACTACCCTTTTCTAAAGTTTTTCCCCCCCTATCCTTTTTGGAGTTGGGGTCCTTCCAAAAGGGCCTTTCACAGTGGTGTCCCCCCCACTTTTACCAAAGAGGGCCACCTCACTTACGGGTCTCGTACCTTACTAACCTTGCTAGCGTGGTGTCCCTGACTACCCTTACCAGAGTCGTGTTCCTCACTACCTAAACCATAGTGGTGTCCCTAAGTACACTTACTAGAGTGTTGTCGCTCAGTACCCTTACTAGACTGGTGTCACTCAGCACTCGTACTAGAGCGGTGTTCCTTAGTGCCCTTATTAGAATGGTGTCTCTTACTACCCTTACTAGAGTAGTGTCCCTCAATCCCCTTACGTAAGTGTAGTCCCTCAGTATCCTTACTAGAGTGGTGTCCCTCAGTTCCATTGCTAGAAGTAGTGTCCCTCACTTCCCTTACTAGAGTGGTGTCCCTCACTTCCCTTACTAGAACAGTGTCCCTCACTACCCTTTCTAGAGTGGTGTCCCCCACTACCTTTGCTAGTGTGGTGTCCCTAACTAACCTTACGAGGGTGGTGTCCCTGACTACCCTTTCTAGGTGGTGTCCCCCACTTCCTTTACTAGAGTAGTGTCCCTCACTAACCTTACTAGAGTGGTGTCGCTAAGTACCCTTACTAGAGTAGTGTCCCTTACTACTCTTAATAGAATCGTGTCCCTTACTAGAATGGAGTTGCTCACTACCCTTACTAGAGTGATGTCCCTTGTTGCAACCCCTGAATGGGTTGCAATGATTATTATGTATATATATAATTATTATCTTTTCATATAATTTTATATTGCTTATATTTGCGATAATAGCTAAATCGTAAATGTATTGCTTTATATTGTTATTTGACTTATGTTGTTAGGATGTAACATATTAAGTGCTCAGTTCAAGTCTTGATTGTCAAACTACTGTAATTATCGCTTGTAGCTCGTTAGACTGCCGGCTTCTGAGCTGCAGTTGTCCATGGATCTATCACGTGATCGAGGGGGGGTGTCCTCACCTCGCCTAAAGTATTCAGTCTGCTCTAGACTCTCTTGGAGGTTGGACAGATTGTCTTTCTCATTATTCTTGTTAGTTCTGTAGAACTCTGTTCACAGAACATTGTATAGACTTAGTGATTTTCGACAATATACTGAGGTTGTGTGTCTCATAGACACTCTGAGCATCTCAGGTCCTGAGCTGTAACTTCTCACTTAACTTGTACTGGTTTCTGTGTATTATCACAGTCGGGGATTTTCTTATGCTGAACTTAGATTCAGTAGTATGGGAGTTTTGTGACTTTTGTGGAGGATCTGCAGATGGTCCCCACTTAGTGTCGTTATATTATCTCCTTGTTCCTGATTTTGTGTCACAGTTGCTTGTTGTATTGCTATTAGGCTTAGCATTCTTTTTATTGTTCAAGCAGACTGTTCTGGTTGCCAGTCGGTCAAGAAGTTAGTTTATTTGAGGACTTTGCCAGTCACTTGTTTAAGTCAAGTCGAGTCTTGAGACATAACAAAATACTTAGAGCACTTACACACATACATACTTACTTGTACATATTTGTAATATCTTATTAAATGTTAATGTACCAGACGGTACTTAAGAATTATAAATTATATGTGCTTTCAGCACAATAATATTGTACTTGAGAGAAGTGATATTATTTTGATTACTGTGATTAATTTAATTTAATTTAATTTGATAATATACCTCTAGACTTAATAAATTTATTAAATTTTAATTTCTCTAGTTAGTAGCCTACCAGTTGTAATCCTGAAGCACTATTGAATAATACTGAATTCTAATGGATAATTGGACAAGGATACTGACTACTTGTTACGAAAACCCAGTAACAGGCTGGATGCTAGAAGGGCAGTCCTTTCTAGTGTTCACTGGAGATCTCTAAGCTTTCAGAATCGCGTTTTTTTGTAACAAATGGGGGCCTGTCCGGGAGGCTCTTGATCCAAGGTGTTGGAGAAATTGTCTAGTTTGACATACTAGTAACTATGATCAAACACTCTGAGTACTTTCCTAATCTGAAGGTGGATGTATGTACCTGACTGAGTCTCTTGATCCAAGGAGATGGAAATACTGTTCATGAGCTCTAGCTCTAAGACAACTAACACTAACATTCCTATTAGGATTATAGTTTCCCATAATCACTCTCTCGTAGTACACTTATTTTCGTGATGTATGCCAAAGTGAAACAATTAATTGATACTCTGACTTTGTCTGAGTTAAGTACATTAAAACTTCAGACGTGTTGGCAAGTAGCCAAATATCTCGGTTTAGACGTATAACAGGAATTACACCGCAGAAACTGTCAGAGCGTTAATTAAAGATATATTGTTTCCTGCTCATACAGAGATGACTGAATATGTTTCAGATTCAGAAAGCCAAGTGTCACAATTAGGAAGTATGACTCTATTTGCAGTAGAAGAAAGAGCAACTAAGGCAGAAGTGTCTGAGCCTAGTGTAGCTCAGTTCTCGCTCACGCCTTCCCTCCAAAACTGTTAGCATGACTCAGCCCAAATACTAGTACTGTGTATGCTACACCTGTATCTACTTATCCTAGACGAGATCTAGACTCTCAAAGGGGACGGCTGGACGAAGTGTCCGAGATAGGGACCGTCCAGACCACGTTAGATTCCTTACTCCTCCATTACCCACTGGTCCTATCTCTCAGGAACAGTTTGAGAGGTTTGAACGCCTCATTATGTTGCAGACTGCACAAATAGAGGCACAGAGGAAATTGAACGAAGAAGATTTCCAAGGGGAAAATTTTCGTCTGGGAGACAACAGACTGATAGATCACGGGACACATTTAATGTGCAGAAAGCTGCATCCATGGTTCCTAAATTTTTTTTAGAGTGACTTAGACACCTATTTTGATATGTTTGAGAACCAGGCAGTGCTAATGAACTAGCCACGTAAGCACTGGGGAACATTGTTGCATACCCCGTTGACAGGAAGAGCCAAAGTTGTACGGCTGCTTTACCATTTGCTAAGTAATTAGTTATGAAGCTGTCAAGCAAACTATTCTAGAGACGAAAAACTGTTGCCTGTAATTTATAAAGAGCTTTTTTCTTTACGTTCCAACGACGAAAAAACGGGATTTGTGAAGATTTTTGGTTTCTGAAAAAAAAATTTTGCATTTGGGGTGGTGTAGGCGGGGCTAAATGTAAAAACCCTAGGGCAGCCTTGTTAAATTTGGTTACTACATAAAAGATTTTAAAAAAAAAAAAAAAACAACTGTAGTTGCTGACATAAAAAAAAATCAATGGGACATACTCCCCGGGATTTTCGGGGAAACGGGCCGCATTAGCAGACAGTTATGAGATTTCTCAAAAACTTGTACAACAAAAAAAACAAGAAAAAAGGTAACTAAAAAAATTGTCCTAGAATTTGGGCCCAACCAAAATACCCTCCCTAAATTGCCGGCCGGGATGTACTGTACTGAAACCCTTTCTCCTTTACCGGGAAAAAATCACAATCCGAATGTCTCTTTTGGCTAGACAGAAATCTGATATCGAGAAAAAGGGAAAGTTAAAAGAAACCCTATTGTAACAGAAAAGGACATGCTAGAGAGTATTGTTAAGTTAAAAAAAGAGATACAGAAGCACCCGTGCGGCGGGCCCCCCCCCACACAAGGTACCCTCTTGGCAAAAAAAGGAAACCAAAACCCCTATTTAATACCCTGACCATACTTTTTTTAGATAATTTTAACCGGGATAATGATTGGTCAGAAAGTGTTTCTAAGAAAAAAAATTGTTCAGCCAGGGGCCCCTTTTATTTTTCCCAAAGAGGTAAAGTAGGTTTTAAAAACGAATCACATCAAAACTGAAAAATTTACTTTCAGGACAGGGCAGTTATCTCACGTTTTTAAAGAGAAATGAACTGCCTATAACTGACGAAAACCTATTGCAAGATAGATGTATTGTTTAAACCCAAAGGGGGGGGCTTTTATAAAAGTCCCTTTTGCAAAAAAATTTTATATTAAACAAGCTTTTATACGGGTTTTATTTTTCAGTGGGATATCCAGTGGTTGTTTTTTCCCATCGGGTCAGTGGATTTTGTTGATGGGGAAAGACCCCCTTTCATCTGGTATATGAAAGAACCACTTGTATTGATAAAAACACTGATGATAATTTTGCCATTGAAGCTTGTAGAGGAAACCTATTTTTTTTTCCTCTCAGCGGGAATTACAAAAGCTATGTCAAAGATTTAACAACCATCCTTTTTCTCCTGTTGAGTTTGTGGATTTACAATTTATTTGGGGTTGAAAATGGGTTTTTAGTGTTTTCTCTGCGGGCCCGGATCTTTAAAACTGACCCCCCCTGTCCCGCCCCCTAAATAAAGGGCACAACTGACCCTTAAAATTTTTTTAACTCATGATGATTTAATCAAGGATTAATTTTTTTGTTTAGTCCCCTGGAAAAACGAGGGGAATTTGAAGTTACTGAGAGTGAAGCAAAGGGGGCTTCCCCCTAATTGGTTTCATTTTTAGTAACGTGTACGATGGAGAAAAAAACTTTAAGTTTTTCAGCTGCCGTGTTTCCCCACAGGGCAAAACTTTTGTAAAGGGGGTTACCCGTTCATTTCGTGAAACAAACCCTTTAAATTTTTCTCACAATTTGTCCCATAGGAGGGCATTTGGGGGGTAAGAAAAACCTCGGTTAAAATGCCCAAAAAATTTTAAATTGGCCCCAAAAAAAAGGAAACAGGTTTGCTGATCATGTGCCCACGTTTTTCCCCGTGTGTCAAGTGACAGGGGAAGCCAGCGCACTCACCCCAACCCGCGCCTCTCATTCCTATCACCGTGGATGGGGAACCCAATTTTTCCGGGGCCCTTTTTATTGATTTTGTTGGTCCCTTTTCCTAGAACCATAAAATAGGGAAAACCCAAAACTTTTTTACTATTATGGACGCTGCCCAAAAAGCTTTTCCCAAAACTATTCCCATGAGGGAAAAAATTTTTGCCGTGCTTTGTTTAGAGCGCTGATGAAATTTTTTTTTCCCCGGTTTTGCCCCAAAAGATACAAACTATCAGGGATCTAACTTCACTTCTTAAAATCTTTCGAGAAGCATTATCCCCCCTAGGAATAAAGTCTGTACCCTTTTAACCAGTTATCATCCACAGTCCAAGGGGCCCCTAAAAAGATTTTAAACAGACACCCGAATCCTGTGAAAAGGGGGGGGGCTTTTTTGTGAACATTTTTTTAGGACCGGGATGAAGGGATAAACCTTTTTTTCTGTTCGCTATGAGAGGGAAATGAGCAAGAAAGTCTCGCATTTTGTCCATTTGAATTAAATTCGGGCACCAATTTTGGGCCTCCTTCCCCAGTGTTGAAAGACGTGGGACAGGAAAAATTTAAATCCCATCATTTAAATACTTCACCTTCAATTTTAAACCCAAAAACATTTTCAAACCGCTAGAGAGCTAGCTTCGAAAAACCTAGTTTTTAGCCTAACTAGAATTTAAGCAACATTTTGACAAGCGTGGGTGTCTCCGTTTTTTTAAAAACAGGAAAAAAAGGGGATGGGTCGGAAAATTAAATAACCAAAGGGGT
Organism: Cherax quadricarinatus; assembly: GCF_026875155.1. NCBI lineage: Eukaryota > Metazoa > Arthropoda > Malacostraca > Decapoda > Parastacidae > Cherax > Cherax quadricarinatus. The sequence continues at coordinate 65,626,425 of NC_069404.1, forward strand.
TTATGGTCACAAAGGCCGGGGAGGATGGTTACCTGGAAATAGGGGGAAAAAGTTAACGGGGGGGCGGGGAAATTTAATTTGGTTACCGGGGGGGGTAGGGGGGGGGAAAAAAAAGAAATCTTTAAACATGGGGTTTTCCAAAGTTAACCACTTAAGGCATTTCTTGCTAGCCCCTACCTACTACCCCTTTTATTCTTCATTGCCTATTTGCCCCCCGAAACCGTGTGGACGAGGCGCAGACGTCCCGTTTTGGGGTTTTTTTTTTTGCGCAGTTTTTTCCTATTGAGCTGCCCCTAGCGTTTGGGTTGGGGGAAACTTTATTTTCTCCCAAAATGGCGCCCGAATAGCAGGAAAAAAAGAATCAAACTGTCTGCCTTGAATTATCCGTGGTGCTGACGGGATAAAACAGGGATTTTTTGTTACCAGCGTCATTCGCGTCCCTAGGTATGCAAATGAGGAGATATGTGGTTTGCGCATTAAATGGAATGACAAGAATCTTCTTAAAATGACGTCTGCACAAGGGCTACGAGGCAGGGTCGAAGTTCAGGAGCCATCTACCGGTTTAAAACAGCTGGGTCGGTGGACTCCCTGGGATCTCGACTTTACACTTGGGTGAAAATAGGAATGTGCCTTTTGAGGCGTTATTTTTATTTTTCCGTGAACTGCGTATTATGGGGCGGTTACGTACCACAGCAGGGAGTGGGCAAATGGACCGTATGCAAGTGCGCGGGGAAAGGGGCGTTTTACAGTTAAAATGGACTCTTCGCCCCTATTCCCTTATATATTGTGTTTAAAGAATTACGGCTCAAGTTTTGTAACGTATGCGGGGCAACAATACGTGTCGCTTGTGGGTCATTTTGGGCCCCATCGCGGGGCAGGTGGGAAACGAAGGGGTCCCCGGCACAAAGCAACGGCAACAGCGCGGGCGAGGTAGGCGATGAGCGAGAACAGTCTCTTGCTACACCGCCCCAACAACGGTTGTCATGGAGTGAGGAGGTGGACAAAGAAAAGGAGCTCGAATCGCCAATTGTAACGCTTCAAGGAGAATCTCAGTCATTGGACATACATAAGGTTTTTGAGGAGAAACTACCTAATATGGGTGAAGAAGTGGCGGCGTCTTTGGTAAAGGCGTTGGATGACTTGTTAGAGGAATCGGTCCTAGATCAGGTGGAAGACCCAGGCTTAGTTCTGGGGAAGGCTGTGAATGATGGTATGGCAGAAGATGACGGTTTGGCGACGAGAGAGTCTAAAGGATTGAAGGTGCATGCAGTAGAGGTGGAGGTGCATCAGGACGGTGCTTCAGATGTCAAAATGCAGGTGGAGGGCGGGACACGAAAGAGGACTGCAGCATCATCGGATTCTGATGATGTGCTAACTCCTGCCCAACGCCCTGGGAAAAAGTCTTGGGTGGAGGTACAGAAGAGAGGGAATGGTGAACCCAAGGATCAAGGGATTGCAAAGGTGATTCCCAACAAAGGGGGGAGGGACAGAGGTGTTGCAAAACGAACTGGGGTAAAGTCAATGCCGGGGACAAAAGGAAAACCCATTTGTTGAATTCAAGTGTTTTACTATAAATATTAACGGGTTGAGAGCTGAGAGGAAGCTTAAGTGGTTTAATGAGTATTTGGTGCGACTTGGTGTGGATGTGGTATTCTTACAGGAACATAATTTTAGGCCTGGTTATGAGTTGGATATGAGTGGTTATAATGTGTACATGGAACATGCGACACGTCTGAAAGGTGGGGCTGCCATTTTGGTAAAGGAAACTAGCCCATTTATAGTAAGGCGTAGTGAAGGGGGGAGGGGAGGGTAATTAGAGTGGATGGAACTTGGGGTAGGGTTCCCATTAGTTTAGTATGTGTATATGGTCCGGCTGAGGGTGACGTGAGTATTAAAACTAAATTTGTTCGGGACGTGCTGGTCTATTTTTTACGTGGTTTACCGAATGTTGCAATAATAGGCGGAGATTGGAATTGCGTGATACGTCGTAAAGATGTGGAGCCCAGAGGTGCGGGGTGTTGTTTGGTATATTGGGGGATATATTGACCGGGGTGGGGTTAAAGGATGTGTGTGGGGGGGGAGGGATGGTAGAGCATACCTTCATTAAACGAGGTTATGCGGCGAGGTTGGACCGAATGTACGTGCCTTGTGCGGTTACTGTGCGGAGGGTGATGTTGATAGATGTGGTTTTTTCGGATCATAGAGGAGTGGTAATAGATGTGGATATTGAGGGTGTGCCTCGGAGGGGTCCATCATTTTGGAAATTGAATGTAAAGTTATTAAAGGAAGAGGATAGTCTTTTGTCTTTTGGACATATGTGGGATCGTTTAGTGGTAGAAGCACCAGGGGATGTTGCCATGGTTAATTGGTGGGAAACAATAGCTAAAAAACGTATTAAGGAATATTATATTAATCGAGGGAAGAGATATAATCAGTTACAATACGGTTTTCAAAAATATTTAGAGGGCAGTTGCGCGACTGTTATGCACAAATTAATGCTAATTATCCTGTTATTGAAATTGAAAGTTTGAAGGAAAATATCCGGAATTTACAAAATGAGAGGTTTGATGGGGAAAGGCTTAAGGGCGGATTGAGGAGGTTTTGTGGGGAGATCGGCCGTCGGCGTGTGTGTTGCGGAGTCAACACACACGTCGCAAGGCAATGGAGTTAATGGGGTTGAATGTTCAGGTAGGTATGCAAGGGTATAAAGTGGACCAGGTGTTGACGACGACTGAGGGTATGAGTGGGTATATTGATGCTTGGGTTAAGTTGAAAACGCAAAGTGTGGGAATAAGTGAAATAGCATTACAGTCAATTGGAAGGTTTGTGCAGTGTGAGTTGACAGAGCATGATCGATTCGTTTTGGAAGGGCCGATAACGGAGTGGAGACATGGGAAGCTTTATCTGGGGCCAATTAGGTAAGGCACCAGGAATTGATGGGTTGCCCAGTGACTTTTATCTCCAAAATTGGAGCGTTTTAAAAGAATTTTTGGTAAGATTATTCAATATCCTTAAGCGGGATCGGGTTTTAGGGGCACAGCAGCGGATGGCTGTGGTCGTTTTAGTGCCTAAAGGTGAGCCATTAACAGTTAAAGACTATCGTGCTATTTCGTTATTGTGTGGTGATTATAAGATTTTTGCAAGAATTTTAGCTAACAGAATAAAAAAGGTCCTGGGAAAAAAGTGATTGATAAGGGACAATATGGGGTGCCGGGAAGGTCTATGTATGACGGGCATGGTTTGATTAGAAGTTTTATTGAAGAAAGAGTAAAATTGGGAGTGGGGGGGGGGGTTGGCTATAGATTGGGAGGCGGCATATGATAGTGTAGAAAGGGAAGCGTTATGGAAGATTATGAGATGGCAGGGGTTTGGAGAGGAAATTATATCATGGGCCAAATTAGTGTATCAAGATGCATCCTTGCGGGTGCAGGTAAATGGAAGGTTAGGAGAACAAATTCAGATGAGCAGGGGTCTACGTCAAGGTTGTCCCCTTTCACAAATATTTTTTGCGTGTTTACAGGATCCCTTTTATAGAGGAATTTTTTTTTTTATATTTTATTTATAACCAATACAGTATACATAAATATAAAAATAAAAGGAAACAGTATGGATCTCAATCCTGAAGGTTCGGCCATTGACATAAGAAAACCAAACACATAATAAACTAACACAAATGGATTGCACCTATACTTGCAAGATATATCTGTATAAACATACAACAATAACTTACGGCAATAACATAGCTACAAATAAACACCGTAACAGGGTCATGAACTGACAAAAACATTCAATGACTCAAAACCTAACTTCCCTATAAATTTTACAGTTAACATGACATATGACAAAGACTCATACAATTGAAAATAATATATACAAGAAAATGTAACAGTTACTTCCAGCCTTCTCATTAATCAATAAACCAAAACCTAACATCATAATCCTACTAGAACATCTACATACTTATCCCTAACATTACAGCTTTACATTACCAAAATACAAATAAACATACAAAGAAAAGAGCATAGATCTCAAAACCGACTCATTACATTTACAATTAAACCCTATACAACAATCTCAGACACAAATAGGAATGGTCTAAAAAGAAAATTACTTCATATGGTAAAGAACACGATACCGTTTATAATGCTATACAAAGTGCATTGAAATGACAATGAAACAAAGTAACGAAAGGGAACATATAACAAGCATGTGTTGAATACATATAAACTACACATCACATACACCACAGTACTATCTTTGTAAACACCTTTTAGGACAAAAGGAGAATCCAGACATACTTAGATCATGCCTTGTGTCACCTCAAACCATCAAACACACAAATATGTGA